>JAVJAQ010001746.1:209809-715329 GCA_032362365.1 Zygogramma bicolorata | reverse complement strand
TTCGATAATCGAATTCGTGAAATAGAATACAGACCAGTAACTTATATATACTTATACTTGTACATAGATAGCGTATGGTACATTGTTATCAATCAACAGTATTTTTTCATTAACCCATTTGCGCCTACGGATACCGTATGGTATCACGAAACATGCCTCCCTTATCCCGCCCGTTGTAGTCAAGGTCGAAGCTAGAGAGGTGCGCGGCGGCGATTGCGTGCTGAGATGGCAGTTGACTTCGTAGATTCGTGGAGGGCTGTTCGTTTCGTAAAGTTTTTTTGTGGTATACAAGTTTAAAATCACGGGTGTTTGTACTGCACGTAAATAATGGAACCCCGATGGGCGTAAGTACCTTTTCAGTTACTCATGTATTTTTTTGAATGAATTATGAATCAATTTTTATTGAAATATAAGTTAGTGAACACTCTTGAATGAAAATAAACCTTCTAGAAACTCATACGAGTTTACTATGTTGGGTAAAAGGTCACTGATACCATATGGTATCCGTAGGCGTTTAGAGGCTTAGTAGTGTCATGTTTTGAAATGTATGTTCTTATGTTCCTTTCTGTTGTAGAAAAGGTTTTTCGCTTGGCCAAGCCTTGGATATGCTTGCGGAAGATGACGAGGTTCTACAAAATTAGCAAATTAGTTGAAAAATGTGCAGCACCCATGATAATAATGTTAGAAGAATTGCCACCACGGAATTCACCATATATAATTCACATTTATACCTTGTTTACCGGTCTGAATTTGATGGCTTATCTTCGATATTTAGGCTATGGGGCAATTGGCACGATTCGAGAAAATTGAATACCAAAATCATGTCCGATGACCAAAAAGAAAGAATTTCAAAAAAGAAGCGTGGTTATTACGAACACATAATTGAAAGAAATGACGGTGTTCTATTAGTGCGGTGGATGGATAACGCTGTGGTTACTATAGCATCGACGAGTGCCGGTGTTCAACTAGAGGGAACGGTAAAAAGATACTGCCAAAAAACAAACACGTCATGATTTCCCGTCCTCACTGTGTCGCTTCTTACAATCAGAATATGGGTGGGACTGATCTTATGGATCAGGGGATTGCTACGTACCGCTTTGGAGTACGTGGCAAAAAATGGTATTGGCCTATTTTTACTTGGCTGATAGACGTTGCACTGCACAATGCTTGGCACCTTGGATGTAATAATAAAAAAATTCAGCACTCAATTTCAGAAGAGAGATAGTTCAGGTATATTTGACTAGGTACAAAATAATTGCCAAAGTTCCTGGACGAAGCTCTCTCGCAAAAAATGTACTTCCAGCCCTACGATTTGATAGGATGGATCATTTTGTGGTCTCATTTAACCGAGATGTGCTGGGATAGGATGCAAGTCGTTTGGTAGAACAATGTGCAAAAAGTGTGATGTCGGCCTGTGCACGAACTGTTTTGCCATTCACCACACAAACTGAGTTGAGTTTTAACATATTTGTTATATTGTATAGTTTACATTTTTGTAATAAAAATTGTCTTTAACGCCTACGGATACCATATGGTATCAGCGTTTTGTTGTGACTTCTAAATTCCAAAAATATATAAAAACTGTCATTGTGGGCTCATTTATACATATTCTCTACAAAACAGTCAAAAAAAAATTTAAAAAAAATATCGGCCGTAATGGGTTAATATAATTAACAATATAGGTGTCAGCGTTCAACTCGGAAATGCACTTCAGATTGTGATTCAGTCAGATGAGGAATTAATAACCGTAGATGAAGTTTTCTACTTCTGTGCCTCTGAAAACTCTCACTGCTATCTTCAGAAAAGAAATCACTATCTATAGACTAATAACTGATAACATGCTTATTCCTTCGATAGGTTGGTAGGTACTAATAATTCAGTCTGATTGTATGAAAAAACACCTTTGTCTAAAATAAAAGATAGAAATGAATTGCATTTATTGTAAAAACACCACAGTAAAGGTTACTGTTAAAAGTGGGTTAGGTTAGGTAGCTGGTTTTTGATAATAATAAATGATGTTTACAAGTTCAAGTAATGATTCGAGATCGAGCGTCCGTTAAATGTATTTCGACATGTTGACTCGGTGATTGGTGATTCCGTGACATGAAATCTGCTCACTACGCTACGAATTTTATAATCCGGACGCAGCTGGTGAATATGCAAAAACATTCTTGCAAGTCTCATATAGATGCCATGTCGATTTCTGTAGTCGATACCATTGTTTTTAGATATGATAGTTTGCAAATGTCTGGTATCTGGTTTAAAATAAGTTGAAGCGTTCTGTTACGCTATCTACAACTATTATGTCGATATTTGCAGTTACTTGACAATGCGTGACAAAGTTTCTTATTCTGAAATAGGTGCAGATTTTTGTTTTTCAGTTGAACTGAAATAAAATAGTTAGTCTGCCAATAGAATAGTTGGTGTGCTTATGCAAAAAGGATTTGATGTCGATACTTCTGTTTACATTGTCTTACTTATATTGCTTCTTGCTATATCTCTGTTTATAGATTAGTTAATGCCTGTGTAAAACGGCTTTGAACCGTTTTTTTGCGCCATCTACAATACAATGTCTATATTTTCGTTCACATGACTGAGTACGATGAAGTTTCCTTCTCTGATGGGAAAAATAGGTGAAAGTTCTGTTTGTCAGTTTGAATGTTTGATGTTGAAATAAAGATAATGAACCTTCAAAATAGAGGTAAAGATAAAAGTTCCTGAAGAAAATGAATGTTTAGGCATTAAATTAATTTTCAAAACATAAATGATCTACGACAGAGACGAAAAATTGTATTATGTATAAGTAATCAAGAAAATGTATGAATTCAATGCGACGTCCGTAAAAAAAGTGAAAGAAAAGACATGATTTGGATACGAAATCACTAGTGTCATCTACCCGTCGTATCCATCCCTTCAAATGATATTTCCATAAGTTTGGCTTACTCTATCTGTGTAAACAATAATCTCTACATATAAACAATGCTCTTGGGGAAAAAATAGGTGCAGATTTCTGTCTGTGAGTTTTACTGAAATGTTGAAAGAAAGATAAAGCTCCAAAATAGAGTTGATAGAAGTTTACGAATAAAATGAAAGTTTAAGCTTTAAAATAATCTTCGAAAAATGAATGATTTAGGGCATTGACAAAAAATTGCACTTCTGTTTATGAATTGATTGCCATCTTCTGGTATTATGTCCAAGTAATGAAGAAAATGTGGAATTTAAGTTACGACGTCTGTATAAAAAATGGAAAAAATAACAGAGGCCGGATTCTATTTCACGAATTCGATTGTCGAGTAGCTCAGACTTTGGCTGTGACATGCGCTGTACTGAATATATAAGCATATTCTAAACGATTAGATAATCGAATTCATGAAATGTGAAATAGAATCGGGCCTCATGATTCGGAAACGAAATCACTAGTGCCCTCTACCCGCAGTACTCACCCCTTCAAATCATATTTCTAAAGGGTTGGCTAACTATATATCTCTATGAATAATCATTCAGACTACCTAGTAACACTGCTCATAGAGGATACAGTCAACCAATCAATTCAACCACTTCTCTCTCTCTTAGGCCAGTCCATTAGTTGAAATGTCAATGTGTCACAAAAACTCAATTCTACTGTTTTTTTTTTCGGTTGAATTTTGTTATTCGAATATTTTCCTGTTTGTGCATTTGTTTTGGATTTTATGAGAGTTCCAGTTAGTTAAACAATTTCTAGCCACTATTGATAAATAACCTAAAGAAAATCTGAATATCTAAAAACCTAAAATAATGAATAGCCTACGAGAAACTTTCTTCAAAAAAAACTGTTTACTTTTTCAGATGTTTCTGAACCATATGGCAGTGACTACAGTGACCTAGATCCTGATTTTGATCCTAAAGAATATTCTGAAACAGATGAAGATAGTAGTTCCAAAAATGACAAGAATGTTAAATCTTTAGAGAATTTTGGTTCACAAAATGAATTCATACAACATGATACTGATGCTAAATATTCTTAGAAATCAAATTCTTCAAAAGGTAAATCATGATCATGATTATTTTTGTGGATATGATGAAATTTTATTAAACATTTTTTCAGATATTTCTGAACCAAATGACTGCCATCTCAATATTGACCCAGAAGAATATCCTCATACAGATCAAGGAATTGTTTCCATAAATAGAAAAAATGTGGAAAGTTGCAATTTACAAAATGAAACTCAACCAATTGAATCTTTTTTCTGAATATTCTGAAAAGCCGTCTATGTAAGGTAAACATGCCTCAATTAACTCTTCTGAGATCTACTTCTTGAAAATGGAAAAAAAAACTAGATGAGTATTTCAGGATAACATCCATAAATCTAGTTAAATGAGGTAGGAGCTCAGAAAAATATTTTTGTTGAATTCTGGGGAGATTTCTAGTAAAAGGATGAGAAAAAGTACAATTTGAGTGATTTTTTGGCAGGGTTTGCTAATAGAGTTATTTTCCTGAAAAAAAAAATTTTTTTCGCATAAAATTACTAGACTTTTATTATTTTTAAGGTGATATCCTTGGTATGAACAAAACATACATTGTATCAAAGTGGTTCTAGTTGGAACAATGTTTTATTTTTGTTCGAATGAATTAAATCAGTATTTTTACTCAAATGATTCTGAAGGTGGTAGATTTGAAATGCAAAAATTCAACCATGCTCTATGTATTGACTCATTATTGATAAATTCATTATTTCTGTGAGAAGAATGAAACTTATTTACATATAAACATTTTTAATTTTCCCAGACATTTCTGAACTGAAGGACTGCCGGCTCAATAATATAGATCTACCAGAATATTCTCTTGCAGATCAAGGAATCAATAGCAAAAAACGTTTTAAATCTATGGAATGTTCCAATTTACAGAATGAAAGGATTTCCAATGATACTATTTTTGAAGAAGATGGAAATATTTCAATTTGTAGGCAAGGTACGTGAAGGTCATTTCACTTCCTTCCGAATATGGCTAACAAGAATAATCTTTGAATATACTGAAGATATTCTGAGCAAAGCTTTCTTTTCTCGTTTCAATTGATTAATTGCAATTAATTATTTTTATCTCAGCAATGCCACAAGATAGGTTTACGCATAATACATTTTTCTTTTCCAGACGAATTTATTGAAAGTAGTCCTCTATCAATAGTTATGAATAAAATGAATTCATATATTGCACCCATCAATGAGACAGAACCAAATCCTGTTATACCCAGGTCGAATCAAGGACCAAAGAAGTAATTTTGTATTTTTTGCAAAAATTTGTATAACAAATTACCTTTACATTTTGAGAATAAACATCGAGATGAAGAAGTGCGTAAATTTGTGTCATTTCCAAAGGGTAAAATATTTTAAATTTTTGTGATATTTAAGTGTTTCTACTAATTTTGGGAAATTAATATGTGAATTATTTTTTAATTCAAGATCTACACATTTTCCTTCACTGTATTGTAGTCAATTTTTGAATGTCTAAAAATTAGGTTGGTATAAGTTACGGTGGTACCACTGTTCCCTCGGGAAGAGAGAGTGGGAACCTGTCCTTTTTCTGGCAGTAGTCTTGGCTCATTGTGCGATGCAAGAACATGTTTGATGTCTGTTGGCGTCGTGTTTATGTTTTGTGGAAAATTTAAGTTATGAAGTAAAGTTACAAGCCCACAAGTGACTTTGATTTCCTTATCGAACCGCTCTCCCAACACTCAGAAGTGGGATCCAAGTTATATCACTTCATAAGTAAGCGATTTACGATGTTTGGCTCCAATGGCCGCCCGCCAAATGGCGCTGGGAATAGTAACGACCGCGTGGAAAATGGCACGCCGATTCGGCATGACCGGAAAGAAAATGGTGCTCCACCTACTCAAGTGAGTGCTGAAGACCTGATTCAAGCAACAGTGAGGGCGATGATTTTATATGATAGAAGCAGAGACAATCCGATGCCATTCAACCCGGTACATAATGGGGCCACGCCGGCAGTGAGACCTACAAATTCCGAGATTGCAGCACTGCTTCCAGAATTTTCTGGAGTTGGCCAGAACATAAATATTTGGCTGGAAAAAATCGAATCAATTCAGAGGGTTCATGAAATTCCAGACAGCGTTATACAGTTGATATCCATTGAAAAACTCACTCCAAGTGCTAGAGATTGGTATCAATCTAAAGTAGATTTTATAAATATGGATTGGGAAACGCTTAAAGGCGAAATGAGGAAAATGTATGGTGCAGGATCTGATTTGGTCAGTTTGAGGAAAATTATGGAAAGGAGGAGATGGTGGAAAAATGAAAAATTCTCTGTTTACTATCACGACAAAATTGTGTTAGGCAACAATGCAGAAGTACCGGAGTCTGAGATGATTCATTACGTGATCGATGGATTCGATGATAGGAATCTACTGAACCAGGCACGTATGATCCTGAATCAAATCCATTCCCTGGAAGATTTGTATAATCTCATGAGTAACGTTATGAGGGATGATCGAGACTTTCAAATATCCTCGAAAGGACCTCCCGCAGTGCACAAAGTTGGTGTGCAACCACGTCGAAATGGGCCCCCAAGTAGGAGCGTCTTGAAATGTTTTAACTGCAATCGTGAGGGACATAAGCTGAAAGACTACGAAGCCTCGTAGAGAAAAAGGATCCTGTTTCACTTGTGGAAAATTGGACCACAAATACCAAGACTGCTCGCAAAAACGTTTCGAGTCCAGTGGTGACCAGCTCAACCTCTTCGTCCAATATGTTGGGTTTAGTTGAAGAAAAGCCATTCACCATAGCTTATACTATTCAAGTGAATTTTCCCCGCCACAATCTATTAGAAGAGTGCATCGTGGAGAGTGGCAGCCCTGTTTGCCTGATTAGTCAATAATCCCCCATGATTTTGTTGAGCCTTGTAAGATGTCAAATTTTATACTTAGGGGTATTATTAATTCAAGTTTAGTTATTAATGGTTTCATGTGAATGACCAACATTTCAACTGGAATTCCAAGAGAGAAATTTTACGAAAGGAACCAGCTTCTTCTCACGTCTATACCCAGTAAACACACACCCGTTTTGAAAACGTTTAGAAACGGTTGAAATGGTGAAAATTTCAACGTTGAAATTCAGTTGAGAACAACCAATTATTGAACACGTCATTAAAACGTTTTATATTCATCCGATTAAAACTCTATATTGAAGCACGTCTTTTGAACGTTGCCAGGAAACGTTGATGATTGGAAGAAATAAAACGTTGTTTAATTCTGATAGAACGACAATTCCTTAACTTATCATTGGAAATGTATCAGCAATAACGGGTATATCACGTTATTTGAATAGTTCATTGTAACAATTAATGTTTGAAAACCTCATAATTTAAAGACAATCTGGCAACCCTGTATAGAACGTTGTTTAATTCTGATAGAACGACAATTCCTTAACTTATCATTGGAAATGTATCAGCAATAACGGGTATATCACGTTATTTGAATAGTTCATTGTAACAATTAATGTTTGAAAACCTCATAATTTAAAGACAATCTGGCAACCCTGTATAGAAACATTATTCTGTAACTGCCAAACGGCAAACGATAGAGTCGACTCAGATGTCAAGTCGATTGCATCACTCATATTGTACAGTCCGCTTATAACTCAATAAAACTATTCAAAAATCACAACAATTATGCAACAGTTGGTCCATTCGAACCTGGATACATCATAGACTCAGTGAAAAGCTATTACTTATCACAGTTACAATTAACAACACATTACCAGCAATTATAAAACGAAATCACAATTATTTCGTAACAAGTGCAGAACTGGAGAACCGACCCTTCAGCAGGTAGTGTAGCAGTATCGGACCGCTCGGTATTCAAGCCGGCAATGCATGGAAACTATCCACGCGGTAACTGGGCGACTGGACGACGATAAAAACAACGCATCTCAGCGCTTCAAGGAGTTGCATTATTTCAAGCCAACAAACAGTAAGTCGATTAGTTTTCCATTTTTCTCATGCATCCTATCTATTATTGTGTGATTGTCTGAGATTGGAAGTGCTTTCATCATTTTGAATTTCATTTCTTATCACTATTCTGAATTTCATTATTTTTACAATGGCAGAACAATTAAAGAAGAACATTCGATTTCGCGGAATAATTAAACAAAAACTAACACATTTGGAAAAATACGTTAATTCAATCAAAACCGCCACGCCAGATCGTAGTAAGCCCTCACAAATTGAAATTGAATTGAAATGTCAGAACTACTCACAACTATACCAGGAGTTTGAAGAAGTTCAATTACAAATTGAGATTGCGTGCGAGGAAGATCAATTAGACGAACATTTTAGTGAAAGAGAACAATTTGAAAATAGACATTGCCAAGCTATGGCCTTTCTGAGAGAATATGTTTTCAATTTTCAAACACAAACTCCCACGCAACCTCAAATAACGCAAACAATTAATCAAAATCAACCTCAAACAAATCCTAACTTCGCTCAATCTAACCTCCAAAATTCACCAAGTGCAAGTTTTACAAATCCATCTCAGTTAGACTCATCACACAATCTAATGGTCCCAAAACTGAAAATACCAGTGTTCAAAGGTGAATTTGAACATTGGTTAGATTTCAAGATGGCTTTTCTTTCGGTGATGAACACGGATTCACTCACAAGCAACCACAAATATAAATTATTGCGAGCTTCCGTTGACGGATACGCCAAACGACTTGTTGACAATACAGAAATTGCACAGGATGATCCATTTGCTAGTGCCTGGCAGGCACTTACAGAGCGATTTGATAAAAAACGTCTATTAGTTAACAAACACATAAAAGGTATTTTCAACTTAGAAGCTATTCAGAAAGAATCTTCGAGATGTTTTAGACAATTTCTTGATAGTGTATCACACAATATATCAGCAATTGACAATTTGAGTAAGTAAAGACAATTTATGTGATGCACTGCTCATTTACATAATTTCAAACAAACTAGATAAGCAGAGTTTGAGAGACTGGAAAGAAGTAGATAATGGGGAATTTCCAAAAATGAATGAATTTTTGGAATTTCTCATAAGCAAAGCTGATCTTTTGGAAGATATTCAAGACCACAATTCAGCACACATTTCTCATCAACCACACACAATTCAAAATTCTATAATAAACAACCACGAGCTATTTCACAAGTCAATTCATCCTTTAATAAAGGAAAGTGCAATTTTTGTCACAAAGATCATCTAATTTACAGCTGTTCAGAATTTTTGAAATTAGATAATGCCAAAAGGGTTTCTGAAATTGAAAGATTGCTATTATGTAAAAATTGTTTAAGGAGTGGACACTCCACTGAAAATTGCTATTTAGGTCCATGTAAACTTTGTAAATTGAAACATAATACATTGTTGCATCCAAAGAATGATAATACTTCTACCAATATGGTTATTGAAGAAGCACAAAATCGGTCCTTTTTAATAAATCCGTCAGTTAACGTTGCTACAGTAAAAACACAGGTACTGCTTTCCACAGTTGTTTTCAATGTAGGCAATATACAGGGTGAAATGATACCTTGCCGGGCATTACTTGACAGTGGGTCACAAACTAATTTACTCACTGAAAGGTTTGCTCACAAATTACAATTGCCATTAATGCCAACCAAAATTTCCATTGTTGGAATCAATCAAGCAGTGTCTAACCTCACAAAAAGGTGTCACATTGACATATTTTCTCGATTCAGCGATTTTCATACTCACTTACAATGCTATGTGATTTCTACAATTTCTACTGAAATTCCTTCACAGAACTTTTCAATTCTGGATTGGAATATCCCAGATAACATTCCGTTATCAGATCCTAATTTTCACAAATCAGGAGAAGTTGATGCGATTTTAGGAGCCAGTCTATTTTGGGAACTTTTAGAAGTTGGAAACATATCCTTGGAAAAAAATAAACCTGTTTAACAAAACACAAAATTAGGATGGATTGTATCCGGAATGGTACCCATTTCTAATAAATCTTCTAAGCTACAGTGCAATTTTACCAAAACTATTACTGAAGATTTGCAATTGAAACGTTTTTGGGAGATAGAAGAACTTGGAAGCGTAGATCTAATGTCTTCAGATGATAAAGAATGTGAAAACATTTTTGAAACCACTACTTTTCGCAATGATGAAGGTAGGTTCGTAGTTGAATTACCATTAAAGTTTTCTCCTGATCTCCTTGGTGATTCTTTCAACACTGCTAAAAAACAATATTTATCTCTAGATCGTAAACTAGCCAATAACACTCAACTAAAGCGTCAATATCATGATTTTATCAATGAATATATGTCATTAGGGCATATGACGAAGGTTGATGATTCCATGCAACATTCAAAACAAATATATGTTTTACCTCACCATGGAGTACTAAAAGACAGCAGTCTAAGTACTAAATTGAGAGTAGTTTTTAATGGATCATGTCCTGCCGAAAGTGGTTGGTCTCCAATATGTTGGACCAAAAATCCAAAATGATATACTACCTATTTTGCTGAGATTTCGATTACATACTTATGTTGTATCATCAGATATCATGAAGATGTATCGTCAAATTGTGATGCATCCTAAACATAGGTCATTACAGTCGATTCTTTGGCGTGCTGATGATGAACAAGATATTAGTATTTACCAACTCAACACTGTAACATACGGTACCACATCTGCTCCATATCTTGCAGTAAAATGCATTCAAACTTTAGGTTCATCTGTCAACGATTTTATAGTTTCTAAAGCCATTGTCAACGACTTCTACGTAGATGACCATTTAACAGGCCATAATGACCGAGAAATTTTATCTAAAATATGCAAATCACTCTATGATCATCTAGCATCAGCTGGATTCATCCTCAGAAAATGGATATCCAATGATCAACAAGTATTATCACATTTAAATATTGAAAATGATCCTCTAGGTGTTCTCTCACTAGGCGAGCATGAATGCTCTAAAACTTTAGGTATAAAGTGGTACAGCAACACTGACCATTCGCGATATTCTATATCACAATCAGAAAATATAAATTCAGGAAGTATTTCAAAAAGACAAATACTTTCTGAGATTGCTCAAATTTATGATCCCTTAGGACTTCTGAGTCCCACCATTATATTGGCAAAGATTATAATACAAAAATTATGGTCTCTTAAACTTAGTTGGGATGAATCTATTCCTGATGATTACCATCATCAATGGAATAAATTCAGAGAAACCCTATCAAATTTGAACTTGCTAGAAATCCCTAGAAATGTTATGGGAGCAAATTATTCAGCTATTGATATTCACTGCTTTTGTGATGCAAGTCAACATGCTTATGCATGCTGTTTTTATGTAAGAAGTCAAAATTCAATGGGAGAAATCAAAATACATTTATTGTGTTCCAAAACCAAGGTTGCACCGATTAAACTTTTATCCATACCCAGACTAGAACTCTGTGCTGCCTTGTTAGGTGCAGCTTTTACAGCACAAGTTAAAACATCTTTAGGACTTGATATTCCACTATATTTTTGGTCAGACTCTCAAGTCGTATTAGCTTGGCTCAAGCAACAACCAAGCTCCCTTGAAATCTTTGTCGGAAACAGAGTGGCTAAAATTCAACAAATCACTTCTCTATCAAGTTGGTTCTATGTAGGAACTAAGGACAACCCTGCAGACGTTGCCTCTAGGGGTAAATTACCCGATCAGTTAATAAACTGTGAAATTTGGTGGCTGGGTCCTAAATTTCTTCACAACTCAAGTCATACTGAGTGGTTTGCCTTATATTCTGAACTTGATAAGAATTCTATTACAGATATACCAGAGATGAAAAAACAAACCTCTCAGCTATACAAGGTTACTGAGAACCAATCAAAATCAGTATTTTATGAACTATTTGAACAATATTCAAATCTTCACAAATTAAAAAGAATATTCTCTTATATATGCCGATTCATTGACAATCTTCGTTCAAAAAACAAAAAAACTGATGTGCTAACAGTTTCAGAAATAGAATTTGCCTTTATAAAATTATTGAAAATTGCGCAATCAGAATCATTCAAAAATGAAATATCAATACTTTCTAAAAACATCCCATTAGATCGAAAAAATAATCTTTTTCCACTATCACCATTTCTTGACCATCACGGTTTATTACGCGTAGGAGGAAGACTAAAAAATACCAATTTAGCTGATCATGTGAAACATCCGATTTTGTTATCATCAAAACATCCTCTCACAATTTTAATTTTTTGTCATATGCACAACAGTCTTCTACACCCAGGACCACATTTATTATTATCCAGTATTAGACAACGATATTGGGCTATTGGTGGAAGAATTTTATCAAAGAAAATTGTCAATCAGTGTATCACATGTTTTAAACACAAACCGGTGCCTTTTGAAGCAACAATGGGTAGTTTGCGAAATGAGCGTGTTATGCCAACATTACCATTTCAAAACGTTGGAATTGACTACGCAGGTCCTTTTTTACTTAAAAATAAAAGGGTTCGTGGCTGTAAATTAGTAAAAGGTTATGTATGTGTGTTTGTGTGTTTCATAACGAGAGCAATCCATTTAGAACTATTGTCTGATATGACCACAGACTGCTTTTTCGCATGTTTCAACAGATTTATATCCAGACGGGGACTCCCGTACTAATGTCTATTCTGATAATGGATCGACATTCAAAGGAGCATCTAACGAATTAAAAGCACTTGGTCAATTTCTGAGTACCAACCAAGACTCCATTCACAACTTTACCACTAAATTGAATATTACATGGCATTTTATACCCCCTTATAGTCCAAATTTTGGAGGCCTCTGGGAAGCCGCTGTAAAAAGCATGAAACACCATTTGATGCGTACAATAAATGACACTTCATTGACATATGAAGAATTTTCTACCATACTTTGTCAAATTGAAAGCATTCTCAACTCTAGGCCGTTATACGCATTGTCAAATGACCCTAACGACCTAGAACCGCTAACTCCTTCCCATTTCCTCATTGGTCGCCCTGGCACTCAGTTGCCCAATCCTGACTTCTCTTCCACTCCTTCTAATCGACTTAACAAATACGAACATATCCAGCAACTGAAACAAGGATTTTGGACTCGATTTTCGAAGGAATATATAACCCAGTTACATCAGTCTTATAAATGGACCAGTGATAACCCACAACCAAAACTACAGCCTGGTGCACTGGTACTCATCAAAGGAAATAACCAACCTTCCTATCAATGGATGCTGGGACGCATTCTCCAACTATTTCACGGAAAGGACGGAATCTCAAGAGTTGCAGAGATACAGACTACCAAAGGTGTCATCAAGAGAAGTGTGAGACATTTGTATCCACTGCCAATTGAGAGTGACATTCAACATTGATCAGTGTAGTGAATAATAATTGTGTTGAGAGATTTAAATTGAAGGTGCCCTTCAAGGCGGGGGCTATGTTTGAAAACCTCATAATTTAAAGACAATCTGGCAACCCTGTATAGAAACATTATTCTGTAACTGCCAAACGGCAAACGATAGAGTCGACTCAGATGTCAAGTCGATTGCATCACTCATATTGTACAGTCCGCTTATAACTCAATAAAACTATTCAAAAATCACAACAATTATGCAACAATTAATAATAGTTAATTGAAACGTTAGTAATTGACAAAATATCAACAGTGGGTGTAATAATATGTTTCTTATAAGTACATGGAATTCCTTGATTTAACGTAGATAATAACTCATTTACAAACGTTTAATGTACCTCAGATTATAACTTCATGTTGATCCACGACCTCTTTCAAACTATTAAATAAAACGTTGATCGAAAAGGAACATTATAGGTTATGTAAACATTTGAAGTAACAAAAAATATCACATTCGGTGACAGTATTTCGTCTATTAAACGTAAACTGATTCTATTGAATAGACGTAGTCAGTTACTCTTTCAAAAACGCTTTATATGTCTAATATCATAACTTTATGTTGACTCACGACATCTCTCAAACTTATGAATAAAACGTTTATCAGTCTGGAGAATGAAACGTTATTTTTTGTTAATACAACGACAACATGATAACTAACTATTGGATTTTATTAAAAATAACATGTATATCACGTTAGTGAAAACGTTGATCGATAAAGCAAATTATACATCATTTCAACATTCGAAATTAGCAAAAGTATGACATTCGGTGAATGTAATACGTTTAAAATGTATGATGATTTCATTGGAAAAACGTAGACAGTTTTCAATTCAAAAACGCTTTACATATCTCATATCATAACTCCATGTTGATCTTTGACTTGTTTCAAACGTTTAAATGAAAATAAAATGCATATCACGTTAGTGAAAATGTTGATCGATAAAGCAAACCATACATCATTTCAACGTTTGAAATAACCAAAAATATGACAATCGGTGAATGTAAAACGTCTCTCAAATGTACGATGATTTTATTGGATAAACGAACACAGTTTTCAGTCCAAAAACGTATTATACATCTCATTTTATAACTCCATGACCTGTTTCAAACGTTTAAATAAAACGTTGTTCGATAAAGAACATTACAGGTTATTTCAACTTTTGAAATAACGAAAAATATTACATTCGGTGAATGTATATCGTATATCACACATAAACTGATTTCATTGAACGCTTTATATGTCTAATAATTTATGTCACGACATCTTTTAAACGTTCAAATGAAACCTTTATCAGTGTAAAGAATGAGACGTTATTTTTTGATGATACAACGACACCATGATAACCAACTATTGGATTTTTACTGAAAATAACATATATATCACGTAAGTGAAAACGTTGATCGATAGTATACATCATGCCATTGTTTGAAATAACCAAAAATATGACATTCGGTGAATGTAATACGTCTTTCAAATGTACGATGATTTTATTGAATTAACGTAGACAGTTTTAAATTCAAAAACACTTTATACATCTCATATCATATTTTTTGTTGTTCCACGCCCTCTCTTGAACGTTTAAATGAAACGTTGATGAGTCTCAATTTTTCGTTGATATTATAACGACACCATGATAACCAACAATTAATATTTACTAAAAATAACATGTATATCCCGTTAACGGAAACCTTGATGAATAAAGCTGATTATAGATCATTTCAACGTGTGAAATTACCAAAAATATAGCATTCGGTGAATATGAATGAAATATCAAAGTTCAAATAATGAATCCCAAGACAGCCTTGTTGATTCAATATGTCACAAAAACTTGAACTTTGAACTTGTCAAATTTGAAACTCACGATGAGCAGCATAGATGAAATATGTGTTCATTAAAAACGCTTCGGATTAAATTTTTTTTTAATTGAATACTTTTAATTCAATTCCTAAATGATTATTCAAACATAACGTTGCATTGTTACAATGAATATTGTGCGAGATATTGTGAATAATTGAAAATTCATTTAAGAAAATGACATTTGACATGTGAGTTAATGTAGTTAACTGAATTTTTCGTGAACCATTGTGCCATTTTATGCAATAGTCGTGAAAAAAAGTATGGTGCACATATAATTCAAACTCATTTATAATTCCCCACTTCTGAAATTTACAAATATATCGTACTCATGGGATATGGGTAAAATCATTCCGTGCTAGTTCAACCGAAAGCGCCATGCAACAGTTTGCGGTTGATTTTGAAAACAAGATTTTGAATTTGCAGTAAATGATTAATATCTAACTATCCAAAATCTTATATTTTTGAATGTGACAAGTTCAAATTCACGAAATGAAATTTGAAATGATTCAAAATGAAGCCGAAATATTTCTTAGGTTAACAACCATAAGAGATGTCTGAAAACAAATGTGTTTTTGAAATCCTTTTTGAGTACCTTTAAAAATAATCTGCGAGACAGCAGTGGTTGGGCCAATAGTAGTAGACCAGTATTATCATCTAATAAAAAGCCGGTGAATGTTTCTGAATGTTGAAGTGTTTGAATTTGGTGCCAGTGTGACGTATCTACCAAGAAAATTATTCGGTTTTTCCGAATACTTCGAGATATATTCAAACCTCCCAGCGCTGCCAGAGGTACGATAATTATCTTATTCATACGATAGTTTTGCCCTGGAACGACATACGATAGTGTGGGTACGATAATCGATAATTTTATCCTTTCTTGATATTTTTAATTGGTACATAATGCGTTACCAACGTTAACTTGTTCACACAACAGTTCACACTAGTGTGAAATGAATCAATCGTGAGCACCCGAACTCTGATTGAACACACCTAACCAACACCCAAATGACAATCGACGCTTTTGGAGGTTTCCACAATTTTTTCGGCGGGGGCTTTATGTTCCCATTTGTCAAATTTGTACCAAGTCACATGTCACTTTGATTCGATGTGGAAACAATGTTATTATCGTGTTTATTCATTGATTTTGTTACTTGAAACATCAAAACATTCTCCTGAAACTTGTTCGTACAGAGTCGCACTAAGGAACGACCGAAATTGTATTTTTATATTTTTAAGGTGCAGTTTTTTTGGTAGTTTTTGGGTGGACTGAAGTGATACATATTAGCAGTTTCTTCAGCCGTGTTAGTATTGACATTTCGAAAATTTCAAACTTCAAAATTCCATATATGTACACACTACAAGCGTTTAAACGTAACTGACTACTCCGTCCGTCACTGTACGGCAAATTCCACCAGTCGATTGCATTTGATTTCGATTGGCCAACCTAAGGAGGCGTGTTTATTCTACCCAATAGATGCAAATGTATGTGGTAATCACGCCTCGATCACGTGTTGATCACAAATCTATCGTTGTAGGGGTTTATCTCTTTGTGGGATGGTGTAGTGGTTAGCATATCCGTCTATCAAGCGGAAGGCCGGGGTTCGAATCCCCGCCCGGCCACCGTGCTGGGTAATCGCACGTTAAAAGGTATGGCCTCGTTGATCCATTGCTCGTACAAGTTTCAACTTCTGGAACTTCTAAGGGTTGACGTTCGTCAGCTGGTTAACGGAAACGAAATATTTATAACAATTTAGTATATAGGTCTACGAATAATGGTGTACGCCTTCATTCTATACTCAAGGTATAAAACCTCTAAAGTTTTGTTCATCAGGCGATAATAAAAAATAACAATAAATGAAACTAAGGAAACTGTCACTCTTCACTAATATCAGTATACTTTGGCAATCGATACCTTCGCCGTTTTTTTAAAAAAGAAAATGTTTCATTCTTCATTTAAAAACTCGTGTGATCTATGCCCAGAAGTGGTCAAAATTCAACATGGTCAGTAGCTGGTATTCGATTGGCCACTCAATATCGTTTATGTTGCGATCTCTTTTCACTAGCCAATCAAATGAAAATAAAAAAACCCAACTGCACATTTTCACTAAGTGCAAATTTAGCTTCAGACAATGGTGACACGAGCATGTGGGCGACACCTGGACGTATTGTACAAAAACCTCCAAAAGCACAATCATCCACCAAGAAACAGCATTCCAAATTTCGACGAATTTATCCAAAACTTTCACTTGGATATGTCAACACACCAGGGTTTTTAGCCATCTTAAGTACGATAATTTTGATCGATTGGTACGATAATTGAACTTTCTCAATCTGGCAGCGCTGCATGCAGGGTTGCCGTTTCTAGTATTATTGTACTTCTCTAGTACATTTCAGTCACTTTTAGTACCTCAGTACAATTCTCATGAATCTAGTACAAAAATAAAATTCTGTCATGTTTACAGACTGTTTCGGCGATGCAATTTGTCAATTTTAGCCGCAAAAAATGTTATCTATTTGTCAGTTTGCAATGCCAATGTAAAAAAAGTGTACTGTATGTTACCAAGATGAACGCCTACATTATCACAACTGATATATGATTTTATTCTTTTCTAATAATTGTAACTGTGATAAATTCCAACTCATTACTTGAATTCTGCAGTGTCCATATAGACATTAGACATCACAACTGATGGACTGGCCTTTATGACAGTTGTCCATTTCCATATCACGATGCGGAATATATTAGAGAGACAAACGATATGCATATTCATTGAAGTGATATTGTGAAGGACAGAATGATAATTCTATACTTGAATTACTCTATCCTTCTCAACCTCTCTTTATCTGATACATTGTGGAAGGAATTCGCTTGAAATGTTATACCAGAGAATAGTAGGTAAACTATACAGAAGCGAATCAAATGACGTATTCGGTTAAAGACGCACCTTAATAACGAGGTGCAACGAGGTTTGTGAGAGAATACAAAGTTTTTTTAACAAATACAATGTACTCAGCTCTTGTCAGCATGGATTTCGTCCGGGTTTGTCAACAGAAACCGAAATCGTAGATTCAATTCAATACATTAACGACTGTATGGACGCAGGAGAACATTCAATATCTATATCTTTCGATTTGACGCGGGCTTTTGATACGGTTAATCGAAATTTCGTATCTGAAAAAATAAACAGTCTGGGACTACGCGGTTCAATTAACAGATGGATCACTTCGTATCTTGAGAATAGAAAAATCATTGTTAAAACCGATAGCATAGAATCAAATGAATTCAGTCTCGATCTGGGAACTCCACAAGGGAGTGTTATTGGACCCTTAATATTGCTAACATATGTCAATGACCTTCCCAATTACATAAAACACGGTCGAACCTTCATGTATGCAGATGATACCACTATTGTAATATCTGATTCTGACATTGAAAGACTGAAACTCAAAGCCGACCTTGTACTGCATAACTTTGCAACATATTGCTCCAAAAATACCTTGATGGTAAATCACAGCAAAACGATTATCGTTGAGTACTACAACAGAAACAGAACATCTGCAAACCTCAAATTTGAATTCAACGAAAACGTTATTCAAACGTCTTCTTCCTCGCACCTTCTAGGTGTTATTATAGATCCTCACCTGGGAAGCCCAGATAGACACTGTCTGCAAGAAACTGAACAAAAGTTGTTATGTTATTAATAGTCTCAAAAATCTCCTCAAAATTGACTCACTGTTACAAATATATTATGCATTCGTTTACTCAGCGATTTCCTACAATATAATAGTATGGGGTCAGGCGTCAGATGTTAATAGGGTTTTTATAACACAAAAACGGATTTTGAGAATTATTTTTGACATACATCCTCGGGATTCCTGTCGAGAAGTTTTCAAAAAAAATGGCATACTTACTGTCACCTCAATCTATGTACTGAAGCTCTTGAAGTACATATTCCAGAATAAGCATGAGTACCCTTTGAATAGTGACACTCATTGTTACAACACCAGACGCAAAGATAACATAAAGATGAACAAACCAAAACACACATTCTATAAAAAATCTACAATTGATGCCGGATGTTTCTTATATAACCTGCTACCTGACGAAATGAAAAAAGCCGAATCTCCAGCAATATTTCATCGCAGTTTGAAAAAACTATTGATCAAACAATGTTTTTATACGTTAGATGAATTTATGTCTTTCTTGTTTTGTAAACGTAATATATTTAACAATATGTGTATTTATGACTGATTCTTTTTTTATAGTATCGGTCTCTAGTGTATCTGACTTGTCCTATCTATGTTTATACTAGCCTTCGGGATGAATTAAATATTTTATTTTATTTTAATAAAAGCATACTAAAATATTCTATCGCTTTTGTTTCAGTGAGTCAGATGAAAAAAGCTAATTAATTTGACGCATGTCACTTGAACTTTCTCAGTGTATTTTCCTATAATCAGATTTCTCAGTGTACATGGGGGTGCCGGAGTTCGATCAACGTCAAATATTTTTGGGACAATTGTGTTAGGTTACCGTTGCGCTTCTGTATAGTTTAGTATTCTGTGGTTATACTTGAAAGTATTTTATCTTGCTCATTCTGCAGTCATCTCTCTCTCTATCTCTTAGGGCCAGTCCACTAATTATTAATGTCTATGGAAGTGTCAAATAAATAATTGAGTTATTCAAAATCAGCATCTTCCTCAATGGTGCAAGCACATATTAGTAGTTTGCGACAAAAAATTCTTCACAGAGATCATTAGGTCGCTGCAACTTATCGCCCCAATAAAGATGCCTTGCATGAATCAGTGGCGGATTTACCAACAGACTGAGTAGGCTGGAGCCTAGGGCGGCAAATTTCAATGGGCGGCAAATTTAGTTCATACATTTGTTATTTTAATTTACAAAAAAAATATTATTCTCACAAAATACGAGTTTCAAAATTCGGAGAGAAATTGAAATATAGTCCAATATTCAGTGCTGAATAATAAATATTTCAACATCTCCACATAACCATATCACTGAACGCTTTATTAATTATACATCAATGATCATGAATTCTTAGAATATCGCAAAAACGATTCAATATTATAGTCGAAATTCAGTTATTTTTACATTTTTCTTTACTGAAAACTGCTATAATTTGTTCTACGTGTACCTAATAATTATGAGATCTCCTCACACAATTCAATCTTGATATAATGATTGCTACAACAAGTTTGCAAATTGTCAAATTCAATTCCAGAAAGTTATTTCTTTATGCGTAAAAATACTGACTGAAATTGACTTTTTTTTATTAAATAAAAAAGGAGTTCAATATCTTGTAGATACTTTTAGTTCAAATCAATCGAATAACTCAATAACTGATATTTGAAAAAAATCCCTCCACGAAATATGAAGATAGACAATTTCCTGATTAAAAAAATCCATACATTTCATCAGTTAATGATTTTATTTGAAGCACGAAAAAGTTTGGAAAATCCAAATGACCATGCCTTATGCGCTCATATCGTACACGAATTATTCAAAATGAATGTTCACATCAGTACATTTGTGAACTTTTTCACAAATCCACCTTTTTTAGAAAATGCCAATAGGAATGAATTCATTATAATAAGATAAAACAATACTAAGCTACATTTTATATTCAACAATAACAAATATTTATCAACGTTCGCTAAATGTATATTTTTTATGCAAGCTTTATTCATATTATGTAAGTATAGTATAGTTTAAGATATCAAAATTTAGAGGCGGCAAGTCTATGAGCGGCAAATCTGTGAATCCGCCACTGGCATGAATACATGAAATTTTCTGGAGTTGCAGCGACAAATTGCATCGTCAAAACAGGCTGTTAGAAGTTTTGGCTGGCCTTGGACGGATATCGCAAGCGCAAGCCGACTCGGTCCCAGTATCGAGTCAAATGATGCGAGACTTTTTGGGATGGAGAAAGTCACGAATGATATTATATACACTGGCCTTACATACTTAACATTAATTATGTTCAGTACTAGACTAGACCTAATACAGCTCTGTGCGTTCTAAGATATCACAGCCAGCCAATCAAAACTCGAGGAGTAGGTGTCCACGTGCTGATCACGCTAGATACATTGTTCACGCGCACTGTATCTTCAACATGAATAGACTATAGACCCTGAATGTAGGGACGCATTCCAATTCAAGGTCAGTGTTTTCTGTGTATCAACGTAACATGTCGCCATTATGTTTGTATTTTAGACAATAACGCATATCTATCTATTCCCGCCAGGCCACCGTGCTGGTAGGGTAAGGCCTCGTTTATCCATTGCTCCCAGAAGTTTCGACTTCTGAGGGTTGACGTTTGTCAGCTGGTTAACGGAACGAAAAATTTTAGAACAACAACAATCTATTTTGCATGTTTGTTCTGTCTACGTTAGGTTAGTCAGGTCCTACTTACGGGGTATAACCATAGACATTAGGAGGAGGCAACGGCCAATAACTCGATGTGGAATACAATGAAGAGAGAAAGGATATGCAGATTAAAGTGATATTGTGAAGGACAGAATGATGATTCTATCCTTCTCAACCTCTCTGTATCTGCTACATTGAGGAAGGAATCCGCTCACAGGTTATACTTGAAGTATTCAATTTTGCTCACTCCTTCAGTCCTCTCTCTCTCTCTCTTATGGCCAGAATACTTCAAATATAACCTCTTAGCGAATTCCTTCCTCAATACAGCAGATGAAGGGCCGGTTTATCAGTCGAGAGTTTCCCCTGGGTCAAGCTGTAGCCCTGAATCAAAGTTGGGAAAAGAGCCACTTGATTGGTTGTCACCGAAATAACTCGTGTCAAATTATGCTAACCCCTTATTGATAAACCGGCCCAAAGAGAGGTCGACAAAAATTATGCGAGCATAGAATTATCATTCTGTCCTTCACAATACATTTCAATGTGCATATCCTTTTTCTCTCTACTGTATTCCGCATCATATTATAAGAAAAACTGTCATACAGGCCGGTCCATTAGTTGCAATGTCTATGGTATAACCTTACATCTGAGATTTAGTACCATTCAGTAAAATTTTTAAAGACCTTCTAGTACAAACAAAAATCTGGAGGGCAACACTGCTTGGACCTTGGACTCCACCAGCCGCACCAGCGCCAAGCGCCACCTTCCTCTTTCTTTACTCGTCGATTTTGGTAGAGCGTCCCATGTTTCCAGCTCCAGAATATAAAATTCAATAAAATAATTATTTGCCTGTAATATCTACGGCGTGGCGTTGTGGGAATTAGTCATCCATATTTTATCCAGGTAAGTTGACTGAACAAATCTATTATTCACCAAGCATTGCTTTTGATATTGGTTATTTGATTTTAACCATTACATATTTTTGCGTTTCGAGCATGTTTTAGTGTGGATTCGTGCAGCAAAAAATAACAATTATCAATATAAGTTCTCAATGACTGTTTATGGCGGACAAATAATCAACAAGCAGAAGTTGGACGACTTTTATCGTTTTACTTAAATTTCGTTCTGATGCACAACTAGTAGGTGAATTGGTTAGTCCGATAATGAAAATGAAAACAACAAATAATCTCACTTTTTCAAACATTTGTGTTATCGTAGGTATTTCTTTCAATTTGTTTATATAACCTAGGTAGGTATCACATTTGAAGAATGGAAATTGATGATGCCATCTCAGCCGACCTGGGTTGGACAAATTTTCCGAATAACTTCAAAGATCGAATTATCGAAAATGCTTGGGAATTTTGAAAAGTAGGATTAATTCAAATGCCTCGGATCTCCGACTTTTGCTATGCTCACTGATTATTTCTTGTTTGTTAACTTGTGTACATGAATGAGAAATGTTTGATACTTGTTTATTGAAATTTGTTAGTAGATAATAAGGTACCTAATTCATGTTGCATGAATCTACACTTGAACATTTCATTTTCCAATGACTTTGTTTATGCAGACAACTGAAAATTATCATTCAACAAATGTACATACCTAGAAATTGGACTACTTACAACACATTCTTAGACCTAAGAACTCAATCACATTAGATAGTCTTGTTTTTAGGTGGAGTCATTAATCAGACAATACATTATTGTTCATTTCATTTTGTTGACATGAATAAAAAGATTTTCAACATAAGTATTTCATGTTTCATTTGCGATGCCCCTGCAAGATCCTACATCAAACAAACTGTAGGCCATACTTCTAAACACGGTTGTGAACAATGTACCATTGTTGGCAAATATGAAAACAAAAGAATTAATTATGCTCAGGATTCATTTCATCCTTATGCTTTACGGAAAGATTCTGATTTTTTCAATAATTAATTTATTAATTTTTTAGGAGTAGTAAAGCGATTGTTACCCACTACTACTAATTATTTCATTGAAGGAGGAAAACCTCATAAGTTTTCCCAGAAAATCTTACTTGAAGTTAATGAAAAAGTAAAAAATATCCAGTCCTACATTCCGTCTGAGTTTTCTCGGAAACCGCGATCATTCAAAGAAATACGAAGGTGGAAAGCGACTGAATTCCGTTTATTTATCTTGTATACTGGCCCAGTTCTATTAAAAAGTATATTGGACAAAAAAAAATATCTCCATTTTCTATTGCTTCATATTTCAGTACTCATTTTGAGCAATTCTTCATTCATCAAACAGTATTTTCATATTGCCAAAAAATGTCTGACAACATTTTTTGTTATCAATGCATCAAAAATATATGGTAATGATTTTGTTTATAATGTTCATAATTTAACTCATTCATGTGATGAAGTGCAAGCTTATGTAAATATCAATAGTTTTTCTTGTTTTCCATTTGAAAATTATTTGGGATCACTAAAACGTAAAATACGTTCAAAGAAATTTTGTCTGCAACAAATACATAGGAGGGTAGAAGAGGTGGAAAGCTGTTCTCAAATGGGAAGTAAACAATATGTTCTAGAATATCCAGAGCCGAAAAATATTCTCAATGAAATATATGATTGTGATAATAAATTGGTATCATTCAGCTGTAGCCGATTGCAGTTTCGAGATTACTGTCTATCTGTGATAAAAAACAATAATTGTGTCTTATTGAAGCATCATAATGTTTGTATAATTCAAAGCAATTCGCTATCTGGATGGGCAGGAAAATGGTTCTGGAAGGTGTTGTATTCAATTGTCATAACGATTTTCATACTGAACATATCAATTCATCTGAATTAAGTGCTTTTTATGTCTCAAACCTACATTCAAGAAACAGTATAACATTCAAGGTCCGTGACATATTATGCATATGTATCAGGATTCCCCATAAAAAAGGCTTTGTAACATTTCCTCTGATACATTCTCATTAATATTTCTTCTGATGCCAATATTCACAAAGACCGTTCCGTAAATGAGTTTTTTTTTGTTCTCTTACATTACTCAGTATCTGAATATTTCCTTGCAGTTTTGTTCATTTGTAACAAATTGGTTGTATCGAATTTCAAATTACCTATTTTACCCAAAAAATATCTTCGCAATCATGTTAGGATGAATTGCGAATCCATACCATCCAATAAACAGAATGTTCTAAGTCGAACGTAAGTATCCAAAGTTAATCAAAATGCATTAGAATCGTTGAGAACAAAAATCTTTCCTTCGATGATAAATGATCATATTACAAACGCGGTAGCTCATGATAAGCTGGTTATAGCTTATGCCAACCTACTAGTTACAAAATATAGAGCTAGTGATCATCACCTTAATATGATTAGAAACAAAATCAGGCATATATGAAAAATTTTAATTGAGATGAAACGAATCAATCCAGCTATTACAGACGTTACCTCCGTATGTGATCCATCAAACATTTGTTGAATCTGTTCACAACCTGTCAGGTTTCAAAGATGGAAAATATGATACCCCTAGTTTGGTCCCTCATCCGTGACACTTATTTCTCAAGTAGATGTATTGCAAGTATTAGTAATTGAAAAAAAGGATGCTTTGGAAGAAGATGCACATAGATTCTTGAAACTCCTCACTACAACTTCCAATTCACTAATATGTAAAGCTGCCTCCGAGAATAGGACGCAGAAATAAAGATCGAAGATTGTAATTTTACCAAAAACAGAGGATGTGAAAAAACTTTTCAACTGTTTGAACAAAAAATTCCAATAAGTTTGGAGAAACTCAAATTGAACTTTGATTTGAATTCATAGACTATTCTTTCTAAGGCATTAGTAGTGAACATTATGATATTCAACAGAAAGCGCCCTGCAGATATTGAAAAGTCACAAATAATAGAATTCAACAATTCTCAAATAGTGGATGATGACACCGTGGATAAGTTAGACCATAATGATAAAAAATATGCTACCACATTGGGAAGGTACATAACAAAAAGAAAACTGGACTGTCCGGCTCCAGTGCTAGTTTCATTGAAAGATATTGAGGCCCTGAAAACGGTCGTGAAATTTAGAAGATAGGCTATTGTGGGTGAAAATGATCAGTATCTATTAGCAGCTTCCATAGGATATGATAAACCATATTTCAAGTCGGGAAATGTTCTATCTGATTTTTGTTTGTCTGAAGGATTGGATAAAAATTTGTCAGCAACTAAGCTCCGAAAACGCCTAGCCACAGTGACTAGCACACTCTCACAGTCTAAACAGCTGTCTGGCATTGGATTTGTGAATGCAATCATTTTGAATGAGGAAAATTCTGATTTATAGGACCGTATTAAAGTAAACAACAAATAAAATTACTCCGCCATATTTGGGTCGAGATCCACACCTCGAATTTTCTGCTCAGCCGATCTACAGCGCAACGGGTGAGTGAGGCATGGAGTATTGTTACAGAGTGAGAGCGGAATAGCTCTTAGCCGACACCCTGTCTTTCATGCCAGAAAAAATAAATCCATACCCGATACCTCAAATATCTATTCGGTTTCTTCAATTTCAGGAAATGAAAATTTGAAGAAAACCGATTGGGATACTCCAATGCGAGAAGTGTGCAGGAGACATTTTGAAAAATATTACTCAACAGAGTCTTACCTCTTCAAGAATGAACATCAAAATGCTTTTGATTCAAATGAAGGATTGAATCACGTGACTGTGGAAAAATTGAGAAGTCACATTCAACATGATTTCAAATATTTGAAGAATAAATCAATATCCTTTACATAAGCATCTGCAAAGCTTTATTGAACCCAACCCAACACTTGACAACATATGCCTATTCAGTATCAGTTAAAAATATTTTCGTTAGAGACATAAAATATGGTTTTTATAGTTCATACAAAAATAGGAATGTGGAATATTAACAATTTTATATATTAAATAAGTAGTTGAATCAGAGTATGAATTATTGCTTGGGTCATGAACCATACTTTCACTTTTACTTTATATTTGACTGTTTAAGAAAAGTTCTCTCGATGCTGATTAAAGAAGGCATTCATACACAAAATGTACCTTCTATTGATAAGCATTATGAGAGCTTCCTCAAAGTAACAGCAATATATAAAAGTAATAGATTGATCCATAAACCAAGCTTTGAGTATGGTGTAAAAGAATGACATAAATTCATTATTTAGTAATAGGGCAACCCTACAGAAAAATCCTGAAACCTGTCGATTTTTATTATCGAACGCACATTCTGTCAAATGTTTTTGAAATTCGTAACGTCATTGGTGCAAGATTGATGACGCCATCGATGATTTTTTCGGAAATGATGGTCATGTATGTCATGTGATTGAGGTAAATGTGACTTCACGCTGAGGTCTCAATCTGCCTACTCCTCAGGTGTTGTCACAGGGGGCAAGGGTTTGTGACTTGACGCCGGGGCCTCAATCTGCCTACTCCCCAGGTCTCGTCACGAGTTCTTTCTAAGGTCTCAATCTGCCTACTCCTTAGATCGAACTGAGGTATCGAGGGATGTTGGGTAGTATTTATAGCAGCGCGTATATTATAGTTTTGGTCGCGTATACGGCATATTTCTCATTTTCGGCACTGAATATAAACTAATACTAGGATCGTCTTTTTTCGATTGTCCACACAGGTAACAATATCGCCACTTAATGCACAATAGTAGTCGATAAACTATGAAAATATCCAGATCAGTAGAAACACAATGCAAATTTATTCCAACTGAGAAATTATTTTCAAACTACATGGAATAAATAACGCATAAAGTTAAACACAAATTTGGCGCGTTTTGGTTTTTTCGATAACCACACATATCTATTCCCGATAAAGTCTCTATCCTTTCACAAAAACATCAGAATGCGCAACAGCGTGTTCCATGGATCGAGTGTTTAAAAAAAATTAATAGAAATTTTTGATTACCAGCGCTCCCTCATGGCCACTGATGAACTACCACGCCTTGTCTACAGGTTCGTCTGAAACAATATCGCAACAGTAGAAACACCAGTATACAGACATGTTATATTGGGGCTTTTAGATTTCTAGATCGATGTTAGGTCGATCGGACAGTGGTGAAATTAAATCTGTGGAAGCTGTTCCGTCTATGAATTGCAGGTACGTATATTTCAAGATATTTTTCTGTCCTACTTGGAAATAGCCATTTTTTTATTCGGTTGACCTAACTTAATGCCATGAAATGGTATTCTGCCAACCTAATATCAGTAGATGGATCGATTCATATAATTATGTCAGTTCAACACTTAACCGTTTCGGATCAGAACGTGGCCAAGGAGAGTTGATTTTCCATAGTGGTTACTTCGGACACTTAAAAAAACAAATAGAGGCAAGAATCAGTTCTTTCTGTTTGAGAGAAAATGAGAGAAATGAAGTGGTGATACGAGAATAATAATAACGAACTCTGCAGTTTCCACCCGAACTATTCTGTCGAATTGTTAGTTCTGACATCGTCCATAGATATTCTAATAAGTCTGGTAACTCCTTTGATGTGGTTAAAATATGCCGCTTTTTTTGCGAGCGGTCGTAAATCATGCGGGCTACTAGCAAAAATACGTTATACGAGGGTCAGTCAGCAGAGCGAAGAATATGTTTACTCGAAAGTGTGTCTACGAGGGTCAGGCGTCAAGTGTTGATCATATTCATTATATATTATTTATGTTTTTGTATGATCTTTCATTGAGATGATTATATAATATGAGATTCTAATAACAATAAATTGAGGAATATTTCGTTGAAATAACTGGCATGAATTACCTGATTTCTTAAATTATGGGCAGGTAAAAAGGTGAGATACTTATAAAGGGACTCCCCAATAAAGAAAAAATGAAGATGAATAATCTTTATTTACATATTACCTAATTGAATGGTGATTTGTTGTTTTCTTGAGTATACCCTAATAGTATAATTATAATCTATTCAGTACTTTGGCATATATATTTATACACATTTCAAATATTTAGCTGGGGGTTGGTTGGAGTTAGGTCGAATAACTGAAACTACTATTATTTCTTTGCCGACGTTTCGACTTATATAAAGTCATCGTCAAGGTACTACAAAGTTACAGTAAATCTGATATAAATACACACAAGGTAAAAAATTATTGAAATTTGCGACAAGAATCACTTCTGCGAATGAGAGGTCAAGATTGAGTACATTAGTTTGGTGCAATTCAATTGACAGTGAAAATGTAAAAAGAGACAAAAAAAAAAATTGAAAACTGTAGGAAATGGTTGGACTCACATAAATTTCTGGTTCTCTTGTCTATTAAAATAAAAATTGAAGGACATTTACATAAAAATAAAAATTCCCAGTTTTCGACACTGAAATATATATTTTGTTTATATAATATATATATATATATATATATATATATATATATATATATATATATATATATATATATATATAGTAGAATGGTAGTCTTTGCTGACTAGTCAGGATACAAGGGGAGAGATATTGGGTGAAGCAGCAAGCAAAAAGTGTACTCTTTTAACACTGTATTTCCAATATTTCGACAGTGACTACTGTCATCTTCAGGGAAGCTACAAGATTTACAACAATTGGTCCAGAAAAATGGAGAAAAAATACAAAAATACTTACTGTGTTAGCGAGGATGGTTGCGATATAAAAGTTGATGGTTAAACATTGAAAACAGAGCAAGGTGAACACATGTGATATATGAATAAATATGTATATAAACTTCAAAAAACAGGTTAAAATTGATCTTGAATATTTAAAAATAATTTTTAAGAAGACAATTATTCACACTTGCGGTACAGCCGCAACGTGGAAAAATGAGGTTAGAAATTTAAATTTTATTGACAATTGACAAAAGACTCAAAAGGGAGAGAATGATAATTTTCTGAAATCTGACAGATGTGGGAAACAACTATTTGGATGCTGCTTGAAGAACATCCAGCCAATTGACTGATCTCAAAGGAGTGAAGGATCTCCTGTGACAGAAGCGTTAAAATTATGAAAATTCTTGTCAATTAATAAAAGGTACGAATAAATTTCGCTTAAATGATTAAGATCTGTTTTTTTATTTAGGCATTGGTCCGACTGAGAGATGAAGGCCATCTCCATAAACAATCTCTTGGAGTGATTGCGCTCCCTAGTCAAAATTTTTGTACTTTCAAAGTTCATATTATGGCCAGTACTGTTTACGTGGACACCTAGTGCACATCTGTCTGGGTGAAGTCTGCTATCACTTTTATGTGATGCAATACGATCTTTCAAGGTTCTAGATGTTTGACCTATGTAAGTTTTCTCGCAATTTGATCAAGGAATGCAATACACTAATTGTGACTGTGAAATCAAAGGCGTTTTATCTTTAACTTTAGTAAAAATGGAATTAATAGTTAAAACTGTTTTATTTGCAATTTTTATGTTTTGAAAATCTTTGAAAATCCTAGACAGCCTGGAGGAAACATCTGCTATATAGGGAAAAGAAGTATAAAAAATTGGGGTTGGGTTTTCCTCAATGTCATTATTTGCTATATTGAAATTATTATGCAAATTATTATTTAAAACTTGGATGTCCATGGTGGACGTACTAAACAGGATCTTATTTAACAAGGTAGAGGGATATGAATTTTCACTGAATAAGTTGAAAAGTGTTTTTAAATTTTGAGCATGATAGGAGTGATCGGAAATTGGTCAAGCAGATGAAAAATCGAGTACTCTGTATTTCCGATCACTCCTATCATGCTCAAAATTTAAAAACACTTTTCAACTCATTCAGTGAAAATTCATATCCCTCTACCATGTTAAATAAGATCCTGTTTAGTACGTCCACCATGGACATCCAAGTTTTAAATAATAATTTGCATAATAATTTCAATATAGCAAATAATGAAATTGAGGAAAACCCAACTCCAATTTTTTATACTTCTTTTCCCTATATAGCAGATGTTTCCTCCAGGCTGTCTAAGATTTTCAAAGATTTTCAAAACATAAAAATTGCAAATAAAACAGTTTTAACTATTAATTCCATTTTTACTAAAGTTAAAGATAAAACGCCTTTGATTTCACAGTCACAATTAGTGTATTGCATTCCTTGCTCAAATTGCGAGAAAAGTTACATAGGTCAAACATCTAGAACCTTGAAAGATCGTATTGCATCACATAAAAGTGATAGCAGACTTCACCCAGAAAGATGTGCACTAGGTGTCCACGTAAACAGTACTGGCCATAATATGAACTTTGAAAGTACAAAAATTTTGACTAGGGAGCGCAATCACTCCAAGAGATTGTTTATGGAGATGGCCTTCATCTCTCAGTCGGACCAATGCCTAAATAAAAAAACAGATCTTAATCATTTAAGCGAAATTTATTCGTACCTTTTATTAATTGACAAGAATTTTCATAATTTTAACGCTTCTGTCACAGGAGATCCTTCACTCCTTTGAGATCAGTCAATTGGCTGAATGTTCTTCAAGCAGCAGCCAAATAGTTGTTTCCCACATCTGTCAGATTTCAGAAAATTATCATTCTCTCCCTTTTGAGTCTTTTGTCAATTGTCAATAAAATTTAAATTTCTAACCTCATTTTTCCACGTTGCGGCTGTACCGCAAGTGTGAATAATTGTCTTCTTAAAAATTATTTTTAAATATTCAAGATCAATTTTAACCTGTTTTTTGAAGTTTATATACATATTTATTCATATATCACATGTGTTCACCTTGCTCTGTTTTCAATGTTTAACCATCAACTTTTATATCGCAACCATCCTCGCTAACACAGTAAGTATTTTTGTATTTTTTCTCCATTTTTCTGGACCAATTGTTGTAAATCTTGTAGCTTCCCTGAAGATGACAGTAGTCACTGTCGAAATATTGGAAATACAGTGTTAAAAGAGTACACTTTTTGCTTGCTGCTTCACCCAATATCTCTCCCCTTATATATATATATATATATATATATATATATATATATATAAATCAAAACTCTATTTTAGTGCAGGAAGTAAGTGAGTTCCTAATTTTATTTTCAATGGTCGCTAACACAGTGAACTTTTCGTCAGTCAGAAATATACTTCTGTATATTTCAGTATCAAAAACTGGGAATTTTTATGTGAATGTCCTTTTATTTTCATTCTAATAGACAAGAAACCAGAGATTGGTTTCTACCGTTTCCTACATTTTTGAAATTGTTGTTCATGTCTCTTTTTACATTCTTACTGTCAATTGAATTGTACCAAATTTACTCAATTTCGACCTCTCATTCGCAGAAGTGATTCTAGTCGCAAATTTTAATAATTTTTCACCTGTATGTGTGTATTTATATCTGATTCACTGCAACTTTGTAATGCCCTGAGGATGACTTTATAAAAGTCGAAACGTCGAAAACGATATTAGTGGTTTCAGTTATTCGACCTAACCCCAACCATCCCCCAGCTAAATAAATCTACTAAAGTCAAAACGACATCTGATATTTCAAATATTTACAAATTTTGCAAAATTTTGAGTGTCGGATGTTGTTTATTTAAACATTGAGATCTTATTTGCCTGTTTGCAAATTTGATTGTGTGATAGATTCGAACTCTTGTAAACAATGAAAGTCTTTGGGAAAATTGCTACATGGATGGGTGAATTCTACATTGGAATATTCTTTCAAAAATATGTTTTCTACACCATCATGTATGCAGTAATCATTAAAATTCGAAACAAAAATATTCTCTAATTGTAATCATTGGGAGGGACTGTTAAGCCACCAAATATATTTTTACTACCTTTGTAAGCTTTGAGCTCACAAAATGAAGTAGACTTGTCTTTTTCGGATGATGAACAATATTCCAAACAAATATGACAAGAATGTTCAAAGAGACATCTACGTAAAAAATATCCAGCAACATATGCCAGTGCATTTCCCTCCTCTGATATCAAATTCCTATAATCGGTTGATTCTTTTTTTTATAATTGGAGAAATATTTTCGTTATTTTTTTCCTGAAAACTTTCAATATTTTTCAATGACTCCGATGTTATATAAAGCAATATATCGCTACTGCAAATATCCTATAGCAAAAAGTTTTTTGAATGCTCTGGTAAACTGAATGGCAGTTGGATTTCTAGCGTTTCCACAAGCATTTCTGATTTGACCAAAGTAATTCTCGAGACAATCCAGATTGAGATTACGCGTCAATAGAAATTTATAATTTTCAATTTTCATTTTTTTCCATAAATTCAAAACGGAGGAGATAGTAAGCCTCCAACCAAAAATAAATTCCAGAGAATTCGTAACTTTCTTTCCTCTTTAAAAAATGTTCAAAAAACTACAAGAATAAAAGTTCCAATAGAGTGTTTATTTCACGCACTAAGTATAACTGGCCGGAACGATGCGAACTGTTCAATCGGAGACACTCTGTTAAACTGGCTCTCCCGTCAGACGGGCACTGACGACCGACCGGCCAGGCAAGGGATGCGCGAGGACGGACGGTGATGATTTGGGTCGCTGCTGAGAGTGAGCGGACTTATTAGAATATCTATGGACGATAGTTCTGATTATAGGTGTTCTTGGTAGGCCCGGATTGGGACCATTTGGGGCCCTCAGCTAAAACTTGTCAAGAGGCCATCTACCGGGGGGTCTCGGGGAGGGGGTATGGAGAACAGGGGGTATTCTCCCGTAAATTTTCTGAGAATTGGGTGCCTGAAAACAATGAAAACGCGTTTTTACATCAGTTTGGCACCTATAAAGAAGAAATTCAGCTAGTTTTTTTTCGAATATTATGATATTCGACTTTCGTTGGTTTAATTATCTTGTAAATGAGATATTCACAGTATATTTAGGAAACCACAAAACTACAAAACACATGCTGTAAAACTGCTCATAATAACAACGGAGTTCGAAATAAAGTGCCTCCATTTTATTCACACCAAAGTATAAATAATTATGTTCAATTATTCACGTAATGAAAATAATAATGACTAGAGGATTTGAGATATTGAAAATAATACTAACATTAAAAAAACTGTGCATTGAACGTGTTCTAACTTTTGGAAAATTCAAATTGGAAAATGGAAACAAAACATTAGCAAGAAAAGGAAATAACTTCTAACAACACAAAACTTTTTTATACGTTATGTGGGGGCTCTCCGTGGTCGCGGATTTGCTGTCCTGGCCATTTCGGGCCTGGTTCTCGATGGTTTCATATCAATGCTATTTTCGGAACTTAAGTCTCCACCGGCATTCCGTAATGTGGCAGAGATCTTGGCCGGCCGCATGCAGAAGGCAGTATTTCTTGGTTCGTTGAGTGATTACTTCAGGAAATAGACATTGGTTGATAAAATAGCGCGCCCGCCCTCTGGGTCGGAAAAGTGGAAATAGAGACCTGACCAGGAAGGTTTAGATGAAATAATAATTACAATTATTATTTTTGTTATAAAACAATTATTTATGTTAATTGTAATGATGATTATAATAATAATAACTCTAACGCTAGTCTCGGATTTCAATAACTTACCAGCCTGTCAGAATACGGCAGAAATCTTAGCCGGCCATATGCAGGAAGCCGTTATTCTCGGTTCGTTGCTTTCACTCAGGATTACCGAGTCCCGGAGCCAGTGTTCACCAACCACGCGGTGCGGGTGTGGTGATTGGTTAATGTTACTAGCGCGTTCGCTCACTGCGTCGGAGCAATTTGGTTCAGACGTACGTAAATAATAAAAATAATAATTATTATAATAATACCCTGCCAAAGATCTTGGCTGGTCGTACGCAGAAGGCCGTTATTTTTGGTTTGTTACGTCTGCTAAGGACTCACGATTTTTGGAGCCAGTGATCACTCACTCCGCAGTAAGGGAAGTAATTTCTTGACGTTACTAACGCTTTCGTCCACTGCGTCGGTGCAGTGGTGAGTGCAGGCTCGACGTTTGTTCAGACGTAGGTTCAGACCTTGTTGTTGTTCTAAAATAGTTCGATCCGTTAACCAGCTGACGAACGTCAACCCTCGGAAGTCGAAATCTGTTTTACCTTTTAACGTGTAATTACCCAGCGCGGAATCATAATAATGGCAATAATTATTATTCTTATTTTTATTATTGAGTTATCGGTTCCAGCCGAAACGAATATCGTCCGTAAAAATGGACAAAATATCAGGATATACTTCACGAACTCCGTAGGCTCCACTCGGAATGATGATGATAATCATGTAAAGAAATCGACCAGATTTCTTCCAACGGAGAATTGATTAACCCATTTACTGCCATGGTTGCGATAACGCAACATCAAAAATATAATTTTTTTCTCAATAGACAAAATCGATTTTTTCATTAACTTTCATTGGTATCGAATAGTGAAATATCTAAATATACTGAAATTAATTTTTTCAGTACTGAAAAATATTCGAAATTATGTATGACGATAACCATTCCTTGATAATTTTCCACCAAAAAATTCGATAATAATAAAAAGTCATTATAAAATCATCGATTGACTTTTTTCATCATTTATCAAAATATTCATACGAAATAAACTTCCTAAGATAATACTCATTTGCCAAATGAGAATAAAATTATTGCGGAACATTTTTTCGAGTTTTTTGAATATATGGTTGCGAAAACGCAACATTGGTACGAACAGTGTAGTAGTTGTGGAAGTCGTCAATTTTCCTGTCGGAACTTGTAGTTTCACGTCTGGACGATTTCACTGTTCTTCCGTTGCGTAGGTACTAGGTAGGGCCATTTTATTCTCATATGCGCAGTGCTATAGGAATGTTGAGAAGGTTATCGTGCATTAGAATATCGTCATCTTGAGGACTGCAAAGTAATAGTGAGTATTTCTTGTTGCCCAATGTGCGTATTTCGAATATTCATAATTGTTTCAGAGTAGAATGAACAATAACGACTGGAAGAGACCATTGACTCTTCGAGAATTAGAAGCAATTGTTAAAGATCTGGATCTGAACGAGGAAAATGATATTGATATTTGTTATATACCACCCGAGGTCGATGATCTTACGGATGAGGAGAATATCGACGAAGATCTGACAGGTAAACTAGAAAATTTGCCTGTAGATTTAGCAGGAACGTTTGAAATAATGCATGTGGCTAACGATGGCGACTTTGAAGAAAATATGCCTCATGAGGCAGCCTTGCCTCCACCAAAAAAAGCGGCAAGGATGGAAGATATAATTTGGTGTAAAACACCTGTCGACTACGAGATTGATGCTACTTCAAATGAGGAAAGGGACGTAAAATCTATGGTTGAGGAACTTCATGGAAAATCAGTACAAGATTTCTTCAAGCAAATGTTTGATGGGGAAGTGATGCAGTTTATAATAAATAATTCCATCAAATATTCCAGAGATCATAACCGTCCCAATTTTGAGTTAGAACAGGGTGACTTAGAGATATTTTTTGGAATATTGATTTTGAGTGGATATCACACTCTTCCACAGTTACAACTTTTCTGGTCTTCTGATGAAGATAAAGGAGTTCAATTTGTGAAAGATGCAATGTCTCGAAACAGATTTCTTGATATAAAGCGAAATATTCACCTTGGCGACAACAATCAGCTGGATAAGGAAGACAAATTCGCAAAAGTTCGACCACTAGTTGATATTTTGAATGCGAATTACTTGAAATATGGTGTTTTCAGACATCATCTGTCGATTGATGAACAAATGGTACCCTATTTTGGTCGTCATTCGGCAAAAATGTTCCTGAAGGGAAAACCGGTACGTTTTGGTTTCAACATGTGGTGCCTAACTTCTAGTGATGGATATTTATACCAATTCATACCTTATGGTGGAAGAAATCCTCAAAAAGTCAGAAAAGATTTTGGTCTTGGTGAAGAGGTTGTTATTGATCTATTGAAAGTGCTAAAAACTAGATAAGCTCATAAGATTTATTTCGACAACTTTTTCACAAGTTATAAGTTCACTTGAAAAATGAAGGATATTTTGCAACTGGAACTGTGCGCGAGAACAGGATTCCCAAATGCCCATTAGAGAACAATAAAACTATAGGAAAAAAACTGCTTGGTAGTATGGATTCCCGTTACGATCACGTGAATGAAATTGGCATAGTACGTTGGAATGATAATTCCGTGGTAACAGTAGCAACCAATTGTGAATCTGTGCAGCCTCTTGTATCTGTGAAAAGGTACAATCGAAAGGAGAAACGCGAAACTTTGATTCTCCAACCTAACATGATTGCCAGATATAACAAATATATGGGAGGCGTTGATTTACATGATAACGCAATCGCAAACTATCGAATCAATATTCGTGGGAAAAAATGGTGGTGGCCATTGTTTATAAACATGTTAGATTATTCTGTGGTGAATGCTTGGAAACTTCACCGGCTTGTATATAGTGATAAGCCTATTTCGCAGCTGGATTTCAGGTCCGAACTTGCACAAAGCCTCATGAGTACCAACAAACGTAGGGCACAATCTATCCGAGGACGTGGTTCCACATCATATCTACCATCTTCTGTCAGACTCGATAATGTTGGTCATATAATAGAAACAAATTCAGAGAGCTGGAGAAGACGATGCAGGTTATGTAAAAGCACAACGGTTTTCATGTGCAATAAATGTAGAATTCCACTACATTTGAACTGTTTCAAGAAATATCATGAATAATATTTTGAAATTTATTATGCATTTGTTACCAATGTTGCGTTTACGCAACTCAAAAAAATATTGTTTAGTTTATTATTTTTGTTTTGTTCAAACCCCAGAGATGTTTTAGTATATATGAATAAATATGTATATGTCAAAAAATTTAAGATTTTTCTGAAAATATTGGTAGTGGTTTTAAATGGGTTAATAACAGAGAAGTATTATTCTTATTGTTTCTTGGTGGTGTAGTAGTCAGCATGTCCACCTGTCATGCGGGAGACTGGGGTTCGATTACTAGCCACGGAACCACTGTGGTGGAATTCACTCATGAACAGTTAAATCGTTGATATTCCATTGCTCGCACATGTTTCGACTTTCGAAGGTTGACATTCGTAGGAAGCGCCAACTGGTGAATGAAAAAAACCCTTTTGAACACCCCACAACCAATTTTTCTCTTAGATTGGGAATTTTAACTAATACGAGCAGTTGGTGACTCAAAGGACGTAGTTCTTATTCAGGAGGTAACGAAGCAACTTTTCAGAATATACTGAAAGACTGCCTTTCACATTTGTATAGATTTCAACGTCGATTCTAAATTTTTCCAGATATTGGTAGGTAGGTCATATTCTGAATTTAATATGTTATTGAATTTTTTTCCTACTGAGAAGGCTATTTGCCTTCTCAGTGAATTTCACAAGAAACGCGAATATAATTTTTTCATATAGAAAAACATTGTAGTAATGATTTTCTTCTTTCTGAAGCCATTTACAACTTATTGATCAATAGGAAAACAGTGGTTTGCCTGTTTTTTTAACACCCTGTATTCCAACGGTGAGGATTTATTACTGTCAGGTGGAATTTCACATTAATTGAAAATTTCAAAAGGGAATTTCGGTGAATCATTTTTCAATGAAATGAATAATTCTCAACAATCACTTACAATATTATTTTCAAACACATTTTATCAGATTTTTGCATTTCTGATCAATATTTCCATAGTAATGAGATTTCTCGAATCACCTGGAAAAATAATTATTCACAAAGAAAAACAAATTTTGAAACAAAAAAACATATGCTAATTTCGATTAAAACTGTTCCAGAAGATAATAAAAGATATTTGAAAAACAACAAGCCGAGTCTCCACCAAATTTTGTGGGAATCAAATAATTTTGGATATCAGTAACAAAAAGAGGTTTTTTCTATTCTTCTCCGAGAATTATTTTTATGAAGAAGAGTAATAGATACCAAAGCTATATACCTTTTCATAACTAACAACTCATATTTTTAAATGTCTTCGATACGAAGTCTAGTTTCACTTAATTATGATAAAAAACCGTATGGACACATCATTTTTTCCATCCATTACTTGAATGGAGACAGTTCATTTGTTCCGTAATTAGCACAATATTTTCTTCCTTTTATAAAAATTTTTTTATTGGGGAATCATTCTGTGACTTTCTTCCAATCCGGATCAAAACAGAGAAATCACAACTTCTATGAAAGAATTAAACGAAAAAAGTTTGCAAACACTCTCCGTTGATAGAAACATGTATCATTCACGAAAAAGAAGAGAGATGGGTTACATGAAAATCACTTTCTCCCGCTCATTTTATATATCCAGAAAATGAAAATTTAATCGAATAGATAGCATACATAGGAAATATTTACACAACTGCAGAATAGAGAATTAATCCTAGAAAAAAATCTCACTCATCAGGATAATATTCCATTCTAGCCCAGACAAGATCTTGTTTCGCTCAGAGAAAATTATTTCGGGGGAGAAAAAAGCCAAAGAATAATTTCCAAAACTTCATTCTCCCCAGAAAAATATTCAAGTTCCTAAATACTTTTCATGTTGTTTGTTATTTCGTTACTTTGAAAATTATTCGCATCAAGGCTGTTCAGTAAGCCACATTTCACAGGAAATTACATACATACATAGTACTGATTGACCTGTAGAAACAAACGTCATCGAAAATTTCGAGCATAATTCATGAAAGAATTGTCTTATTCCGAATTATTGATTTTGATATTTGCGCTTTTCAGTAAACCCATTTCTTGACATATATCCCACCATAGCTTTCAAACCACACGGTATGAATTCAAGCAATCTTATGTTTTTGAGAAGTACTCTTTCGAAATAATTCAAATGAGAAAAAATTTGGGGTGTTCCATAAAAATAAACAAAAGTGTGAACAGCCGCACAATTATATAAATATCTATATCTATATTACATAGCTCTCTTATTACTCTCTACAGCTCATACATTTTTCACGAATAGGAAAGCTGCTTTAGTCTGTCCACGAATCGTTGATACACCCTGTAGTGTTAATACTTATATTTCCACTGATACTTGCACCCAATAATCACATCCGACGGGTGTGGTAATGAAGTCAGCGAGCCTACTGAATATGACCCAGTTTTAATGATACTTCCCTGAAATAACAAAAATAATAATGATAATTCATGAAATCTTTCGTAATAATGAATGCAAAAAAACATAATTCTCGGATCACTGCGTCTCAGGACACACGATTTTTGATGCCAACTATCACCCACTCCTTGAGTGTGAGAAATGGTTGTGTGATTGGGCAAGCGCGAATAAGCCGGGGGTTGGGAGAAAGGGTCAAGTAGTCAATATTTTTGAAAAAATTAATAATGGTAGTAGTGTAGAAATAATAATGTTACGAACGAATGCTTTCAACCGATCCTTTTACTGAATGATTCACACTGGTACTAGGAGCAGTTGTTGGGTCATGACGCTGATGGTTGATTGCAAATCTGACCTTTTTTCAGAATGGATCACGAACCTTTGGAATCTTCGTTTTCAAATTCGAGACATACTCGCTGGTTTTGCAACATGCCACTCTTCCCTGTTCGTACTAGTACAAAGGTACAGGATAAGACCATAACATCCTCGGATGAATCACAAGAGAAGATATTGAGCAACACAGTCGATAAAGTGAGTTATTTAATTATATGTAGGGTATATTTTATGTCTTCAGTTCTGAACTTGATAGAAACCCTTAGGAAATATCGTAATTCAAGTGAGAAAGCATTCGATTTCATTTTGTTGAAGTTCAATTTTGAAATTTGTTAACTTGGAAATACCATCCAAGGAATTCCGAAACTTGGATATTCTACAAAAAATGAGACCTTGAAAAATGGGGGAAAAAAGAGTGGGACCCCGTTGACTTTATTTTATCATAATTTGATCGTCTATTTGGACTAGATCACGTGAGGTCAGCGTTCACTTGGGCTTGACAAACTAATCCGGCGACGGCGCTACGATATATTATAATGAATATTTATCTCATATATGAACTCATTTTACAGTTTGTCTTCGTCATCCTTGTTTTCATCTATATATCTGGCATCAAAACTATTTTCTATCTAAATGTTGAACTATGTTGCCGGATCGTTAGTTATCCCTACTTCTTTGGTGGTCTCTTAGACCGTTCGGACAAGGACGCAAGATACTATCATCATCTGGCAACGCCTGTCTGTATTTGGAAGAAGGGTGAATTTATGAACGGTCGAACTAATGGAAGAAAGTGAGACGGTGTGCTTGAATGATGTTTGATAATGACAAGGATAGATTTGCTGAATATTTTTTATGGCTTATTCATAGGAGTGCAGGTACCTATATTATGTTTCAACCCAAAATGTACAAGGAATAACTTTCTAGGTGCCTACAAGTTTCAGTGGATACGTTTATAAAGAGAGTAATAGGTAATAGTTGATAGGATAAAAACCCGATCGAACACATTTTTATTCATGCAATGTTAACAAGATAGTCGTCCCAACTATATAGAAAATTTCAGTTGATAAGATCATAATAATAATCATATTGCTTTCATTGATAAGAAAAAAACATACACAAAAAAGGTCATGATATAATCTCCTATCAAACGGTAGGATTCAATTTCTGACCATGCCACAAAAAAAAAAAAATTCGAGCAACAGTTTCTCGCGAGAAACTTGTCTTTTGTGCAAACTCTGAATTCATATTGAAAGAATTCATGATTGATTGTGATGAAGTACCTAGTTATTCATGTACAAAGGGAATGAAGTAGATGTTTACCTATGCTCTATTAGGTTTCCGCGGTCAGTTGTAGTTGTTATGTAGTGCGAAATTAGGCAATGAAAGCAAAACAATGTTTTGTTTGAAAGTAATTTTTTGTAGTGCATTCATTTTGCTTCTTGGTTTTTTTGGATGGTTAACCTACCACAATAAAAAAAATAGGAATTATTATTGGAATCTATACGTAATGCTATATGAAATCTTTGACATGATTTTTTCAAGTATTTATGAATATGTTTCGAAAATGAAAACGGATTTGGTTTCGGCTCGGAAACGTTACCGAAGGTAAGTATTTTTATATACTTTATACTAGGTTCTGCCGCCGACTTTGTCCGTGTAGAAGTCGAACCGAACTGTTAGTCAGCGCACGCCGGTGGAGATTCACATCTCGCATGCTATTCTCCAACTTATTTCACATATAATATTTGAGTTATTGAATTTTCGTTCGATCATACTGGAAAATAAGCCTATATTAATCTCTAATAGGGTGGCTTACTGGTAAAGAAAGAATTTCCATGATTGGATCAGTATTTCCGAAGATTACTCCCTTCAAACAAAAAAAGTAATAGACGTCACCTCTTTATAATAGTAGCATAGATTAGTTCTTGTATTTTCGTGAGAGGCAAATTCAAATTATATGAGAAGTTGACTGATAGGAAGTGTTTCATTTACAAGTATCTATTTTCATTTAACGCAGCAACTTTTCGGAGTAGATTAGAAATATGCCTCTTCACATTATTATATAGACTCTATCAAGTCCTAATTTTTCATTACATGAGGGTTGCATGCGCTATTTTATCTACAATCAAAACTACACTACACTACAAAATTGTAATTAATCGTATCAATTCGAGGAATGAAACAATGAGAAATGAAGAGAAGATCAGAAATTGAAAAAAAAAAGATTACTCGATACCGGAATCGAGTCTCTTCCAACTAGCTAACATAATCTCAGCGTCTCAGCGTCTTAGACCTCTCGCCTACGGAGAGCTTAGAAATGAGTTTGAAAAAATAAAATAATAATCAATGCATTTAACAAATGAGAAATTTACTCATTCTAACTGTATTTCTGCCGTGTCGAAGGTGATTCTCCCATATCGCTGGTATCAGACATTTTGTTATGACTATCGAAGTTTGGCTATATTCTTCAGAAATTCAATACCTATTCCGATTTTGACTTGACAGACGTCAAATGCAGAGCATGCATATCATGCTTGATTGAAAAAATAATGGGTTTCTATTGGTTGAAAATCTGTATCGAATTATAAAATATAACTTTTTCACCCGAGTCGAAAAAGGGCTATAGTTCAAACCATATCTTACACAAATTATTTTTTCGAAAACCGATGAACAGGAAGAGGGAATCGTCAACAAGAAATATTTTATTGAAAAACTTGTTGGTATGCCGCGCACAAGAGACCGAGAGTCACGCTATAGACAGTTAGAAAACTGTTGAACTTTTTACGATTCAATTTTTTCAGTAGGTACGTACTGTCACGGGATGTTCAAATGCTACCAGCTCAAATACCCAGAGAACTAAGAAAATCCTATTACTCTGAAAATGTTCTCGAAGGAAACGCTTCGGCCCCAATAAATTGTATTGATTACAGTTTTTTTAATTCCATTTTTCGATGTTTTGATCAGTTTCATTTTTATTTCATACTAAATGGCATCATTGTGTTTATCTTTTTTTTCTATAATGTTTTATATCATATCTAGAAATGTGTTTCTTTCCTAAAAGAACCAATAGGTACCTACATATTATACCCATTATCGATAAAGTGCAAATTTCACTCGTTGCAAACAACTACGCCAATGTCTAAGCCAGCCATGTGGAAGGAAGCGATAATAACTATACTTCCCTTCAGCGTGTTTCCGTAATCGAAACTGCTTTCCGAAACCTCATGCCTCATCACCATCTGCCCGTTAGGGGCTGAACTAAAAATGTCGGAAATTAGCGACGTATTTCATGAAACTGGTTCAAATAGTAGGGAAATGCCGCCAAATTCCTAATTCTGATTGCATTTTGCAAGGAAGCATTCGAACAGTTTGATTTTTTCTGAATATAGGTAACTTCCACAGGGCTTTCGGTTGAAATAATAGAAATGCCTTGTTTCCGAATTAATTTCGAAAATAAAATTATTTTTTTTGGAAATTTTGAAAAAAAATGAAATTTTTTATATTCATTCCAAAATTCAACATTTTTTCAATAAGTGTGCCAAATTTGAACTCAAGATGTCTTATGGTTTCCAAATGCAATTGGAAATGAACATGGAAGACACTGATCGCCGACCTTGAAGCGTCGATATAAAACTCCAGAAGATGAACTAAATATTCAATACTCTTCACTGAGTTTCCTTTGTCAACAATTATCTTATCCATATGTGATTTTTCAGGAAATTGTTACATCAGATGAAGAACCAGATCCTATTGATGATCCTGATTTTGATCCCGAGAGTGACTGTTCTACGGTAAGTGATAATGGTAATTTGTATACTGAGGCCGCAAAATGTTTTTTCGTGTTCTGAAAGGGAGCCTATCGCGAGGCCGCTCCGGCAGAATCAAGATAATCTCGAGGTCACGAAAACATTTCGCGGCCAAATTATACACAATATTTTTTTGTGCAACCGTAAAAATTTTAAACCGTAAAACTCCAATGAACATTATGTCGTTTTAAGAAGACAGCTTTTCAACGCGAATGAAGAATAGTACAGCTTATCCAATCCATCCTGGTACAAACTCAGCTACTTTTTTTAGTTGCACACTGGTAGTGCAAACCATGACAAAAAACACCGACTAGGAATAGATTTCAACACAGTGAACACTGAACACAAATAATAGCTGTTTTTCTACGGATGCTATACAATGTGCCACTTCTCGCATCGCTTACATACGTTCAAAACGAAAGATTTCCCACGTAGTGATAGTCTAAGATACGGAATAGAGGTCGACCTTCACCCATCAGGAAAACGGCTTGAACAAACTTTTTATAAGGTTTCATAAATAGACGAATTCGCCTATAATGGGTCGCCTATCAAAATGTGGTCAAGACTATATAGAGTGAGATTCCAAAAAAATTCCACCATATGGAAAACTTTTTTATCATCGAATTGTCAGAAAATTTTATTCTTCATAAAAATTGGTGTATTGCACAATACTTGCATATGAATTGATATATGAACTTCAAACTTCCAAATAGTGTACAGGGGAGAACGAAAAATAGAACTTTGATCAAAAATTAACTTTTTCGGCAGTTGTATCGCCAAGAGCATACGTAGGAATTTCTTCTGTGAAGAATCCCGCGCTAACACCTGTTGGATGTAATCCAATGCCCTTCGTGGTAGTGGCCAGGGGAGTAGTTGTTTTCTGATGGGTGTTAGTCCTTCAACCTACAGTGTAGTTGAGGCTGGCCTGGACAAATTGTTCATTTTGAATATAAAAATCAACTACCCTGGATGTGATACTAATTTTGAATATTGATTTCATTTCTGAACAACTTTGGATGATCTTTTTGATGATGTCAAAAATGAGATGTGGTTTACACCTGATCAAAATTCCTATTTTTCATTCTCCCCTGTACACTGTTCGGAAATTTGAAATTTCGACAACTCATATGCGAGTCTTCTGCAATACACTAATTTTTATGAAGAATGAAATTTTCTGACAATTCGATAATAAAAAAGTTTTCCATATGGTAGAAAACAAACTTTTGCGCTCGTGACAAATATGTCGTTTTTCTCACTTGTACAATATACTATTTTTCATCTCACTATACTTCACACTGATTGCTGGGAATATACGTCTTTAGTTATTTGCCAAGGTGGATTGGATAAACTGTAAACTGATGTCCTCAATATCACAGTGTTTCAGTGGAAAAGAAACAGGGTGACGACCGCAAAATATCATTTGACTGCCTTTGTTGTGGCTGCAAAATGCTTGTTTTGCGTCCGGTTGCACGAAAAAGTCTGTTGATATCATTAAAGCTGATTTTGGAAATTTTCAGGATATATCTCTTTCTTCTCCTCAAATCATGTGCACCACTCCGAGTTCTGTAGATAGTGTCAGGCGAATCGAAGAACATGATGAATATATGGATTCCATCGTAGATCCGAACAGTGTTAACAATCAAATTGAAAATATTGAAACTACAGAAATAGACAGTTCAGAAATCGTAAACTGTGAAGACCAATGTAACCAAATTCAAAGAAGCAGTCTTCTGTTATTATTGTGAATAATATGTTACAAATTTTCCGAGACATATAACAAGGAATCACAAAACAGAAATAGATTTGCAAAAGATACTAGCACTACCTCCCATAAGTAAAGAAAGGAAGAAATTGCTTCGTTCACTAAAAAAGAAAGGAAATTATCTAACTTCTTTCCAAGTTACAAAACCAGTCGGGAAAAATCGAATTATCTACCATGTGTGCATTGCTTAGGATTCTATTCTTCCTCGACAAAGAAATCTCGAAGTGATGCACAGGATTTTTTGCTTCGTGCCTTTGCCTCAAGATACTTGAAAATTCATAGGGAGCAACATTTTGTATTGGTTGCCTCAAGAAAAATGCGGGAGTTGGCGAGGTTGCTGATTGAGTTGAGAAAACTCAAACCACAGATAAAAGATATTTTTGGAGCTCTAAGAGCAGAGAATTATGATCTTTTGGTATCTTTTGGATTTTTTTTTTTTCCCCATCGGATGCTGGTCCTGTCACCAGCAGCACCTCAGCCTCTTGGGCTTTTTGTGCATTCCAATTAGTTTCACAGCACCCACTCCGTAATTCTAGTCCCCTGTACCAATCTGTACAGGTTCTTCACCGGATGACTGTTGTATTCTTCGGGAGTTAGTCTGGGCTTCCCGAATATTGCCTGTCTCTTGCGGTCTAGTGCTTCGCATTCTGACAGAATGTGTTTGGCTGTTTCTGTTCCTTTGCCACATTGTCTGCAGGAAAGTTCTCCGTTGTACAGCCCCATTTTGTTCAGGTGTTTCCTCATTGGGCTGTGACCAGTGAGAAGGCCCGTTATTGTTCGAACTTGATTCCTGCTCAGCTTGAGTAGTTCTTCAGTTTTGTGTTTTGACGGTTCTTTGATGTATGTTTTCCCGTGGTGCATGAGAGGGGCATCTTTCCACCTCTCCTTATGTTTTCGTTTGATCCAGTCCCGAATGCATCCTCGAATGTCGGATTTAGTAATCCCGAGTGCGGGTTCTGGACCAATATATGGAGTTGATGAACCGTTTCTGGCTAGTTCATCAGCTTTTTCATTGCCCTCGATGCCACAGTGTCCTGGAACCCATAACAAAGTTGTTTTGTTATGTTCTGAAAGGACCCTGAGCTCTTCTCGGCATTCCCATACCAGTCTTGATGTCACTTTCGGGTTCATAAGAGCCTTCAGTGATGCCTGGCTATCTGAGCATATTTTGATCCGTGCATTACGCATTTCCCTCATATTGATTTCTCTTGCGCATTGCAAGATAGCGTACATCTCTGCTTGGAATACAGAGGTGTTTGTTCCTAGTGAGACACTTATTTGAGAGTTTCTCCCCTCACTGTATATTCCAGCACCAGTTCCTTCCCTTGTTTTGGATCCGTCCGTATACCAGATCCTCTCTCCGGGTTTGCCCCTGATGTTGTCATCTGACCATTCCCTTCGATCTTGTATTATAACCTCGAAGTTGATGTTGAAGGAGTATCTAGGAGTCATGTGGTCCGTTGCTTCCATTTCAAGAATGTTCCCGCCCACTATCTCCTTTATCTTGTTGTGATCCGATCTCTTGCTCGATTTTTGTTGCCTTAGGAGTCCCACTCTTGCCTCTCCCATAATTGTCAAGTCAATCGGTGGGAGGTCCAACAGTGCTTCCATGGCTAGTGTTGGTGTTGTTTTCATAGCTCCCGTTATGCTAAGGCATGCAAGTCTTTGTATCTTGCTCAACTCAACCGCGGCTATTTTTTGTGTTGTCTTTGTCCACCATACCAAAGATGCATATGTGATCATGGGTTTCACTTTAATGTTGTATATCCAATACATCATTTTAGGATTTAGCCCCCATGTTTTTCCGTGTGTCCGTCTGGCTATCATTAGCGTCGCCTCGGCTTTTTTCTTTACTTTTGCCAGCTGTTGGTTCCAGGTGAGCTTCGAGTCTAGAATCACCCCGAGATATTTGGCTTCCCCCGACAGCTGTATGTGGGTACCTTGGAGGGTTAGAGGTCCTAAGCTCTCTAACTTCCGTCTTCGGGTAAACGCTACAATGGTTGATTTGGAGGGGCTAATGGTTAGTCCCTCCTCATCTATCCATGTACTGACCAGGTTTAGGACCATTTGCATTCTTTCCCTAACCGTGTTGTTGAATTTGCCTTGGACCGTAATGACTATATCATCTGCGTACCCAAGTGTTTTGTGTCCATTCCTCTCGAGTGTGATTAACAGGTCTTCCACCACCAGGTTCCACAGCAGTGGTGACAGGACTCCCCCTTGCGGACAGCCCCTGGTGACCTTGGCCGCCAGTGTTTCTCCCACTAAAGAGGAGTGGATGATTCTTTCCCTTAGCATGCAGTCTATCCACTTGCAGCAGGTCTCATCGATGGCTTTTCGTCTCGACGCTCTTGAGATTGAGTTTAGAGATGTGTTGTTGAATGCTCCCTCGATGTCAAGGAATGCACCCAGCAAGACCTCTTTGTTTCTCAGTGCAGTTTCCACCTTCTCTACGAGTTGGTGTAGTGCTGTCTCTGTGGATTTGCCTGTTGTATAGGCGTGTAGGTCCTTGTGTAGAGGTTGGTATACCAATACCGTATCCCTAATGTGCCTGTCCATCAGTTTTTCTTGGGTCTTAAGTATAAATGACATAAGACTTATTGGCCTCAGTGCCTTCGCTCCTTCCTGTGCCGTTCTTCCAGGTTTAGGGATGAAGACAACTGTGATTGCTCTCCATGCTTTTGGTATGTATCCCAGCGCGAGACTGGCCCTTAGTACCGTGCATAGTTTGTGTGCTAGCAGGTTTATACCTTCTTGTAGCATGATAGGATAAATGCCATCCGTCCCTGGCGATTTATACGGTTGAAATGAGTTGATTGCCCATTTCGTTTTTTCCACATCTATCACTTTCTTTGAGACCTGCCATTCTTCCCTGGAGGCCCACAAAGGAGGTTCCAGTTCTGATTGTCTCCAGGCCTCAGTTGATAGGTTTGTATACATTGATCCTGGAAAGTGTGCCCTGTACAGTTCTTCCAGGGTGTCTTTTCCATTCTGCGTATAAGCCCCTGATTCTGTCCTAATGGTTCGAATCGTTTGTTGGGGTTCTTTGGAGAGAATCTTGCAGAGTCTTGCTCCTTCGTGAGTGCCTTCCACTTCCTCACAGTGTTTCCTCCACGATTCTCTTTTGGCTAGCCTCAATGCTTTGTTGTACTCGGTGAGAGAGTTCTTGTATTTCCTCCACTCGCCTGAGAGTTTTGCTTTGTTGAAGAGTTTCCTGACCAGTTTCCTTTTCTTAGCGAGTTCGTTGTTCCACCAGGGCACGTTCCTGGTGCTAACCTTGCTAATGGGTGGACAGTTGTCGTTGAATGCTGAGATGATTGCGTCCTGTAGTTGTCCCGCAACCAGCTCAAGTTCATTCGTGTTATGTATCTTTGTCTTAATCCCCTTCAACCCATTCTCTAGGTCTGCTCTATAGCCGTCCCAGTTTGTTCTGCGGGGATTGCGATACGTTTCTGTTTCGGTCTCATTTCCCGTTAGCTCGAATCGGATATGTCTGTGGTCTGAACAGCTCACCTCATCAGACACTTGCCAATTTTTGATGATGGTGCTTATATATCTCGTTCCCATTGTTATGTCGATTACCTCTTTCCTATTAGATGTTACGAAAGTCGGTTCATTGCCTACATTTAGTATATCCAAATCATTGGTCATAATAAATTGTAGTAAAGACTCACCTCTGGCGTTGGTGTTCGTGCTTCCCCACGCTGCCTCATGATGTGCGTTAGAGTCGCAGCCGATGATTAAGTGAGATCCGTTCGCTCTACATTTAGTCACCAGCTCCTCTAATTCTTTTGTAGGTGGAGGGTTTGGGTCATCATATGGGAGGTAGGCTGATGATATCACTATCTCCCTCGGCCCCTTCTTCCCTGCCATCTTCAGTTTTACTGTCGTTAGGTCCCTACAACAGAAATTCCCTAGCGGTAGTATTTGTATATTATTTCTAATTATTATGCATGTTCTCGGTGAGGCGGATGAGTAGATCAGCTTACCTATTCCCCCGAGTCCCATAAATTTTCCTTTGTTGATCCAAGGTTCTTGTATGAGGGCCACATCAAATTCCCCTTTTATTGCAGCAAGGACTGCCGAGGCTCCCTTGCTATGATGGAGGTTTGCTTGAAGGACCTTGACCATCGCCATCGCCCCCACCAGTGAGACCCCTCAGGACCCGGAACGTCACCCTGTTCATCTTATAAAAAGCCTTGAACTGGACCTGCTCCAGGGCTCCGAAGGACTTCTCGTCGATGGAGTATGCCAATATCTGGCCCCCCTTCTCCACTTTCCTGCTCAGGAGTAGCCAGCCTTCCACTTTTAGGGTCGGGTTTTGTTTCCCTAGCCGTGAGCGTACCGTCTCCTCCTGATCGCTTTCTGGTCCCGGAAAGAAGGCCAGGACCCTGGGTCTTCTTGGGAGTTCTTTTGACTCCACCACGGTGATGTCGGCACCCTCCCAAATTGGACCCATCTCTCCTACCTTTTCCCGGAGCCAGTCTCTGGTTTTCTCGTTCGCGCAGGTTACCCAGAGTGCCCCTCCGCTGAACGTTGTTTTGAGGAACTGGATCGGATCTTGGCTCCCCGAGGGTGCTCCGTCCATTTCCTCCACTATTTTGTCTTGAATCAGGTCCGCCTGCCTCTGATCAAGAGAAATCTCAGGATGGCGTTTGTCAATCACCGCCATCCTGAGTGTGTTTGCGACCTCGCTATAGGTACCAGAAGGTTTAGTGACCTTCCTGGCCTTTTTGGTCGTCTTTTCGGGCGTCTTGGATTCGTCCCGAGTTCGTTTTCTTCCCTCGGTTCCTTTGTCCTTGTCGCCCTTGGGTTCTTGCCTTTCGCGTGCCTTGCCCCGTGGCTTCACCATTGTCCACGTTCCTGCAGCGATTTTCTCAGCCTTTACCATTTTCCTCCACTGGGCGCCGGATACACCAGGGGGTCTTCTGTGCAGTTTCAGATTCTTGACTCCCTCTGAGACTGTCTTGTCGGTTCCTTGCGTCCCCGTTGATGTGTCACTGCTGTGGTCCATCTCCACATTAGTGATGGTAGAGGTGTCTGCTGATGAGTTTGTCTCCTCATCGGTGCTATCCCTCTCAGGATTGGTTCTTTCTATGTTTTTATCCATATAAGTCCCACGAGTATGGGGGAACAACGCTGTCCAGCCCTACAGTGCCCCCCGTGTAGGGCTAAGGCTGCATACTCTGGGTTTTGCCCGGTCCCCAGAGGCTCCGTTAAAGACCATATGTCGCTTGGTCATTCACCCCTCAACACGGGTCGCATAACATCTTGGGTTGCGGATTTTTGGAAGGGTTTACTCCCTGGAAAAATATGACCTTGAAATTCAACGATATCAAGCTCCAACATTTGCCTTGCATATGGGTACAACTTTGAAGCAATGCTGTGACATAGCACTAATGCATGCCTTGAAAAAATCTGATATTTTTCCAACAATAGAATCTGCTAACTTCGAATCAGAACTGAAAACTTTGATTCAGTTAATACAAGGCAATTGGAAATTTGTTTTAGTCGCACGCTGGAATGACAATGCTGTGGTGACTGTGGCTTCTACCGTCTATGACATCCATCCGCTCAGTCAAGTAAGAAGATACTCACAATCAGAAAAAAAAATGTTCAAATGCCTAGACCATTTTTAGTTTCTGAATACAATAAACATATGGGAGGAACAGACAGGATGGATCAAGATATAGCGCAGTACCGAATCTCCATTAGGGGAAAATAATGGTACTGGTCTATTTTTATATGGTTCTTAGATGCTGCACATACATAATTCGTGGATCATCCATAAACAAGCATCAGGAAGTAAACTCACTAAGCGTGAGTTTCGTCGTGAATTGGTACTCTTCAATCTTACACGATACAAGAATCCACCCAGAGGACCTGGACAAACATCTTTATCCAAGAATAGTACCTGTGACAACAGGGTTTCGGACGATGTGCGATATGATCGTATGGATCATTTAGTGATAGCTGTACCTAATAATAAACGCTGGGGATGTGCAGGTGAAGGTTGCAGTTCGATTATCAGAACATGCTGTCAAAAATGTAAAGTGGGCCTTTGCATTCCATGTTTTGGAATTTTTCATTCAGTTACTTTTTAGAAGTTACAGGTGATTCATTCAGGATGCATTCTTGTCTGAAACCAAACGCGAGTATACACGTCTTATTACAGACAGCAATTGAAAACTCTCAGAATTTTTCCAAAAATGACATAGTCATAGTGTGGTTCCAAAGGGCCAGTGTTTGTTCTATAAAAAAACTTTTTTTCTCAAATGCAACACACAAAGGTACTCATTATAACGGAACCATATCGGTATGTCCAAGGCCATATAAATCTATATAAGTCTATTTATGAAAATAACTTAAATCTGGCCAAAGTGGTGCACACGACTTTTTTTAGTTTTGTAAAGGTTTTAGAATGCAATAATATATTTCGAAAAATAAATTATGGTGCAGACGGCCGTAGACTGAACAAAATTGGAAAGTGGTACTTGAGCAAGGGAATAAAACATCTTTTGAATAACCAGTTTTTGATAACTCAACAAGATATTGAAAACATAACTGAATCAGTGACAACACCAGTGGATTGCAATGGAGAAATCAGAAATGATGTCAGCATCGCAAAGGAATTTGAAAATGCCAATATAAGATCTCCGCTTAATCAATCGATTCATTCTGTTAGTACCAGTGACAGTCATGCAAATAAGGACCATTCGAACTCTTTTTTAGAATAAGTGATTGTGACAACCATTTTTCAATTTTATTATTTAATATTCAATCAATTCGCAATAAAATAGACGAATTCTGTATATTCTTAGAACAACAAAATTCACCAAATATTGTTCTTCTGACAGAGCATTGGCTGAAAGCTGACGAACTTCTTCATATTTCTGATTACGATATAATTTCAAAATATTGTCGAAAGAATTCAATACATGGAGGAACTCTGATAATGGTAAAAAAACAGTTTTTAGCATGTTTTCCTTTCATCAATATTTGCAAATATGACAACTTGATTGTGGAAAAACAATTTGAATTTTCTATAATTCACTCGAAAGTGTATAATACATACATACTGTGTATTTATAGACCTCCCTCAGTAGATCTCAAAATCTTCATAGAACGACTAGAATACTTATTATCGCAATTACCCCCACTTGCATCTATTATTTTAGCCGGAGACCTCAATATAAACTTTGCGAATAAAATGTCTGCTGACACCCAAATGTTGATAAATTTGCTAGACTGTTTCAATTTAATAATGCATGTAGATCAACCCACTCGTGTCTCTAAATTCTCATCTACTATTTTAGATTATGTCTGCACGAACATAAATGATGTAATATGCACTATAACCAATCCTGGACTATCTGACCATGAAGCGGTTACCTGTTTCATCCCAAATAGATTTGATGTTAAAACCGCACATAAGGGTAAGAAATATGGGCGAATATTCAGCAAAGTAAATTATACCAAATTCCGACTTCTTTGTCAAAAAATTAATTGGAATTCTATGCATGGAAATGAAGATCCAGTGAACGCGTTTCAGAATAATGTTGTCAAAATATTCAATGAGGCATTTCCAGTACAGTTAATAAAGAAAAAGAAATCAAAACCGTGGATCACAAGAGGACTAGAAATCTCGTCTTGTAATTTACGTTGCCTCCACACCATTAGAAAGTACCATAGCGACAACAGTTTCTTTATGTCTTACTTCAACAACTACCGTCGTATCTATAAACAGGCTATTAAATTTTCTAAGGATGTGTATTACCAAAATAGATTGGATCAAGCAGATAACAAACAAAAAGAAATGTGGACAATTACAAATGAGCTGAGGAGTAAAACAAAAAATCTGACCCATCCAGAAGTTAATATTGATATAAACTCCTTGAACAAATATTATTGTTCTATAGCAAATAAATTAACCCAGGATACTTCTGCAACAGTCGATCCACTTGATCATCTACAAAATGTGGCTTCTCCGATGCACTCTTTATTTTTATACGATACGGACTTAGCTGAGCTTAAATCAGTAATAAGTGAAATAAAAAAGAAAAATTCGTCATGCGAAGACCACTTATCTGCCAAATTATTGTCGCATTTACCTGATGAAGCCCTTAATACCCTAGCTGTGGCCATAAATAAGTCTTTTGCTACGGGGATTTTTCCTTCTAGCCTAAAGACCGCAATAGTTATACCCCTTCACAAAGGAGGTGCCACTGATGATCCAAGCAACTTCAGGCCTATCTCACTATTATCAACTCTGGCCAAAATCATTGAGAAACTAGTAAAACGTAGAATCATGGGTTCCATACAGAGACATAATATATTGGCGCCTGAACAGTTTGGTTTCCAAAACAATAAGAGTACAAATGAGGCAATCTTTGTTTTTCTTGAAAGAGTTCACATGAGCCTAAACGAAAAAGAGGCGGCTGCAGCAATATTCCTTGATCTTTCTAAGGCGTTCGACTGCGTTAGTCATGAAATTTTATTAAAAAAACTTTTACATTATGGGTTTCGCGGAACGGCTCTAGATTCTGTTACTGATCGAAATCAGGAAATTATAATTAGGTAACAGTACTTCTGAGGTAGACAAAATTGTAAGGGGAGTCCCACAGGGCTCAGTTTTGGGCCCCATTCTTTTTCTTCTCTACATCAACGATATCACCAAGCTAGATATTTCTGGGCACCTCACATTGTTTGCTGACGATACAACAATCCTTTGGCATAATGAAAATCGTGATGACTTGGTACAAACTATTCCTGTAGACGTAGAAAAAATCAAAATGTGGTGTGAATCAAATATGCTAAAACTGAATATTACAAAAACAAATTTGGTCACGTTCAAATTGAATTTAGAACAAGTACCTTTAGGTCTTCAACGAATTGAAAGCAAACCTGGAACAAAATTTCTTGGCATACACATTGACAACAATCTGAAATTCGAGACTCATATAACGGCTCTGAAAAAAAAGTTGTCCTCTGGTTGCTATGTTGTCAATATAATGTCCCGCGAACTTGGAATTTCGGCTTCTTTAACGGCATACTACTCATTCATCGAATCTCACTTACGGTATGGCATTCCATTCTGGGGTTCTTGTAGTCAGGTTCTATTCCAGAGTATATTCGTCCTCCAGAAACGAGCTTTGAAATTAATTTTCAAAGTTAAGATGCGTGAATCATGCAAGCCGGTTTTTACCAATAACAAAATACTTACATTATATGAAATTTTCATTTTAGAGACAGCTTCTTTGATGCATAAATACAGGGAAAGATTCACTAACAATATAAACAAATATACACGACAGGAAAAAAAACTCACTTTACCACTTCCCACTTCCACTCTCACAAAACAGTCTTTAATTTATAGAAGCAAGCAGATTTACAATCACTTACCAAAACAAATCAGAGACATTAGCGATATGAAAAGTTTCCGAAAATCAGTTAAAACACTCCTGATGGGGAAATGCTTCTACAATTTGGAGGAATATTTTGTCTATACTTTCTAGTCGTTCTATATTCGATGTTTATGTGATACTGAGATATATATTATTTTTTTGTTTTTTTGTATAAATTTACAATTTTACATATTATTTTGTTATGTCCTCTTTGAATTTAGAATTAGTGTTTTTATCTAAATGAGAGTTTTTCTCCTAAGATTTTTTTTCACAATTTATGTACATCATTTGAACTTTTGTATGCAATATGATGATTATGACTTTATGACTTTGTCGACAAATGTTACATTTAGACAATAAAGCTATCTATCTATCTATCTATAATTGAGGCTGCGTTGCCATATGGTAACGTTTCTAAACTTCTTTCCCAGGAGTAGAATTCTTTCAGTATTGCATTTTTGTGAATGTGTGAGGTCCCCGTGTACTGACTATAATGAAAAAAATCCTTCATTTCCTAAAATTATTATTTCAGGCTTTGGAGGGTTAATTGTAATGAAAATTGAAATGAAGTAATTTATGTACACAAAAAAGTTAATGGCGCAATAAATGTTCGAATTTGAGTCCTTACATTTCGAGACATTTTTGAACTCGTTTTCATGTTATCACCTTCACTGAATATCTCGAAGATATTCCAATAGGTATTCCGCTTCATAGGCGGATATGATAACCACTACCTGGCTATTTTGGACTATTTTCTATAGGAGGCAGAGAGATAGAAAATGTGGAAGATTTGAGATTGAGGATTTTGAATGCTTTCGCAACAATGCAGCAGAGAAGTGTATTGAGGGAATTGAGGGCAATGAATAATATGAAAAAACGAGTTCAAAACTGTCTCGAGATTCGAACATTTCAATTTTCATTACAATCGAAGTGTCCGTTTAGGATGTTATCATTGCTATCATTTCTTTTTCTGCTCATCAAAACACATATAATCTATTTTTGTTGTAAATATGTTTCAGATAATAATAAAAGGTTTTGCTATTCGGAGATCATTGTAGAAAACGCTCAGGGCAATGGAAATGTTAAAAAATATGAATATTATAAAATATTACCGAAACTTCTCGAAATATCGAATCAATTTTAATTTTTCAGTATGAAGTGAACGTCGAAGATCCAAGAACTACAACAAAAAATACAGATCCGTGTTTAAAAATTCAAATATGGGGGTGGCCCAATTCAGATGACACCCCGTATAAAAGATTCATGGACATATTCTGATAGCCCACATCAAGTGCCAATGGCAAAATGTATACAGATTTTCAATATGTCTGCGAATAAAGAAGATACAGGCAAAAACAAAATTTGGGATTTTTTGGTTTCGCCTGTATATCTCCAGAACCAAAAGAGCTACTCGATTTTTCTACATCATTGAATAGGTCTCTGAAATACGCAACGTTGCCACAATTTACCCGACACTCTATCTCTTATCGTTTACGAGATCCCCATGTACAGAAACGAATTTGAATATTGTATATTATGCATGCATCACAAACAAAAACGATTCGGAAGTTTCACAATTCATTGTTATGTTTTCTGCTTATGTTTGCGACGTTTATCTTGAAAGATATATATTATTTTCATGTAGCATTCATCCACTATCAGACTTGTCTTATGTAACATGTTCGTTCATTTTTCTCATATTCTAAATGTGCTTCCTGGAACTCGAAGGTGCAAAATAATCTATTTCGGACAGAGTGTCACAAATAAATAATAGTTCTATCAACTTAGCTACTTAAAATGAAAATAAAAGAACCAGATGAAAGAACCTGCTACAACCTAATCCCAATCACTATCTCAATTCAGCTAGGAAATATTTGTGTTTTTAGGCAATAATGGCTTAATCACTCATTTATACGGTGAAACTGGGGTGAAAAAAACAGTTATCAAAAACTTCCAATCGCACCTATAACTTAGCTGAATTTTTTGAATTCCTAACGGATCATATGTTTCTAGTCCTGATGTTTTTATTTTTTTGACATAAGTTTCAATTGAATAAATTGAAAAATTCAATGAAATCTATCAATCTATCTATACGTACGCTGAAAATCAAAACCTGTGGAAACACTGGGAACGTAGTAATGATCAATTATTTAATCGAATGTTCTTGGTTTTGACAGGTTTTCTCATGCGAAATTCACACATATTCCATTATTGTATATTATGTTTGATGAAAAAAGTTCTGCTCAGAAACTCATCTAGGACCATTCCATATTTGAATCATTGATAATGTCTGAAGTAACCTCAGTTCATTTGGCAAAGGTTCCGGGGGCCACAGTGGTACAACGAACATTCGTGCATATTCCTTGGAATCAACAAATTTGTACAAATGGAACCAACTAGTGCAGGTCGATATTCAAGTAGGTAGGTAGGTAGGTCTGATATAATATGCCAGAAAGAAATCAAATATTTTGAAGAAGTGATTTTCGGTTTCTTCTCCAGCATGTCGATGATAAAGAAAACAAAACTTTTCTGAAAGGGGTAACATCAAATATTTAGTAAAAGGTCTCTGTCGATATGTGTAAATGATTCATAGAAACTATAGTAATTCACTGAAAGGAAGGAATCGTCTTCGTGATTAATATAGACCCTTCATTTTTATTATGTCAATGACTAAAACATCTATGATGAAAACTTTATTCTTCCCACGAAAAATATTGAGGTTCGTATATCGTATATAGTATATGGCAGACATATCTGTTTTCACTGGGATCACCTGTACATTTAGTGCTTTTTAATTCTTATATGGTTCTGTAGGTATTCCAATGTAAATAATCGCTTTTCAATATTTCGCAATTCTCATAATTCTCAATAATAACTGTTCATCATGCTCATTCGAAAATAGAAATCTCTCAAAATATTCTTTCATTCGAAATTTTTCTTCAAGAGATTCTAAGAACACTTCGTAATATCCTAAGAATTGAAACCGATGGATCGGCATGTATTTGATTGTCTACAAAAAATGCTTCAATAAACTGGAAGTTGAATTAATTTTTAGAAGGCTGTCATGAAAAATATATTAACGGTGTAAATGGAACCTTTGGTGTGAGAGTTGAAACTATTTGTAAAGATAAATTACCCTAACATCAAGGTCAGTATCTTCAGAAGAAGACAATGAAGTATCAATTTCATCTTATTTTCAAGACGGACCTGTACTTTTCATTGTGTTTCTTAACCCTCCAAGGCCATTTGGAATACCTGTCGAAATTTTTCGTTTCCACATCAATTCCTTCTTGAATTACAATAAGATTGGTCACGAAATACAATTTCAAAATATCCAATATTTCCCGATGGTGAATAATGCTATCGAAACAATTGAAAATTCATGTTGTCATTAAATATTCCCCGAAAAGTTTCGAAGAATGGAAAGGATTCATTTTCAATTGAACCTGATATAAGAAAAAATATCTAAATGTAACAGGTTGAGAACAAACTTCTCAAAGTCATTATGATGGGCCCCCATTTAAGGACCGCGTACCTTCACTCCAGTCGCATCACATCAATTCACGATCGGCACTGATTATTATTTATGAAATTCGATATTTTTGAATTTGAAATCGTTATTTCCCATTTCCAAACGATATGATATATATATATATATATATATATATATATATATATATATATATAACATGTTTGGAACATTCCAAGTGGTGTAATAGTATGAATAAATCTTTCATTTCTATGTATACAAAATTTCAAATCATTCACCCAATCGCGTTGAACCAATGTGACGAAAAAAAACCTTTTATAAGCAATGATTTCGTTAATCGGATCTCCCGCCTAAACCATCCCTGTAACTGTTACTGAAAATCAAAACCTGTGGAAACACTGGAAACGTAGTGATGATCAATTATTTAATCGAATGTTCTTGGTTTTGACAGGTTTTCTCATGCGAAATTCACACATATTCCATTATTGTATATTATGTTTGATGAAAAAAGTTCTGCTCAGAAACTCATCTAGGACCATTCCATATTTGAATCATTGATAATGTCTGAAGTAACCTCAGTTCATTTGGCCCGGGGGCCACAGTGGTACAACGAACATTCGTGCATATTCCTTGGAATCAACAAATTTGTACAAATGGAACCAACTAGTGCCGGTCGATATTCAAGTAGGTAGGTAGGTAGGTCTGATATAATATGCCAGAAAGAAATCAAATATTTTGAAGAAGTGATTTTCGGTTTCTTCTCCAGCATGTCGATGATAAAGAAAACAAAACTTTTCTGAAAGGGGTGACATCAAATATTTAGTAAAAGGTCTCTGTCGATATGTGTAAATGATTCATAGAAACTAGAGTAATTCACTGAAAGGAAGGAATCGTCTTCGTGATTAATATAGACCCTTCATTTTTATTATGTCAATGACTAAAACATCTATGATGAAAACTTTATTCTTCCCATGAAAAATATTGAGGTTCGTATATAGTATATGGCAGACATATCTGTTTTCACTGGGATCACCTGTACATTTAGTGCTTTTTAATTCTTATATGGTTCTGTAGGTATTCCAATGTAAATAATCGCTTTTCAATATTTCGCAATTCTCATAATTCTCAATAATAACTGTTCATCATGCTCATTCGAAAATAGAAATCTCTCAAAATATTCTTTCATTCGAAATTTTTCTTCAGGAGATTCTAAGAACACTTCGTAATATCCTAAGAATTGAAACCGATGGATCGGCATGTATTTGATTGTCTACAAAAAATGCTTCAATAAACTGGAAGTTGAATTAATTTTTAGAAGGCTGTCATGAAAAATATATTAACGGTGTAAATGGAACCTTTGGTGTGAGAGTTGAAACTATTTGTAGAGATAAATTACCCTAACATCAAGGTCAGTATCTTCAGAAGAAGACAATGAAGTATCAATTTCATCTTATTTTCAAGACGGACCTGTACTTTTCATTGTGTTTCTTAACCCTCCAAGGCCATTTGGAATACCTGTCGAAATTTTTCGTTTCCACATCAATTCCTTCTTGAATTACAATAAGATTGGTCACGAAATACAATTTCAAAATATCCAATATTTCCCGATGATGAATAATGCTATCGAAACAATTGAAAATTCATGTTGTCATTAAATATTCCCCGAAAAGTTTCGAAGCACGGGAAGGATTCATTTTCAATTGAACCTGATATAAGAAAAAATATCTAAATGTAACAGGTTGAGAACAAACTTCTCAAAGTCATTATGATGGGCCCCCATTTAATGACCGCGTACCTTCACTCCGGTCGCATCACATCAATTCACGATCGGCACTGATTATTATTTATGAAATTCGATATTTTTGAATTTGAAATCGTTATTTCCCATTTCCAAACGATATGAGATATATATATATATATATATATATATATATATATATATATATATATAACATGTTTGGAACATTTCAAGTGGTGTAAAAGTATGAATAAATCTTTCATTTCTATGTATACGAAATTTCAAATCATTCACCCAATCGCGTTGAACCAATGTGACGAAAAAAAACCATTTATAAGCAATGATTTCGTTAATCGGATCTCCCGCCTAAACCATCCCTGTAACTGTTACCGTTTTCCAGATACCCATGCATTGAGTCAAATTTACTAACGCGGTATGATTCGGTGCAACTCCGCAACCCGCTCATGTCCCGCGGATAGATAGTCCTCCGCAATTCAAAAGTGGCCTTTCACCCCGAGCACACCCCACTCCAAATGATAATTTCTCATTACCGCACGCACAAGCAAAACAAAATGTTTCTTCACAAATGCAAAACCCGCAACCGCCTACTAATTTCTGCGGAATCGCTTCATCTCGTTCTGGCGTATTGCTTTCGACTGCTCTTCTTGAAATTCAGGATTCGTTTGGCAATTTTCACAAAGTTCGAGCACTCATTGACAGTGGTTCCGAGACAAATTACATATCAGAAAAGTGTTATAGAAAACTACATTTAGCGCGATTCGAATCATCCTTGAAAATACAAGGTTTGAATCAAATGGAGGAATATAGGGTAAATCACCCAATTGTTGGCACTGACCCAATTATTGGCACTATCATATTAACTCAAGTTTACTAAGATTTCTCGATATTTCCGTAAAAATTTGTCATTCGTCTGAAATCTGGCAACGTTCCTGTGTAGGAAATCTACTTGACCAACATTGTCATACTCAAAATGGCGACAGAAATCGTAAGTGCGTCGTGGGCCTGTTAGAATTCGATCAGATTTTATGTTTTTTGGTAGCTTACTGCCCGAATAGTGTACCTGCAAATACGTGATTGTTCTGGACTGTAATTGAATTTGTCGATTCCTACAGTAAGTAGAGGTATTGATACACATTGTTTCTTTGTTGAGTGAAGCCATTCTACACGATTTACGTAATTACAAGAGTGCCAATAACTGGCATAAAAAACTGAACATTTCTAGTAATTGGCACTAGTGCCAATCATTAGTTTGATATAAAAATTTCGAAAATTAATCATTGGCACTTCTTCTTGCAGGTAATTGACGATGCCCAAAGTAAAGAAAAATCGAAAATATTCAAAATCTTACACCGAAGAAGTTGTTCAAGCTGCTTTGAGAGATATCAATAATGGAATGACGAAAAAGCAAACAGCTTTGAAATACGGTATTCCCAGATCTACACTCCAGTTCCGCTTGAGTAACAAATTCAAGAAAATTGAACATGGTCCAAGAACTTACTTGACAAAGGACGAAGAAAATTTATTGGAATCGTGGATTCTTGAGAGCCATAGAAAGGGATTCCCTAGGAGGAAATATGACATCCAAACTTCTGTAAAATCGTTTCTTGATAAGCATCCCAGGTCAACACCATTTAAAGATAATGTACCTGGAGAACATTGGTATCAGTGCTTTCTACAGAGACATAAGAAATTATCAAATCGAATTCCAGAAGCCGTCACAAATGCGAGCGGAAACATTTCAGAGAGTAACATAAGAAAATGGTTCATAAACATTGAAAACTATTTGAAAGAAAAAAAATTGTTTGATATTCTTGGAGACCCTACAAGGGTTTATAATGGAGATGAAACTTGTTTTATGTTGTGCCCTAAAGAAGATAAAGTGATTGCTCCAAGAGGAGCAAAAAATGTCTATCAAATCGAAATGGGTCCATCAAAATCGAACATCACGGTAATGTTCACATTTTCGGCCTCTGGATCTATAACACCACCAATGATTATATATCCCTACAAGAGATTACCCAAAACTATAGCAGAAAGCGTTCCAAAAGAATGGGGCATTGGAATCAGTGACAACGGTTGGATGGAATCTGAAATATTTTATGAATATATTTCATTTATTTTACATCCACATTTGGTGAAACAGAAAGTTAAATTTCCTATAATATTATTTGTTGATGGTCATAAAACCCATCAGACTTACGAACTGAGTCAACTTTGTAGCAAGTTGCAGATAATTCTTGTATCTTTATATCCTAATGCTACAAGAATTTTACAGCCGGCTGACGTATCCAGTTTTAAACCGCTAAAAAACTCTTGGAAAAAAGCAGTGACCAATTGGAGAAGAAAAAATCCCTTTGTGCAGCTCACCAAAGTCAATTTTGCTTCAATCCTTGAAGATGCTTTAATTCAGCTCAAAACAAATACAGTTTCGAATGGATTTAGAGCTTGTGGTCTTTTCCCATGGAATGCTGATGCAATTGATTATACTAAGTGTCTTGGTAAGCAAAATGACGAAGAGGCCAATTCTATCATTATTCCTGAAGACAATAATGTGTCACTCACTTTTGATGAATTCACTAATTTATGTGATCCTGAAACCATTGCTGAATTGAAGCAAAGAAAACTGAATGAAGATATCCGAGATAAGATGAGACACTTCAATATTTTGCAAAAAAATTTCGATAAATTCAATGTTATTGAAGTTGGCCATCGAGTTCATGAATCGTCAGATACGGTTATCATCGAGGATCTTCCTGATCAAGAGAATATAGACGAAAAATCAGTTCCTCAAACATCAGAAATGGTTCTGGTCGGAAATTCATCTGAGGAAGAGATGGAAGTTGCAGCAGTGGAGATATCTGATGTGGTTTTTGATGAGACTCTTCCGGAACATAAGAAGAACGGTGATGAATTGAATAAAATATCAGATAGGGACCTTAAAGAAATATTTTCGGACGTTAATCCAATTGAGGACATAAATATTCATGTTGTTGATAGCTACGTGACAGAGCGTGAAATAAATGACATGTCCATTATCATTTTAGCAGATCATACCTCTGCTCATCTAGAATATACTCAATTAACAGAAATTCCAAGCACTAGTTTTAATTCTCTAACAATCGGAGATAATACAATCATGAACGAACCAGCTAATACTTATTCAGGAGAAACAACATCCCACTCGGAAGATTGTGTTGGTATAAAACTGAAGAGTCATCTTTTGTGGCCAAAGACACCTGAAAGAAAAGGAAAACGAACAACGGAACGATTACCTTATGTCATAACTTCGAGTGGATGGAAAAAAATATATGAAGATAAAGAAAAGGCCAAGCTGGAAAAAGAAAAGGAGAAAGAAGTGAATAAAGCTAATGAGAAGTTGAAAGCAGAAGCGAATAAAAAAAAAATCAAAGTTATCAAACCAAGGAAGAATTCTAAGAAGCCTCTAAAATCAGCATCGTGTGAGAAAGAAAATACTCCGTTTCCAGATAAAGATGAAGAACGCAGTAAGAGAAATGCGATCGAAATCACATCCTTAGAAGAACATTCCTTTGATGCGAACTCTATTCCTGACCATCATTCCTCAACGTCAGAAAGTCATATTAGGAAGTTGTCATTCGACGCAGAAGAAACAAGCATGAATAACCATACTTCGTCTCCAATCCACTGTCCACCAGAAAATGATACGATAATGAAAGCAGAAGCGAATAAAAAAACAATCAAAGTTATCAAACCAAGGAAGAATTCTAAGAAGCCTCTAAAATCAGCATCGTGTGGGAAAGAAAATACTCCGTTTCCAGATAAAGATGAAGATAGCAGTAAGAGAAATGCGATCGGAATCACATCCGTAGAAGAACATTTCTTTGATGCGAACTCTATTCCTGACCATCATTCCTCAACGTCAGAAAGTCATATTAGGAAGTTGTCATTCGACGTAGAAGAAACAAGCATGAATAACCATACTTCGTCTTCAATCCACTGTCCACCAGAAAACAATACGATAATGAATCGAGGACTATGTTTCATATATACACATCAATTTTCTTTAGCGAATTTTGGCATCAAGTGCCAAAAATGTATGAGGGCATATCATGCTAGATGTCTTAAAAAACAAAATCTATTAACAAATTATTTTACTTGTGGTATTTGTTTGAAGAAAGTTCAAAATAAATGAGTGGAAACAATAAATACATTTAAAAGGTACCTATGATTTTTTCAGTTCTTTATGGAGGAAAGCAACTCAATACACAGACTAATATCAAAAACCGGGTAGGTAGGTCAGGTGGAGAGGTAGGTAGTAGGTGAGTTCTGTCTGTAAGGTTTGGATGTCAATAACTGGGGGTTAATAACTAGTTAATCGTGCCAATTACTAGGGGCCAATCATTAGACTATGATGCCAATAAATGGAAAAACTCCTAAAATATCATTTAACTCAATTTTATTCGTAATCCAATTAATTCAAAAAATAATGCAATAAAGATTATGAAATTATGAAGTGTATAGAATACAATGAACTGAAATGATGATTACATATGCTGAAGAGCTATTTATGATGCCGTGATCAAGTAGGAAGTTTCCTTAAAGTGCCAATCTTTGGGGGTTTTACCCTAGTACAAAAGGTGGAGTTTCTTGCTCTATCAAACCGATTGGTTTCTCCAGCCCAATATTGAATATTGATGCTTACATTCTACCAAAGATATGCGCAGATATGCCACCTCGCACTCTGAAACATACGCACCTTGAACATATAAAAAATCTATATCTTGCTGATCCTAAATTTTATGAACCCGGTCCGATAGATTTATTATTAGGTGCCGAAATTTTTGCTCTTATTTTACTCAACAATCATATTTCGGGCGAAAGGAATAAACCGATTGCAATAAATACAATTTTCGGTTATGTATTAATCGGAAAATATACGGAGTTCAACTCTACATCTACTACCGCTACAACTTTATTTTGTTCTACTGCCCAAACAGATTTGTTCACCTTGAATAAGACACTTTCGCAGTTCTGGGAAATTGAGGAAATTCCCAGAGAAAAAATGATGTCTCCAGAAAATGAACTCTGCGAGAAAATATTTCGAGAAACCCATTCACGTGACGCCACTGGTAGATACATTCTAGAACTTCCATTCAAAAATAATAATGAACCACTTTTTGACATTACAGATTGCCGCGCTCTTGCTACAAAACGTTTTTTGTCTCTTGAAAATAGGTTGTATGCAAACACGGAATTACAACGGGAATATTCAAAAATAATTGTTGATTATTTAAAAGAAGGTTTTCTCAAACCTGTCCCTGACAACCTAGTTTCCCAAAATGGTTTTATAATACCACATCACGCGGTAGTAAAACCAGGAAAGGTCCGCATAGTACTAGACGGCAGCTTCAAAATTAAAGGCAACCAACCGTCATTAAATGATACGCTTTTAACTGGTCAAAAACTTCAGAAAGATATTGGTCGGATACTATTGAATTTTCGTCTCGGTAAAATAACATTTACTTGTGATATCCACTCTATGTTCACTATGCTTAAAGTAGCTGAAAAGCATCAAACTTTCCAGAGAATTTTATGAAACTCAAAAATGCGAACCTATCCGTGAGTACATGTTTGAAAGAGTGATTTTTGGGTTGTCCTGCTCTCCATTTCTTGCGAATAGAACCATTCTTCAGTTAGCGCGAGATGAACGCGACAATTACCCCTTGGGAGCTGAAATTTTGGAACATTCGACTTATGTAGATGACTGTTGTTCAAGTTTCAATTCATTCCAGGAAGCAAAGAAAGCTCGCGATCAACTCATTGCAATACTGAAAAAGGGTGGTTTTGAGCTAGGCAAATGGTCGAGTAATACTAAGAAACTACTTTTAGATATTCCAGAATCACAACTTCAAACAAGTTTAGTTGACTTTGACACAGAATCGCATATCTTAAAAATTTTGGGTCTTCACTGGTTCCCACAAGATGACATATTTTGTTTTACAGTCAATACCACAGGATGCAAATGCACCAAACGGGATATCTTAAGTCAAATTGCACGTCTGTATGATCCGTTAGGATTTCTTAGTCCTGTCACTTTATTCGCGAAATACTTTATGCAAATTTTACATACAACTGGTCTCCAATGGGACGATGAACCACCACTTGAAATTCGCGAAAGGTGGTCGCAGTTAAAAGATGAACTTTTACTTCTCGAAAAGATTCGGATTCCTCGCCTGATAGAAATCAAACAGAATTCGGAAATACAATTGCATGCATTCGGAGATGCCTCAATGAAGGCGTATGCCACGGTAATTTATTTTCGAATAACTGAAAATGAAAAATGTAATACATATTTTGGTATCGCTAAATCTCGCCTTAGTCCTTTAAAAAATTTGTCGATTCCAAAACTTGAATTAACTGCTTGTGTGCTTCTGAGTGAATTAGTTTCCTACGTTTTGGAAACTTTCCACAATAAAATAGTTTTTTCGAGAATATATGCGTGGACTGACTCTTCAATTGCTCTGCATTGGATTAAGAGACCTGCGTATAAATGGAAGACATTTGTCGCGAATCGTGTTGCGCGCATTCAAGAATTGTTATCACCAGAATCATGGCATCATATCGACTCGCAAAATAATCCTAGTGACAGTGCTTCAAGGGAACAATTACCTTCAGAATTTTTAGAAAATAATTTATGGTTGAAAGGACCGCCATGGCTCGCTTTACCTTGTAACCAGTGGCCAAAATCTAGATTCAAGTTTGATACTGCGCCTCCTGAAGTAATATCTGAAGAAAGAAATAGCTTTCTTGTAACTTCCGAACCAGAATTCGACCCTTTTGAAAAAATACTGACCCGCTTCTCTTCATTTTCAAAAGTACAAAGAATTATTGCTTACTACTCACGTTTTCAATTCAATTCTAAAAAATCAAATCGCGATTCTCGTAGAACTAGTGTATTTACAAGTTGTAAATTACAGCAATCAACTTTATTTTTGGTAAGGTATACTCAACAAAAATATTTTTCAGATCTGATATATAATATAAAAAACAGAAGAGCGGTTCCAAAGGTCTATAAAAAATTAGGCGTATTTATTGATTCACAAAATATTATACGAGTGGGAGGTCGTCTCAAACACTCAGATCTGAACTATGATCAGAAACATCTCTGGGAAAATTGTATAGTTCCATATAAGTGAAGACAGTATTTTATGTAAATGAATGCGCGGCATGACTACAAGAAAATGTAGCTCACTTGATAGATGGATAGATATATAGACAGACGTGATTTATCTGAATACTTGTTTCCTTTGCAATACATTTCAATAAAAGATCATATTTGAAATATTTTCAATTCAGTTTTATTATTATTTGAACCATTAAGCGAAAAATAGTATATTCACACTCATGGGTCGCGATATTTCGTAGTTTATCAAAATGATACTTCGAAAAACACTTAACCATTTTTATGAACTCTCTTCAACAATAGAACTACTGCACTGGCTTATGATTCTCTTACAAAACACTCAGATCAACTGACTTCAGCTAAATGAAACATCCAACACTGTTTAATAAAAACTGACGTTACCCGATGAAATGCATTTTTGTATACTCTGATCGAATAAGAATGATTCTCTAGATATTCCATTCGCACCTAGTAGAAGGGAAGGCACTACAAGCAGACGCCCCAAAGCCGCCCACACACCCCACAGGGCACCAACCCACCTGTCAGGGGAAAGATTTTCTCGCGGAGAATGGCCCCGTGCAGATTCGTGGAGTTCCCGTTCTCGGAGAATATGTTCAGAACGCGATAATTCGAAACGATTTCAATATCGAGTAGATTGTTATGCTAGGAATGAATTTCAATATTTAGTTCTCATACATACCTATATTCAATAAGGCATGAAAAGGTATTTTCCGCAGTTGTATTTTTATAATTTAATTATTCTCAGTCATTTATGTAATCCGTCATCAGATTGAATATGAACAAAAAATGTATAATCTCCGACCCCAAAATCCTGAACCGAGCCATTGCCACAACCCTATCGTAATCTGGGAGCCGCCATCTTTAATTCATAAATAAAAACAGAATCTCGTATTCCAAAATTTTCCACATACCAATTTTGAATAGAATCGGATCATAATCACAAAACTCATTCACCATCTTGAAATTCATGACTTTTGCTGAACAATTAATAACCTCGACCCCAAAAACACCTATGAACTTAATAACAATGTAATCGAACCATAGTCAGGAAACTTGTTTTCCATCTTGATTTCCTGAATTTTGACAAAAAAAATCATAACCCCTAAGACCCACACATACCAATTTGGAATAAAATCGGGCCATAATCACAAACTTTTCCTACCATAACAAATGTCACCGGAATTATGTACACCTGCCAAATTTCAAGTTATTCGATTAACGAGAAAATAGGTCAAAATTCATTTACAAGATTCTACAAACATATACAGCTATCAGAGTTCAACAGAATTGTGAATTGAAATGAACTGAATTAATTTTCAGTAATTTCAAAAAGTTGAATGAAGTGAAGTGTGAGTTGCCATATCTATGACTTCTGATTTTTTTTGTGAATTCAATTCACGGAAATGAATTGGATGGAATATATCAGAAACACGAGCCATTCTCAAAAGCGTAGTTGCTTGTAGTTTTCTTTGTTTTCCTAAACGCGCCGATGATAGCCTAAAGTGTAAGAGGCCACGGCACTGAACCTAGAATAATAGGGCTCCCAGAGGTCATATATATAATTCGTTAATCATCAATAGGGGAAAACAAAGTGACCCTGCTGCCATGTACAAAATGGAGCAACGCTATAAAAACATGTTTCTTTAATGATAACTCTCCCATATTTTGATTGTTTCTCAAAACAGGTGAGGGGTAGGACTATATGAAAAAGCTGCCTTCTCCAAACAGCGGACAACATGGCGGCAGCAGCGTTTGAAAATCGCCCCCTCGCAACGGATTTTGCGTTTCAATTCGGTTTTATCAGCAACCGCCTGGTTTTATAATTTGTTTTATTGGAATAAGCCTGAACTACCAAGAACAATCAATTTTACGTGTCTTTGATTCTTTAAACTAATGAAATCGCATATTTTGTGTAATGTTTTTCGATTTTCAGCCGTTTTCATTGTTGTTTCATACTTTCTTCTGTCGTTGTTTATTGAAACAAATGATTCTGAGAAGTTTTCAATGATTCATTCATCGTATATGGTTTGATGATTTTTCAAATAATTTGATCATTCATGTCAATGAAAATATCGTTAATTTTTAGATTCCGCAGTGCTGGATGAGCAATGGCTATTTTGCCAAAATTATCATTTGAAAAATATCGACGAAGTGTCGGATATATCGCATGACTACCACCAAAGCTAAAATAAAATGAAAACACTGAAACCCCCATGATAATAGTAATTCTTACATTTCATTATGTGTTTAAAAATATTCTTTGACCGCTCTGTACATAACCGTCCTATTATGATGCAACACCATAATAGGAAGTACCTTCTGGGAAAACAACCTTGACGTATGGAAATATACATATTATATGTTTAGATTAGTACCAGGACATCCCTTCCCTCAGACTATAAACACAAGACAAATTTCCCGTTCCCGGTTTTTTCGCAGTAGTGACCCAACTTCCACGTGAGTGAATAAAGGCTTATCTACATAAGAAAGTGAATAGTGAATGAATTACTTGTATCAAGTTCAACTAGTGCAGGTGGGTGCTATTTTCAGCCGTTTTCATTGTTGTTTCATACTTTCTTCTGTCGTTGTTTATTGAAAAAAATGATTCTGAGAAGTTTTCAATGATTCATTCATCGTATATGGTTTGATGGTTTTTCAAATAATTTGATCATTCATGTCAATGAAAATATCGTTATTTTTTAGATTCCGCAGTGCTGGATGAGCAATGGCTATTTTGCCAAAATTATCATTTGAAAAATATCGACGAAGTGTCGGATATATCGCATGAATACCACCAAAGCTAAAATAAAATGAAAACACTGAAACCCCCATGATAATAGTAATTCTTACATTTCATTATGTGTTTAAAAATATTCTTTCACCGCTCTGTACATAACCGTCCTATTATGGTGCAACACCATAATAGGAAGTACCTTCTGGGAAAACAACCTAGACGTATGGAAATATACATATTATATGTTTAGATTAGTACCAGGACATCCCTTCCCTCAGACTATAAACACAAGACAAATTTCCCGTTCCCGGTTTTTTCGCAGTAGTGACCCAACTTCCACGTGAGTGAATAAAGGCTTATCTACATAAAAAAGTGAATAGTGAATGAATTACTGGTATCAAGTTCAACTAGTGCAGGTGGGTGCTATTTTCAAACAAATATGTAAGCAAAATGTCTCGAAATTTATAAGGTACATTAGGAAAATAAGACCTGTAGGGTGATAAAGCTGAAGAATCAAAAACTATTTGATATAGGCGCACCTAGACAGTGTCGGACTTGTTTTGATTGAGGAAGAAGTTCAACAAATTTTGGTAGTATTTGTACAGTGACTATAAGACACACTTTTGAAAAGTATTTTGGACTATACAAGGTGTTTTTAGCCCTAATAATTATCCGAAGGTAACTTAGTATCATTACCCTTACACAATAGCCATCGAATTCTGAGCATATGAACACGTAATTCATGATTTTAACCCTGACAAAAAAAGTTAATTTTCATTTTAATGTCTTATAGCCTTACCATGTTTGGTCTTTTTCGTTTTTCGGACAATTCGGAAGGGATATATCCAATGAAAAATATTTATAAAAAAATGGACATCGATGCATTGTCAAACACAAAGGATGCAAATTTGAGGCAGAAATTTTGCCGTTGACGGTGAGTTCATTCAAGGTTACATTGCCTCTTATAGCCTCCGGAAATTAGTACAATAAAAAAAATTTTATGCGTGCGTTTCTCCGAGGACGCATTTAAAATTTTTTTCATGTGAGGGGGGGGTTAGGGTAAGCTTAAATCCAACTTTGTCTCCAACTCTGACCAGCGACCGCTATATTGGAAAAAGTGGTGCACATGGTTTTCGCGTTCAATCTGCTAAACAATTTTTGTTGCAAATTGATTTTTCAACAACTCTTTTTCTGTTACTAAATATCGTGAAATCGAAAATAACAAAGTTATGAACGAAAATAGTTGGAAATTTCTGAACAAATTTTCTTTTGAGCTGAATCTTTTTTTATAGTCATTTTAAAAATTGCATTGGAACATTTATATGGAGGGGGTTTTAACACATGATTTACACTGTAGATTTTTATGATCTCGTTTATTTATTAGAGTTTCACAGCGCTCTGAAGTTGACCGTAATCTCAAGTTCTCAAATAATTAAAAAAAATTGTGGAGATGTTCGTGACCCAATTTTTTTTAATTCCACTCTTCTAGTTTGTTGGAAGTGGTCAGTGAAACACAAAATCGAATTCGGTTCATGTCGACGTTTCGACATTTTATTTGGTCATCCTCAGAACACAACAGACTAGATTTCTTTTTTTTGAAAAACACATTAAAAGGATTTCCTAGATATAAGAGAGGGAATAACTATTTGAAAACTGAGACGAAATCTCACTTTCTAAATGAATTATCCTCTTATAACAAGGAAATCATTTTGTGAATTTTCAACAAAAGAAATCTAATCTGTTATGTCCTGAGGATGAATAAATAAAAGGTCGAAACGTCGACATAAACAGAATTCGATTTTATATTTCACTGACCACTTCCAACAAACTGAAAAAGTTGAAATTAATAATTAGGTTAAATTTCATATTTTCCTTTTATTATCAAAATAATTTATAATTCAACATTACCACTATGTTTTTTTATTTTATTTTAGAGGTTATACCTTCCACAACCTAGAAAATCAATAGAAATATTCCGGAAATCGTATACAAGTATAGAAGGGACAATTTTCATTCTACCCTAATAAGATACTGTGTTCGGGCATTTTAATTTCCTCATGAATGAGAATGAGACTTTTTCGGTCTCTGTTTTCGAACGATTGGGAACAAAATCGATTTTTCATTGGAAGGTTCCCGATTTTGTGTACTTTATAAGGGAATCCCAAAAAATATACAGAGAATTGCTTCAATGCAAAGTTATTTTCCTTTGTAGATATCAAGGAAGATCTCGTTAAACCGTTTTTTCAAGAATTATCCTCATTAGCTATTGAAAATGTCCCTGCAGCGAGAGTAGAAGAACCAACACTTTCCGAAATGAGAGAATTTACTGAAGGAACTGCAGAAAATATCCAAGTGATTTTCGAAAATACATTGGTTAATGAAAATGAATCTCTCGATCTTGGTAATTTTACATTCGGTTCAGATTTGAATAACATATGTATCACTGATTATTTCATTCATGCAAAAATACACGTTTTTGATTTGTTGAAATGATTGTGTTGATAAGCAATAACACCATGATTTTGATTTTGTATTTCGGCTCCTGATTGGCTATTGGATACCTACATGCTGTGTTTTCGTTTCTGTATTTCGCTTTCTGATTCGTAGTCAGTAGGGTAGTTTAATTAAACAACGACTCACCAGTTGCAATCTGTCATATTATTTTCCGATTCCCTGGTAAATAAATGAATGCCACTACACCAAATTTTCGTCTGAACCATAAACAAACACTATTGGTATGTACCTATCAACTTTATTTCCCACAAATTCTGGATAATTAATCTAATGTAACCTATCCACACAAATTGTGACAACAATCAAAATGAAGTAGTACCTAACGCATAAGCAATCTTGCCTACATCATACAATGGCATTAAGTATTGTTGGTTGCATAACGAATCTTCCTGTATCGAACTACAATGCGGAATGCACGGTTTGCGGGATATATGAAAATTTTAATTCAGTAGGCTGTAGCATATTGTGCAGGAAAACAAATTGTCGATTAAAAATTAAACGTCAAAATGGATGAAAAGAACCGTTTCGGAGATTACAATCTCGAGTAAATAAAATATAAAGTCAAAGACCTAACGCCTCAAAATACCGTGCGGTCCAAGAAATATGTCTGGAAACAATTCACAGAATTTTGTGGACGACGCAATCACCAGCTAGATGAAAATACATCCGATGAGGAACTTGCGGATATCCTCACTGAATGGGCATTCTATATGCGAAAAACCGATGGAAGTGAGTATAAGGAAATGGTAGTGAAGACTATTTGGAATAATACTGCCAAACTACTCCAAGAAAAGTATTATAATGAATAGCATCGAAGATTTGATCCATTCAAACATTTGAGTTTTCAAACTGCTAGGAATGCTAAAAACATGAAAAGGAAACAACTGCAAAGTATTCCAGAAAAAATAAAAATGTCTTGTGTATCATTAACATCTGAAGAAATGACACGCATTATACAAAGTTGGGATGAAAACACTCCAAATGGACTGCAAAGAAAACTGTATCACATTATAGCAGTTGAATTAGCTTGGCGGGGAAGTGGGGCTTGTCGATGTTTGGTCCACTTTTTCAAGGAAGAAATAAATAATGATGAAACACCAACTGGAAGACTGGAATACAACCCAATATTTATGAAAACAGCACAAGGTGGTACAAGAAATACAGCAGAAAGTAAATGGCTTGTGCCAAATGAAGCCAACCCAGAAAATTGCCCTGTTCGTTTATTCAAGAAATTGATATCATAACGAGGAGTGAACATCAAAACGGACCGGCTATTCTTGACAGCTAACAATAATTGGTATAAAAGCCATGAAAGCCCTTGGTTTAAAAATATGCCAGTGGGGATAAACGAAATCAGTAAATGGACGGAATCAGCAGCTGAAAAGATTGGTTTAGATACAAAAAATGTTAAAATACCTAACCATTCAAACAGATCCACTGCTGTTAGTCAGTTGGCCAGTTCCGGAATAGGAGAACAGGAGAAAGTAAGTGGCCACAGCAGTTCAACGTCACTGAAACCATATTTACAACTGAGCAAAGATCATCATGCTAAAATAATATCAAACCTGAGAAGTGAAGATGTGAACATATCCACGACCGTTGTATCTACTAGCACCCATAAGGATGAACTAGATCTACATAGTATCAAAATTACTAATTCCACAAATTGTACGTTTAATATTAATATTAACAATAAATAGGAAATCATTAAAATGGCTTTGATTTTATTCATGAAATAATCTGAACAAATAAAACTCGTGTTACTGATGATTATCGAAAATTCCTTCTCTTTTTCGAAACAAATCATGTTGCTTTGGGGAAACCACACTCGCGCTGTGCGCTCGTGTAGTTTCCAAGCAACATGATTTGTTTCTCAAAATCGAAGGAAATGTTTCGATAATCATCAATACACTTGTTGTATTACATGCGATAACATATTGATGAACAGTTTCACCAACCCATGTAATGGTATTCAAGAAGAAAAAAAAAGGTCACCCGACAGAGGTAAGGTTAACTTATGGGATATTATCTATAGTCTCTTCAAAAATTTATGAATGAAACGAACTTAAATAACGTCAAGCATAATATGAGATAATAGTGACTGTTGAATTTTGACAGATGGTGCTGTTGGCGTTACCAAAAATTCCGAAGTGGGGTCGTGTAACGCCTCATTTCATAGGTTTTATGACACAGAATACAATCATCAAAGCTGCACTCAGAGATTTTGGTTAGATCATGAGGTACGACCCGTTGAGTCTTGGAATTTTCATGACTTCATTAAACGACAACGGCAACAATGTTATTGGCATTTTTGTCTATTATTTTCATCGCCCAGCTGAAGTTTCACCAAAAACGTACAAAGAATAATTTCAAAATTATTGTATTTTTTATATTCCCCGTATATTTTTACTGCATCTACCTCACTAGATTTTCATATGACTTAACAAAAAGTCCAATTACATTTTCATCAATCTCTAGTCGTCGTGTAATGAAGTCATGAATTTGTAAACATTTTTTGTTTTCCGACTGTTCCGGAGTGATCCGTTACCTGGTTCACCAAAAACGTTTAATGTACCATCCACCGTAAATAAGTCTGTATATATTGTCCCTGTCAGATAATTGAGGCCTTTTATTTAATCCATGTTTCAAACTCAGTCAATGTTTTTTACATAATTTGATTTTGATTTCCCCGTTTATTTCGTTATTTTTGCAACCATAATATCAAAAATACCTGGTGACCCGGAAATTATTCACACCCCTGTATCTTCGTTGTTATTTTGTAAGGATGTTTCATATTAGGAACTCCCATTTGATTTCATGAGTGAACAATTTAGCAAGAATCAATACATATTGAAATACAAAACAACTAACCAACTTCAGAAAGTCCTATGTTGGCATGAAAAAATTAACGAGTTGATGTTGGAAAAGAAAAAAAATCAAATGGTCTGCTTAATGAATTATGTAAAAAGTTTGTCATGAAAATTCTCCGTTACGAGGAGAATACAAAAAGTGTTCTTTTATAAAATCTCAATTATATCAGCAGATTGTGGGTAAGAGTGATATATCATTGAGAAGAAAATTCTATAACGAATCGTAAGATTCAGAAAAATGTAGATTCCATTTGAAATATGAAAATTGGATGCGCTTCCGGTCAAACCGGAAGTGTCGTATGTGGTTTGGTACTAAATTGTACACTTATGACTCGAACTACCGAAATTACGACGAAGATACAGGGGAGTAAATTGAATCCGGGTCACCTGGGATATAATTATAAATTTTGTTTTACTATGAAAGATTGATGGTTGGACGATTCTTTCAGATGATTCAGATTTCGAAGATGATTCGTTCGACGACCCAAATTACGAACCTGGAGAAAACGAAATTATTGAGCAGAATACCGAAATTAATATTTTGAGGGACCTTAATATTGAATGAATTGGGAACGAAGGAAACTTGTCCAGTTCCTTCAATGTAAGTGGGTTTGGTTGTGATTATACCAATATGTATATAGCTGAATCAAAGGGAAGAAGCGGCAGTAAGAAATTTCATTTTTGTTATTACTGTAAAACGAAACAACAAAAAATTGCCAGACATGTGGAATTGGTACATAAAGATATTGAGGAAGTTGAAAAATTCACTAATCTTTCGAAAGGAAATACAGAAAGGAAATCAGAAAAAAAAAAAAGGAGATTTTTTATTTAATATGAATGAACATTTAAATAATGGGGAAATGATAGTTTCAAGACGCCCCCAAAAGAAATTCAATCGAACCTCTTTCGATTTCAAAGGGTGTACCAACTGTAGGGGATTTTTTTCAAAATTTACTTCAAGGTTTCATTTCAAAGAGTGCACAGGCCGGTCTAGTGCAACGAAGCGCTTAGTTATGGTCTCGTTTACATTCAGCAGCTAGCGAAGTTGTGAAGAATCAGTTAGTTCCTCCCTTACAGGAAGATGGTATCGTGAAATTGATTAGATACGATGAAATGGTCATACTGTATGCCAATAAAATGGTACAAAAATATAAAAATCCCCATTATTTCAAAATTATCAGGCAGATTAGTGGGTCGTTTTTTACGCACTTCGAAAGAGATCAATAAAAATCTAACTGATCTTTCATCGATATTTGATCCAAAATATTGATGATACTTTAAAATCTATTAATATAGAATCCCGGTTTAATCCCCCAACAAGCTCCTATGATACACTCACTGTGGCTTCCCAATTAGGAACATTACTCAAGCAGATATGTAACATTTTTTAACAGAATCCATAAAAAAACATGAAGATGAAAAAAAAGGGGAGGATTTTCTCAAAATTTTCACAAAAGAAATAAACATTAATATTAATAGAACTGTTGCTGAATCACAACTTCAAATAAAACGAAGAAAAACAACAATTCTTCCATCGACCGAAGATATCAAAAAGCTACATATATATTTATTGAAAATAAATCGACCGAAGATATTAAAAAGCTACATATATATTTATTGAAAATAAGAAAACGGTCATTTGAGAATTTACAGAAAAAGTCTACATATAAATCTTGGATGGATCTTGCTGAAAGCACATTGTTTTCGATTTTGGTTTTTAACAGACGACGCCCTGGAGAAGTTGAACGACTCCTGATTGATGATTTCAAAAACTTCCAGGCTATCAATGAAGAAATTGATAAGCATTTTTTCAATTCTTCTTCAGCAGAAAGCAAAGAAACAGCAAAAAAAACGTTCAGTAAGGGGAAAATCAAACAGAACAGTTCCTATATTGATTAAAAACTCTCTTTTGGAAAGCATAAGAATGTTAATGGAGAACACGGGTGTATCAGAGAGAAATCTATATGTATTTGGAATCAGAGGTATCAATAAAGACGATTCAAAACATCTCTGAGCCTGTAACTTACTCAGGAAGTTTTCGGAAGACTGTGATGCCGACTTTCCCGAAAGACTTCGTGGGACCAAGCTCCAAAAACATTGCCATAAAATGCATTACTTTGAACCTTGAGCAAGAAGAAGTCTCAGATCTAGCAAACTTCATGGGTCACGCCGGAAATATTCACAAGAACATTCATAGGCAACCACTATTATCACGAGAAATCTTAAGGATGTCTAAACTACTGGACGTGGTTCAAGGAAACGACAGTGATAACGAAGAAATACCAACGGACAACTCCCCGGCCATTGAACAGAAAAACGCATTGTCCGAAGATGAGCAAACTAGTTCCTTGGATAATTATATTAAGAAGTATTTGGCTCGAAAACGAAGTAGTGAGTATTTTACAAATAATACTCGAGAAAAAAATTATCGAGCGCGTAAAAAGTGCACTAAAAACTAGTAACTAAATTTTTTACTCCTAATTGTGATGATGATATGCTAATCATGAATCATTTCTCCGCGGCATATGTTTATTCCGTTTTTCTAGTTACACATATTTTAATCTCTCTCGTCCATATTTATTAACGAATTGAGACCAATATAAAAATAATTTTACCAAACATTTTGAAAAGGCCCAATATTTTCAGTTGTTATGATTTTGATAGAAAGATGAAAGTTTTTCAACTTTTTAGTTTCTACGCGTACATGAAAGTGTGTTCAAACTTTTTTTTTGGACAAAGTGTATTTTCAATTTTTAAGTCATGGATCTTAGTCTTTCTATTGAAAGGAATAATCTATATAATCTGATCCAATCTGAGCTGTTCTAATATTTTTTTTCCAATTGTTGAAAAAACAAAAATATTCTCAGGAACTTGGGTATTTTTGTGGAGAGAATGAAGTTTGATGAATAATTTTTTGCTTTTTCTCCGAATAGAAAAATAGAAATCACAACTTTTAAGAAAGAAGTAAAATAAAAAATTTCACAAACCTTCTCTGGTGATAGGTACGTGTATATCATTCAAACACGTTTGATTCATTCACAAAAAGGAAGAAAGAGTCCCAGATTTTCTCATATCGGGAAAAAAGTGGATCGTATTTTGAAAATACCCCTCTGAAACATTTCCATTGTATCATAGTTACATGCATGAGATATCAGATTTCAAGCTGATCTATGTAATTTTCTAGTACTATAATTTTTACCTAGCTGCACCTATGGGCGATCTACCTTATCCACATCTCATTCACAAATATCCACCAATGAGACGAAAATAAATTGTATGGTTTCATCGTATTTGCAATCAGTGATGCCATCAGAATCGCTGAAGGTTCCCCCCTCAGGTTTTCTCCTGGAAAATGGATGCCAGACAAAATCGGTTCACCCAGGGAAAGATGGCACCACAGTGGATGTAGGTGCTTAAACGAAACTGAAAAAATCATATATTGTGGTTCAAAATACAATATAATGGAATTCAAAATTGATATCAATTTGTGGAAACCAAGTTTGGGACTGCGATAACAGAAACACAAAACATGTTACTTTCTCCCCTTCGATCATTTTCAATATTCTAGGAAAATGTAGAAGTGGTGATGATTGGGAAAACACAAATGTTTGTGTAAGACCAAGTTAATGTAATGCATCAGTTGCATAACTTATGGGGTTTGGCTGTAAAGATAAAAATGTTTTACCCTATGTGTTAGAGTAGTTAGTAAACAGATCAACTTCAGGTTATCGAAATTTTTGGCCCGCTCTTGGAAGGCGTATTCTCGATATTGCATTCCGAAGGTGACACATCATGGACTTTGATCTGCTATAAACTCATATTTCGAATTTATTGATGAGACGAACATCACAAGTTGATAATTATATATATATATATATTCATATATACACGTAATATACACATACACACATATATACACATATACACATACATATATACACACATATATACATATATATTCTCCACCAGAAAACTCAAGTTCCTGAATATGATTATGCTTAATTCTTCACACCACTTCCAAATATCACCAGCCAGTCCGTTGAGGTTTGGGTGCTTCATTCCAGACATCCGGTTGATCTGCGCGTTGACGGTGTTGTTGTCTCTATGCGACAAAATGTGACAGTTTGAGGAGACTTTCTGAAGGTTTTGAACATTAATGTAAAGTTTGGCCTGCTTCACTGAAACCTTTGGCTTTCTCGTTGTTGCATGTAATATTCTGGAAAATTCAGGCCTTGTTTTACCTTCTAGTTGCCTAACATGAAAAGTCACTGTAACTCGGTGGAAATTTACATTGTCAAAATCTCCTTGATCCGTCTGCAAGGTCATACATCGGTGCCCCTCAAATAATTTTGTAGACGGCCACCTATATTCAACCACAAGGCAAACCGAAATCAAGTGTCAAATAAATTTATTTTCCATTGATATTGAATCGTAATGATTACCAAGATACCTCAAATTTGTTGGATGTTTCCTGAACACTCCATCTTGGTAATACTAATTGAAAAAGATGTCGTCTAAATAGCTACAGATACAAAAATTCTTGAACTCAAAAAATGTATAACCGTTTCTGAGATTTTTGTAAATATATAAGGTGCAAAGATAAGCCAAAACACAAAAAATTTAAATTCAAAAATTTTGTGTCTTGATTGGAATCGCAAATACTTCTTATGTTTATCGGCATCTGTCGAATCCACTGACGTTAAAAAACAATTTTCAGACTTCAGATTTTTCACAGCTCCAAGTGAGGGGCTGTGATGAATTCATGCAAATGTTTCAGATTCAAAAGAAATCTATAGCTATCAGTAAGACTCAAACCTGAGAAAATAGCTGAACCAAAAATTGTTCTTGACATTGACGGCTGGTCCAATGTAGTCAAATTCCAGTAATATAGCTAAACACTCACAACATAGGTTTAGCCGGCTGGGTGGAATTGTCGGGGTTCAGGTGCCAGTTTTTCATAAGGTAGAGTATAAAAATGGATTTTATATCTCTGAACCCATTCCAAAATGTTGGAGTTGTTTGTTATAGATTGCCACGTGCTGTCAAATATTTAATGCGACCAGCGTATAAGTTCAAATATGTTATTTCGTCCATTTGTTGTTGTACGTCGTGAACCGCTCTCACCATCCTCTGTTTTGTCTGCTTGAGGTGTCCCCCCTCTGTTGATTTTTCTAAGACTGCCATTGACTTCGATGAGCAGTGCCCTCGAGGTGTTTTGAAGGGGAAGGTTGTACCTTCAGGTCTAGTGCAAGCAGAAATCTCCTGTGGTTCGAAATCGAGGGAGGAACGTTGCATAATGCTTCATCAGCACCGGCTTTGTCAGACAAAGTAGTCTTGAATGCTTCAGCATATCGATCACTCATCAGGCATAGCTGTACTGAGGGCTGAGAAACCTTTGCCCAACGAAATTTGAGGTTCCAGTAGAAAACCTCAAATCAGATGCCGAGGAAAAGGTCTGAACTACCGGATTCAGTTGGGGTGGATATGAGGTAGTGTAATGGCCTGGAACCTGCGCCAACAAAAAAGAAATTGTTTTCGTGCGCGAGACAATCGGCGAGCACAACTCAGGAAGTGTGCGGGACAAAAAAATGGCGTATGATGATTGAAGGTCAGCCATAGAATGATCTACAAAGTAAATTGCCCCTGCCGATGATCAATGATCAGAAATCATTGTCAGTCTCAGCTGTTTCCAATTATACGTCCACTCACGTCTTTGGTTCCGTTCTAAAACGTGACAAAATATGAAAAACAAACTTACTTACGACGAGTAAGAACAGAGTTTGTCCTCGAGTGTTTTTAACTTCCTCGTTGTCGTTCTCTTGTGCTTGTGTCAGATAGGTACACCACTGCAGTGCGAAATCATCCTGGATATCACTACCGTAAAACTTTTCTTCAGTCGGATCATCTCCCAGTATAGTAGTAACAGCGTTATCACTACGGAAAGATTCACTGTTGGTGGCGGAAAATTCCGATGTCAAATCTGACGACAGACCTGCGCCAACCAAAAAGAAATTGTCTTTGGGCGCGAGACACTCGGCTGGCATAACTCAAAAAGTATGCAGGGCAGAAAACGGCCTAGGATGATGAATAAAGTTCAGCCGTATGTTGATCTACAAAGTAGATTGCCCCTGCCGATGATCAATGATCAGAAATCATTGTCAGTCTCATCTATTTCCAATTATATGTCCACTCATTCCGTTGGTTTTTCTAAAACATGACAAAAAACATTAAAAACAATCTTACTTACTAAACGAGTAGAAACGGAGTTTTTCCTCGAGTTTCCGTAGTGTTCGCCAAGTTTCTACGTTGTTTTCACTGAGCATCGTTTGTTTTGTTTCCCATATATGGAAAATTTTCTTCAATTCACTTATTCAAACTAATTTACACTTTCGAACTTATCACATTCAGCGCAAGAAGTATATTGACGGATATTCGGGTGAGGACTCGTGAGATAGGGGCATCGTGAATCATTCTTTCTTTCAACTTGCGCATTTCAGTTATAGAGGTACTACTACAAGGTGATCTATTCGGATGTGACCAACCGAAGTATAATCTAATCTAAAAGACGGGTAAGTGCGGTCCTGTGCGCGAGGACAATGTGATGAAAGGGAGATGTCAGTTTGATGAGGGGGATTGTCAAGTAAGAATCTGAAGCTAAAGGCCGAATCGTTGATAGTTATCGGCAATTTCGATTCCAATAAGTATCTGCGCAGTATCGCAGTGTTTGTCCTAGACCAACTGGTATAACAAACTTCAAGCTGTTTTCGAAGCTGTTGTTGGAGCCTGAAAATTCAAATTCGAGGTAGGAGATATCCTTATTAAATTTGCCAGTCAGCGTTGTATTCACACCGCGCAGTCGGAATTTCATCACGCAACTCCAGTTATCATTATTGAACATTTTTTTGAATAGAACTGTTGAAACGAAGTTATATTTACGAACATTCGTATTTGAAAGGTGTCATTGACAGAATTAAGTAGATTAAATTTTTTGGAATTTGTATCTTTAGAATAGTAAAAATATCTAGAACATATTGTCTTCTTTTTCGTACGATCAATCAACCAAAAAGAACCTTAAGATACAGAGTTGCAATTGTTTTTTTTTAAATATAGCCACTCTATTGTAAGATAGACATTTCAATTACCTTCCAAAAAAAAGATTTTCGAAATCGATCAAAAATAATAACGATTTCACAGGGGTGGTAAGTCCTTAACGTGGACACACTGTATATACCTCTCATTATTAAATGAATAAACATTATATCTATTATTAACACAGCTCTGAATGGGAAGCAGATGCATTATCTGATAGGCTTGTACAATAATATGAAGTCTGAATTATTATTTTATATACGGGGTGTCAAATTAGCCCGATATATTTTCTACATTTTTCGAATTCTACTGATTTGCTGTATATTATTATTCATTATTTGTATCATTTAATTTATTTTTGGGCATACCATTTACAATGAGTTTCAGGATCCCTCAATGGTATTCCAAGAAATATATACCACACCATCTAAAACAGTTGGGCGTGATTTCTTCTGATGAATATGACAAGTTAGTATCTGATAACAATTTGTACATTTCTAATAATTCATGCCAATTGATTATCAAATTTGAAGCAAAACATTTATATGGGATATTTTGGAAAATTAATATAATGCAGATAGGTACTTATTTATTTTGAATCCAGTAGAAACTTCGTAAAAAATATTATTAATTATGACATCCCTCTTATCATCATGACAGCCATGCCAACCAGGCAATCATGGTAAGAGGTGATGCTTTCTTACAATGATTACAATAATTAAATTATTTTTGCGAAGTCTGTTGGTCAAATTAAATGATATTGAATGAATATTATCATATCAATATGGAAATACTTATTTTCCGCCCTTGACAATATTATGGGCCAGCTTAAAATAACATACCTATCTACTTTTGAGACATTTTTTTTCTAGGGCGTGTTTTTCTGGACACTGTATAATTGAGATGATTTTCAGAATAATGGCACATGAACTCGAGTATGAAACTGAACCAAAGGGGGAATCCCTGATCACAGGAAACCGCATTGTGGAACTCGGTTATGTACTAGACTGGGCTATTGCACTTCAGCATTATAATTCGAAAATATGTACAATGGGGGTTTTATCTGTGAACAGTGAAACTCGTCATGGGTTTGTCAGTACTGTAGAATTCGAATGCAACATTTGCAATCGTATTCTGAAGTTCAGAACAGAGAATCCCAAGCAACAAAAATCAGTGATCAATGTTGGAGCCGTATGAGAAACTTTGGCTTCAGGAAGCACTTATACACATATGGGTGAACTTCTCAGTTCAATGGATGTGCCAACTATGTCATCAAGATTATTTCAGAAAATAGAGAATGAACTAGGAACGGTAAATATATTATACAGAGTGTTTGGACCTCGGTGACCTATTGAGGTGTATGAGAAAAGTTATGGAACAAGAATATTCCGCTCAACTTGCATTTTATATAGGTACATTTTTCATCAGGTTGTGTTGATCACGCATATTTTAGGAATGGAAATCTTCATTATTACGATCCATGAAAATCGCTGGTGAAGTAGAAAAGGAATGGGCGGTAGAAAACAAACAAATCTGTTCTGATGGTACTCCTTGGATTACAGTCTATGTCGATGGGTCTTGGGGCAAACGCTCCTATGGTACTAATTACAATGCATAGTCAAATATGATTGGCATTATCGGAAAACATACTGGAGAAGTATTATTTGTGGGAGTACGAAACAAATATTGTGTAATCTGTGCAAAATTTGAAAGTTTGGAAAAAACCGCCAAGGACCATGTATGCTACAAAAATTGGACCGGTTCTGCATCGGCGATGGAGGCGGATATGGTTGTTGATGGTTTCAACTAGAGTGAAGAGATGCATGGGGTTCGCTATCTCAAGTTTATTGGCGATGGAGATTCGAGTGTATTCTGCAGAATTCAGCAATGCGTCACATATGGCAAAGAAGTCCAAAAAATTGAATGTACAAATCATGCTCTAAAAAATTATGGAAAACGCCTTAGAACCATGTAAGGAGATACTCAAATAAATCTAAAAGGAAGAAAGCTTTTAACAAACTTGAGAATCAAAATTCTGACCAAAAGGGCAAAAACTTCCATATATGAACATGCCAAAAATAGCATCCCTAACGTTGATCTTCTCCGATACGATTTGAGGAATGGTTTGCACCATGTTTTTGGTGATCACTCCTGATGTCGACAAGGTTATGCAATACCGTGGGCCACATCACCAAGAATATTTTACCAGAGTTGAAATCGACTACAATTTATAATAATCTGAATGGTAACTGAAGAACCTAATTTCACTCATATCCCTTCATTCATTTCGATTATAAGTTTGGTTAATTATCCTTTCGATAAATAATTCGAATCATACTAGCGAATAGTGCGTTTTCTAACACTCACTCAATTCTACCTATATATTTAAGGTGCTCTAGATGTTCTTATCAGAAAAGCTCATTTAATAATTTAAAATGAGAATAACAATCGAGCTGAGAGGTTAATGAATATTGTGTCAACCAAGGCAAAAGATTGAATCTAATTCAGAGAGGTTCATATCAAAGACGAGTATATTTGTCTGGATTACGCAATAATAAGCAGTTCAACTGGCATTCTGACTCTTATAAATGTTATATGGGTCATAGTCCTGGTGAACATTTCGAAAAATTCATAGCCAGGAATAGCCGACAACAAGAATTGAGATGTCGCAAAAGATCACTATCAACAACAAATAATGAAGATAAAGGAGTACCAAAGAAAAAGAATAAAAATTCGGATGCGAAGAGTGTAAATACGGATTATGAGCCTCACGCTGATCAGCAGATGATGGACACAACATTGTTGGCACAAGAAGTGGATGAAATTGTTGGAAGATTACAGGTAATATATTCAAATAAATCAAAAGTTCATTTTTACTTGGTATATCCTTCAACGGGCGTAGAATGGCTATCATGAGAATAATAGCCATGAAACGCGAGAAGAAGACTAAACTTTCTCTACGACTATAGTATAATACATTTTGTAATATTTCAAGTCAGTATCATCTATTTTGATTATATAGTTTACAAAATTCTTGAACGTCACGTAAGTAAATGCGTGGTCGAGGTACATTAGCCTAATTGAAAATGTTAGCTCGATAGTTATTGGTCTCAGTCCGTAGATGAATGTAGGTGAATTGTTAGTTTGCTATTGGTCGGCATTCGTGATAAGTGTTGATAATCACGGTATGAAAGAATATACCGAATTCATATGAAATACAATAGCCGTGGGGAAATCTGATTATATAATTCAATCTATCAATTTAGATATCTGAAAAAGAGAGAGAGATCGAATTCAAACTGAATCTGTCGGACAGTTTAGAAATGTTATCTTTGAGAGTGAACGAAAACTTCGATTAACTGCATCCTTATTCGGCAAAGTGATCAAAAGAAGACCATATACTCCATGTCATAATATGGTGACGGAATGTCTGAAAACTAATCACTTTTGGTCAGAAGCTACAGAGTATGGTATAGCAAAGGAAAAAGTTACCATTGGAATTTTTGAGAATGTGAAAAAACTGCAAGTTCAGAACTCTGGTTTTTGGGTGGATCATCAGTACGGATTTTTGGGAGCATCCCCTGATGGTAAAAAATTGATCATATTACACTATATCACTTCATACATCAGTACAACTCAATGAAATAATACTCCTCAAACATAGAGGCTGACCCAAATTGTCATTGAGTATTATCCAATCAATATAGAGTTCTGATGACATCCATTTATTCAAGGAATCGTCATGGGAGAAGATGCAATTGTGGAAGTAAAATGTGTTTATTCAGCTTCCAAATTCGAAATCGAAACACAAACCATTGGGGCAGTAATAGATGCAATGAAGAGTGAAATATGTTCGGAGAGATATAACGATCGAATAAGATTAAAAAGGAATCATAATTATTTCTATCAGGTAATTCGAAAAATAATTATGATTGTAATCAAGTAAAATTAAGACATTTTTGTATTAATATATGTTGCATTAATTTTACGAGGTGTTTACAGGATACGACTTGATATGTAAAGAACACATTCATAAATAGTATTGGCATAAGTATTCATGAATAATAGGGAATGGAAAACATGTCGTCAGTTTCACTTTTTGACAGACAAATAATATATTTCCTTCTTACTTTTCATTCATCCATTTCCTAGAATTCAAGTATAGGGTTCCAGAAATATTTCCTCTGCACAAACATTTGATTTTTTGTCCTTGGCCTTTACTTGAATACTTTTTGTTGCAGATTCAGGGACAGCTGAACATAGCCCAAAAATCTGAATGTTCTTTACATTGATGACACTATTGACTCATTTGTGGAAGAGATTGAGAGAAATGTCAAAATTTTGAATGAAAAAATGTGCCCAATTTTTATCAAGTTTTTCAAAGAATGTATTGCTCCGGAAATCGTCATCATTAACATGGAAAAAGGTAGAAAGTGTATAGATCCACCATTTATTTTGGAAGCAATTAAAATGCAAGAAGCAAAGAAAAAGGCGAAATCGAATGTGATGCCAAAATTATCAGAAGTAGAAATCGGACACAAAGAGGGTATTCCTATATTGAAACCTGTTGTGGTCCCTGTAGAATGAGTTGTTGTATTTCAAGAACTGGCTGAGCAGAACACGCTCAATGATAGAGAATCTTGCGGTATTCTGAATGGAAAATTAGATGATAATGAATTAATAGTAACACACTTAAACTTGCCGAAGCAGAGGGGCACCTCAGATTCATGTATTGCATCAAATGAGGGAGAAATACTTGAATATCAAGAACATCATAATTTGATCACCGTTGGGTGGATACATACTCATCCCTCTCAAACTGCATTTCTTTCAAGCATTGACCTTCATACCCATTGCTCTTATCAGCTATTGATGCCAGAGGCTATTGCAATTGTTTGTGCCCCTAAGTTTGAACAAATTGGCTATTTTAATTTAACTCTAGAGGGTCTTCAATTCAAATCTCGAAATTAGAATGCTGAAATCAGTTGATGAAAATTTTATCATAGGTAGTTTTTTTTTTCAATGTCGCAACTTATGAATATTAGTTTGAAATCAGTAATGTCTGCACTCTTCCTACAAGGCAATGAGGTTTCATGAGATATGGTTGGATATACAAATACAATGGATTTCAACTCTGGATACCACAAGGCGTCATTTCACTTCTGCTATATATGATTTTGTTCCACATCAATATCTTTTCGAGTTTAGCTCCACTAACGATACCATTTCTAATACCCTACCGATGCATCTATATGCACAGCAGCCATTATTCTGAAGCACCAAACCCCAAACCCTTCAGAAAAAGCGACCTTTCCATAGATTGTGTCCACTTTATGAAAATTGATTCAACAAATCAGTACCTAGTCATGAACAAATTGGGATTTCGATCTTGACAATCCATCATTTCGATATTGACAATTCATTATTCCATCGATTGGATTCGATATAAATCTCAAAGTATGGACCCAATGTATATTATCATGAAATTATTATATGGTAATACCTAATATTTCTGGAATATCCATGAAAATAATGTTGCCACATATATCATACGAAATTGACACAAGAATTGGAAGAAGGGGTCATCCCCACTCTCGCACCCTAGATTATCCTTGCCGCAGGTGTATGGAGTGGCCGCTTTCACAATCTTCTAACATGGATTGTTGCCAAATTTCATCACTAATGATGTGAGGACCGTTCCGCTGAAACGGGGGTGGTGGATGGCGGTTAGGGACACTCCTAGACAGTGATTAGTGGTGTCTCGTACCGGGGTCTCACATTGATAAGTTACCTACCTAAATATGTAATTTTTAACAATTTTACCATTACTCAATAATTGGAATGTCCAATGCATGAAATAAAATAATTTTAGCACAACAAATCTATTTTTTTTTATTTTGAACCTTGTATCTACAAAGCTTTCGCAAGTTGGTGTTATATATATCAATGATTATATTCTATCAAACACAACAGCTGGGTTCCTGAGAAAACCTGCCATATATCACTCATTACTTTGTGGTAGTATGACACGATTTTTAAATTTTCTACTTCAGAAATGGCTGTGATATGCAATTGAAACAAGTATATATATATATATATATATATATATATATATATATATATATATATATATATATATATGTATGTAGTTGCGGAAATGCCTGGACAAAATATTTCAGCATTCATAAGATACGTAGGAGGAAGTACATGGACAGATTTTCAGGAATTAATGTTACTAGCTGGACATATTTTCAAGACGTACTGTTAATAGCTGGACGATACATATTCGGAAATAATCGGCACTAGCTGGACAGCATATTACTTCTGCTACAGAAATATTTTTTAGTGATTTTTTTCGCCTCACTCTTTGTTTGCTCTGAAAACAATTATTCATAAACCTCCATTCGAATTGAGAACTTTGGAAATCACAGACAAGGACTCTGTAACACGAAAGCGAAAAAATAAGTATCATCTCAGAATGTGACTGACTTCAATTTGAGTACTCACGATTCAGTCACCTTCTACAGTTTCATTTTGCGTTTCAGAGTTTCACTTATTTATTCGCCTAGAATATACGGCTTTGACAGAAAAATGCCAACACTGTTTCTGAATTTCTTGACATCTTTAGTCATCTTAATCAACGACGAGCTGAACATCATTTTTTATCAATAGAATAAATTTATGAGTTCTGTGGGCTTGTAGCCCTGGAGTAAAAGCCGTCTGTCGATGAAACGGATTCTTCAATAGCCTGTTCGAACAGAGAATATTCATCAAGACTTATCCATTCGCGCCTCGACAACGAGAATCAAGAACATTTACGCTTGTCGAAGCGATTCGAAACATGTTGCCAGGTAAACTTTCTTTCGTTGCCCCCTCACATAAATTTACATTTATGACGCTCAGCGGCAGCGCTGGAAAATTTCGTAAAAATCTCTAAAAACTTTTATAACGAAAGTATACATACATACCGGCAGATTACTTATTCAAATTCGCAAAGACCATTGTGAAATATTCTGATGGGGGTGTCATCTAAAAATCCTGTTTTGTCTAGTAGTCAGAATATTATTAATTATTCTCGAATCAATGGCTACCAAACGTTAGTCAGTTATGTTTTGGAGCGAGTAGATTTCTGGGAAATATATGAAAGTTACTATTCTTACTCAAAATTTCCACAACTAACAGTCAAAACGGAAAATAGTTTGGATTTTTGTCATCTGTTGACTTCAAGTTTTTACCAGGATCCCCAATCTTGCTGCCCCCTATCTCGGCTCTTCCCTCAGACACACGTACCCTCTCCAAAAAAAAACAATCGCCCGATGTCGTAATCGTTCCTACTGGCGATAGAAAATGAGCTATAGGCCAGGCCCCCTATCGACTTGCGACAACACTCTCAATGGTTAGATTGCCGTACTCTAGTAGTGCATTTGTTTATGTGGGTCTGTTGCATTGACTCTTCACTAATTTTAGATTTTCATGATTTTTGTGTGTGTTTAAGCCTTAATAGGGATTGTGGAGATTTTCAAGAAGTTTGGAAATATTCCAGTGAATTAGAAGATTTGCTGCTTTTTATTCGCAATGAGCGTATGTTTTGCTTTCTGTTGTTGTGTAGTTCTGGATATAAACGAGTAAATCGTTAATACAATCTCTACGGTGTGAGTGATAATGTATGATCTAGTGTTTTATTCATAACTTCAATTAGGAATAATCAGATCTACTATCTGAAAACTGTCACTTCTGATACTTTAATATTTATACGATTAAACGCACTCACCATTAAGTTCAATCGTAATTGTATGAAGCGGTTCGTCCGAATATATCACTAGAGGTAGTACAGCTGTTCTGTACTGGCTGACCATAGTTTAAAGCACAAAACAAAGAAAACATGTTTTCGTAACTATGCCACCATCCGGAGGCATGGCAACCCTGCATGTGGTTACCCTTGAACTGTGCCGTTAATCTTTTCATCGTATCTCAAGGTGTTCTGTTGTTATACTCCACTTCAAAATTTCAACTTCCATTGGGAATAACCCTAGGAGGGTTGTGTTATATTCGGACGAGCCGCTTCATATAATTTCGATTGAACTTCACAGGTAAAGTCGTTTAATCGCTTAATTATATGTCAGCGGCTCGTCCTCTTATATCACAAGAGGTATAAGTTCAAAGATAATGTTGCAATCAACTTCCGTCCAAAGAGTAAAACTCCCAAGGAACAAATAGTGTACAAGCAACTATCATACTCCTATTACTCTTACCAATCTCCAGGACATACTTCTGCCCAAGTCGAATATAAATCCTGCCACACCGGAAATTTTTGAAAAATCCAACATTTATGGAACTTGGAATGCAGCACCGTCTAGATGAGAGCTTCAATGTTGAAGTGTTGGAGTTTTGGTAGAAAGTAGAAGTTGAGCTGCGATGCTATTTCGGAAAATATGACTGAAATTATAATTGATATGTTTATTGAGCTCAGCTCATGAATAATACTAACATAAAAACTGATAATATCCTGATGATGGAAAGAATCGCTTACCAAATGCTTACGGCACAATATACCATAACCAAAGAATATTTACGTGTAACGAACAAGAAGCGACACTTGCCGCTACACAGCCGCTAATCCAGTTGTCCCCACCACTACCAAATTTCATGACCTCCAAACTATTTCTATTGCAACAACGCATGACTACCAGAAAAAAACAGTAATCCAGTAGTAAACTACTTTATGAGAAACACCAGTACTTGTTTGTTGATATGACTGACCGACTGCCGAATGCTGACATTGGTGGTAGAATGCACATTCAGTGTGTATTTGTCGAATTTGTTCATGTATATGTAAATATTCTTTGCCATAGCTATGGTATACTGGGCTTACGGGCTCACGGTTTCAAAATTTCAAGCGGTATCAAATTCCTGACCTTGAATAGGAGAAGTTGTAAGAGTGGTACTTTTCAGTTGAAGTTTTTTCCAAAGTGGCGCTGCGACCTTAATCGAATGAAAGTATAATAAGAGAATGATAGGTGTTCAATCGATATTGACGATATAAATTGTCTAGATATTTAAAAAATGCCTGGTATACACTCTTAATGAATACTATTTTAACAGAACCCAATTATCATATCAATAGCACTTTTCCACAAAAGGTTTCTACTTTTAATTCATATGGTACGACAAAGTGATACTGGGATTTCAAATTAAGAATTTCGGATAAAATCGCAAAATTTTGGATGAGGAGCATTATTTCATTCTTTCTCCTTGGCAACAATGTTGTCAACACAAGAAGGTATTTTAGAATGGCATTGGTAGTTGGTAAGAAGGCCTACTTGTTGAGGGGCTTATGTCGAAGTCAATAACTCTGATATAGAATAGCAAAACATTTATCCTTCTACCTTTCTTTCCTGCCGGATAATTAGTCCTCATGGAGATCATTCTTAGAGACCTTACAATTTCTCATATCTTAGCTGGCAGCCCTATCAATAGAGATAGTGAGTTGAGGAACATGACTATTTTTGTGGGGGAAGATTTTGTAGAGTGGCCCATAAGCCTTGATTTTCCATAAAGAGGTGAGGCTTACCTGTTTGAAAGACAGCAGGGCATGTCTGCTGGCCCGAGCCCATAAAAAAACAGTTTCCAATAAAAATCCATTGATTTAATCAATACATGCCAATCAAGGCATTTCTGAATATGCAAGGATAAACAGGACCTGTAAACAGTCTTCTGTTTGCTGGGGCTTCTCAGGTAGGACTAACTGCTGGGTCATTGTTAAAGAATTGCGGTTAGAGCATGTTCTAAGCACCACACTGACCCTGAAGAATTTGTCTCTCTTCAGAAATACCCTATTAGGCGGTTCCATGCGGAATGAAACTTGAAACATATTACCTGGCTTCTTTTTTGATAGGAGAAGATTCCTCTTATCTATAATGATAATGTTTATGGAACAAAATATTTGTGCCAAATTATGCATATTACTGCATTGCATTTTTTCATATGTTTATGAGTTCCTTGTCTTCTTCTGCTCATTGCGATTGATAGATTTCCTAGGTCATAGTTCATAAAATAGACTAACATCGTTATTATATACTAGAATAGAATATAATAAACCTACCAATATCAATGCTGAACATCTATCGCTGCTGATAGAATCTTTAGGAAATCATTGTTCATTAAATAATCGAACATAATATTTGTATCCTCTAGAATATAAACCAGTATACCTACCAATGCCGAATATCTTCCACTGCGGCCGATAGAATATCTAGGAAATCATTGTTCATGAAATAACCATCATTTTATACACTATATAAGAATAGAATATACCTACCAATGCCAGAACATCTATTGCGGCTGATAGAATCTCTACAAAATCATTGTCCATAAAATAAACGAACATTATTTTTATCCCCTAGAATAGAATAACCAAGCAAGGCCAAACATCTATTGCGGTTAATAGAATCTCTAGGAAAGGATTGTTCCTTATATACCAAAAATGATACACATACAACAGCTCACATGATAAAAGACATCAGCGAAAGTTAATATTCCTAAAATATGTTTACAGATGGCGCCAAACGTAGTGAAACTCAAATAAATAAAAATGCAAACTTGGAAAGATGACGGAATTCGATTCTTGAGCCTTGGTTTCCTCGAAAGCGGTACCGACAAATTGCGATCGCAATAATGCGATGAATGACGTCAGATTGCGATGAAAAAATCAGGGTTCTGAATTGCGGCAATGAAATGTGTAGTCAGAAAGCGTCGTCAGTACCGTTTTGCGTTGAAAACAAGTGACATGGACGAGCTCGATGTTGCCCTTTTGGTAGTGCTAAATGCCGAGGAAGCAGAGGAAGAGATTCATAGAAGAAGTGAATCTGACCTTTTTAAAAAAAGAACTGCAGAGGGTGCATACCAAATTTTGATTTGTCGTCATCTGTATACTAATGAAAATAAGTTCAGGGAATATTTTCGTTTGTCGCCGGTCTTATTTTGTCAACTTCATAATATAGAAACGAACGAAATCACAACACATCGCCACCGTAATAAACCGTTGACGAACTGTTTCTCGACGCAATGGCTACCGCATTCACTACACCGGCACCGTCATATTGCGTTGCGGTGACCACCAACGCTTCCTTAAAAACCACTGCTGGATGATGTGCATGGTACAGTTTTCTATGACGTGATTCGTCGCATTATTGGAAACCAAGGCTTTACACCATCTATATACCGAATTTCCTGTAAACCCTCAGAATCTGATATTTCATGTTTGGAGTTTAGAAAAAACAATACCGAATCAGAGTGATTTCACCAGGGATTCCATTCATCTTGGTCTGTGTAAAAAGTATTTAAAGCGTTTTTGTTACGCAATACGTATGATATCGATATTTCCGTTATCTTGACAATGCACCACAAAGTTTCCTAGTGTGAAAAGAAAAATAGGTGCACAGTTCATCTGTCTGTCAAATTGAAATTCTGAAAGAAAGATAATAAAGCTTCAAAATAGAGTTGACGATAGAAGTTTATGAATAAAATGAAAGTTTAGACATTAAAATAATCTCCAGGGGATGAATGATCTACGACATTGACAACAAATTCCACTTCCGTTTTTGAATTGATTGCCATCTTTTGGCATTATGTATAAGTGATCAAGAAAATATAAAATTCACTCAAATGTTATATTTATTCAATGTATTTAAGCAATAATAAAATATCAGAAGTGGCAGTTTTCAGGTGGTAGATGAGATTCTCCCTAATTAGAATAATGCATTGATCCCGTATGACACCATACCTATTTTCTGAAGAGAAACTGTACACATATATCGTGTAATACAGGATATCTTGTGTAGTATATTGAATATCTATCTAAAAGAACAGTCATGATTCATTATCGTTAGCTAGGCGTATGACTAAGCGGTTATGCTAGGAGAATCGGACTTCAATGATAATTGACAGTGTCTGTATGATCGTGAGGGAATAAAGACCTACGTGATTGATGTTCAGTGTTTTATTTGAAGTGCAGTTTTGTGGACAATACAAGTGGCGACGAGGATAATTTGGAAAAAAAGGTAGGTGGAGCTCGGTACAGTGTCATCTTGCTAAAGTTGGAATAATAAAACAAAGGGCACACAGATAATACTAACCCTAGTGAAAAAAATCAAGCAAAGGAATCACATTATAGTGTTGGATTAGGATGTTCGAAACAAAAGATTTCGAGAATGAGGAAAAACCCCTCATCAATCATAAGCCCCGAAAACAAAATGATCAAATGATAATCATACAAAACATGACATGAATTTCAATGTTATGAAGTATATATCTAGAGTATATATCTAGAGTATATAAATATGTATATATGTGTATATATTTGCTTTATTTTGATCAAGTAATATTAGTCATGGAAAATACTCTAAAAGGATATAAATAATAAATCGTAGAAACTGAAAAACAGGAATATCGCTATTTCATTGAGTGAACATTCATTAATTTCATTATGAACCAACACAAAAAAAACAGTTATTCATAGTTGAAGAAAAATATCAAAATAATGGATATTATCATTGGAGAGTCATGGTTGAGGGTAATGATAAACTAATCCAAGCTGAGGTACTGATCTGTGTGTGCGTTGTGGAAAAAACGAATCACAAGATCCAAAAGTGAACTTTGAATCCGCAGGATTTATTTATCGAACATGGCAAACCTGATAGCCATACAGCCCTTTGATTGCGAGGGTGAACCATCTTCAGTGGGGATTCGATGGGAAAAATGGTTACGTTTATTCGAAATTTACTTGGAGGCATCAAACATTGATCAAGCCTCAAAGAAGAGAGCAACTCTATTACACATCGCAGGTAGTGCGCTACAGGAAGTGTTCTATAATCTACCGGGGGCCCATGCAGATCAAAAGAACGATGAAGGTGAGGACATCGATGTATTCAAGGTAGCTATTCAAAAACTAAATGAATACTTCTCGCCGAAACAGTCAAAAATATACGAACGGCATCTATTTCGCCTTAGTCAGAATCCATCACCTCCGTGTTAATTCTTTGACTTGAATCCTATAAATAAAAAAACAAGATTTTGTATCAAAGTGAAAGTTTTCTGATGATATATTAGTGAATATGATTAAAAATTACACCTACAAAATTCAGTAGTAAAATTTTGTCAACAATTCATTCCATCAAAAATATATTTAACATCATAACGAAATGGTATGTTAATCAACAATATTTTTCTTAGTGCAGTGCGGTTTTGAATCACTAACTGTGTTATATTTCTCAGTGTATCAATTAGTTCAACTGTCAATGCTTGAATTATTTCCTTTCAATACCTTTGAACTACCTACAACAAAGGTTCCGACAAAACATTCATATCTTGTTAGTTGGAGTACTCTTTGGTCTATATAGGAGCATTTGATGAACTACGCCTGTTTCAGCATTTCCTCCAATCTGAAAAATACTGAGAACCGGTCTTTTCATCTTCCGATAAAATCTCTGGTACCTAACTATCAGATAAATTTATCAGAAAGAAATATCCAAGGGACAACTTTCTTCCGTCTTTTCTTGGTATTCTATCCTTCAGGTACCTATCTAGGACTTGGAATTGTACCTATCTTCATGTTGCTGTCAAAACTGTACCCTTATAAGTGTTTGGCCTTACAACAGAGTACAACATATGTGTTTGTGCTAGTGTTAACAGTGGACAGACGATTTTCAAATATTTCGTGTTCTCGGCGGTACGAGTTGGTTTTGTGTTGATTTTGAATATGGAAAAGAAAGATTTAGGAAAAAAGTGGACAAGGCTCCAAATTTCACACAACACGAGACCAGCTTGTTAGTAAAATTCTGTTTGAATGTCAAACACATCTTAGAAAATAAAAATACAGATTCCAACATGTGGAAATTAAAAGGTGCGACTTGGCAGAAAATATCTTTGGAATTCTGATGTAACGTTCTCTGAGGCGACAAATAGCAGTGATAACTGTATTGATGATTCTTTCAGCGGATGATTTGTGAATGCCACCAAAATCTCCTACTGTTATATAGAAACTTCCAGTTGCTAATAAATATCTCAATGTCAATAATAATTTATTAATGGGTGTAAGGGCTCTATCAGTATCCCTGAAGAATCAAATATCTCGATACTTCACTTATATAAGCACTTATAACACATAATAAAAGCTTCAATTGGAAATAAATGGCGTATTAATATTTAAAAAAAAAAACAGTTAGCCCTAGTCCTTATAAGCCAAGATAAGAGCTCTCACATGAAACCTCAGTTAAAATAAGATCCAAATAATGAAACTATTTTGTCTTATTTGCCTTTCTGTGGGATATCGGATTTCTTCATTAATTCCTTCTAATAATATAGTGACGGTTGGTTTGGAGGGTCGAAAACGTTTGAAAAATGTTTGATAATCCCAATAGTTGGAATGGCCTGTTCGGGGTCTAATGCTATATTCCCGCATTGCAATATTGATTATTTCATTTAAATCGTAGTCTAACAGCAAATCTATATCTTCAACTACGTCCATCATTACAAAATTCACAAAATCTCTAATTTAATTTCAATCTCAGCACTCTAACAGCTTGAGGGACAGCTTTGTCAAAAATTATGCATTGCATAATCTGCCTGCAAAACAGTATTGTTTTGTGGCATTTATCTTACAAATACCGCTTTATCCACAACCCAAAGTGCCAGACAAGTTATCCTACAAATACCCTGTATTTATCTATCAGATAGGTCTACTTGAAGGTGAAAAGAAGGTAGAAGGAGAATATCTGAAAGATAAAGTTATCAAGGACTTTATCTGTAAGTGAAAAGACCGGCCCTGAAACAGACGTAGTTCTTGAAATGCTCCTATATAGACGTCTAAAATCAACTTTGTTTCCAGATGAAATAAGGACTATGACTAAAATATAGATGTATAAATCAGCCCTTATTGGTATTTATAATATTCACTAAGAGACTGTGACTAAGGCCCGAATTCACAAAATCGAACACTAAGTTTAAAGCTCCCAAGTGACAGAAAACGCATGCAAATTCTGTCAGATTCTTTCTCAAACTTAGTTTATCGATTTCGTGAATTTGGGCCTGATACAACTATGTGCATCCCTCAATATCACAGCCAGCCAATCGAAACGCGAGAACAACTGTCAACATTGTTTACGCGCACTCATTCTTTATCGTGAATAGACCATAGTGTGCGGCTGGCTTAATCGCTGTGAGCTATGGACAATCTGACCAAATTGTGATCTGTGCTGTCTCCGTTCCGCGTTCACCAATAGCAGAACCCGCTCCTGACATAGTGCACACCAATATAACGCTCCACTCGTGACTTCATGCCTACCAATAGAACGCTCTGCTCGTGACAACATCTCGATCTCAATTGGTCAAGAAAACATAAAACATTTGAATTGCAATTGCATTTCGTTTTTCGCTTTTCTTTTCAACTTCGACGCAGTTTTCTATAATGTAATGACCGGCTATGAGCATCGCATCGCGGCATCAGGCATTTTCATTTTGAATACCTACCTACTGCAAATAAGAAGAATACATTTTTCAGTAGTGGACGTAGCGATAGAATAATAATGAGGGGATGTATAAGAGAAAGCGTAAGTATTGTACATAGGTACATACCTATATAAATAATGAAAGTGAGAAGAAATATACATTGACACAAGACACAATTCTTTACATGAACTTCATGAACATGTTTCAGTTTATGTTGGTGCGGTATCTCGAGGATGGTATACTTCAAGTGGTCCCAAAAGTTAAAAAACGAGGGAATTCTTATGTTGCAAAATATTCTGATGGAAGATATTATGAAGTTGATATTCTGTTGCGGAATTCTTCTCGACTATCACTAGAAAACCTTTGCACAAATATAAAAAAAAATGTTCCCATAGTAATTCTTCAGAGATGTCACAACGAGGGGATTGAAAATGAACGAGGTGAGTAAAGGCGGGTTCAAATAAGCCAACTCAACTCATGAATAACTTCTCGTCAAAAAAATCACCAGGATAAAATAAAGGCATTCAGGCAAGTTCTTAACTTGGAAAGTTTCCATCTTTTATCGTTCCCATAAGATTTAAGTTATTTGAGAGTTAAGTTGGCTTGCTTGAATCTGCCTTAACATTTCTTTCAAATGATTTAGGTGTGATTCAGAATTTCTTGTTTCAAAAATATTCTTTTAGTGGTTAGTTTATACTGTGATTTATATCATGAGTGCAAACCTACACTCAAAATGCCTCCTTGATCATCAGCTCAATGAACACACACTTAATCATCCGTTCCACACATTTTTTCAATCGAAAACACTATGTTTCATAAAAAAATGCATTTTTCTTCAACAACAAAAATTCGCATATGAAAGCTGAGGTGAACAGATACCGGCACTGGAATATTAGTCGACTGCCGGGATCTGTTCTTTTCCTGACTGCTACATAAAAGGCGCATTTTTTTATGAAAAGTAGTGTTTTCAATTGAAAAAATTTGTTAAACAGATGATTAAGGGTGTATACATTGAGCTTGTGAAAAAGAAGGAGGTATTTCGAGTGTAATTTTGCTTCAAGACGTGTATTCGAAAATCCCATTTTTTCACCCAAGAATTGGCCCGTATCTCGTAAACTAATTGAGAGCGCCGATTTTTTCAATGAGAAAAGTTGTTCAGGAGGTCAAAATACGTCAGTTCCCGCATACCGGTTTTTTTTATCTGCGTGCGCCCTATAAACAGAATTTAACCAAAATTTTTAAGTACGTCAAATGTTTCAAATATTGTGATTTCAAAATTTGTCAAGCTGAAGAGTGATTCTCCAAAGACAGGACATATTTGGAATTCATTCATCAACACTCCAGAAAGATTGTTCAGAGTATCTAATTTGCAGACTCAATACCGAAATTACTTTCAGACAATTGAATTATGAATATAGTTCAGAGATCAATCAATCCAACACCTGAAAAAACTCATAGTAACATATAAATTTGATAAGGTAAGCATTTCACAGATTGGGATTTTTGAAATGAAACCCATAAATCATTCCTGATAGTGAATAAAGTTAAAATAAATGAAATGTTTTTATAAATAATAGCTGAAGAGCCTTTCTGTGTTCATATAGCATGCCCCTTTTCCACCAAGCATTTGAAGCGTTTTTCAAAGCGCACAACCTTTAAAGAAACGTTTTCTAGAAAATCTATAGATTTTTCTGTAACTGGCAAACATGTTTTTACATTTCACATAATACAATTACCTCAACTATTTTAGGTTCAGAAAGGACCCTGTCATCATCACCATCATCATAGACCAATTTTATCTGTCAGATATCTTGTAGAAATAATTTTATTTGGAATAGCTCTTCATCTATTAGTTGGGTCACAAAAGTTTGAGTGTGGATTTATTCAGCCCCAAATATCAAATAACAATTTTAGCAAAGTTGGATGCCTATTGGTCAGTAATATTTCATACACCAATCAGCTTTCAGATTTACTTATTTGTTACTTGATATTCGAGACTGCATAAATCCACACTAACATTAATGCATATTTTAGTATTTACAACTGCAATGCATACCTATGATTGGTTGGTATACAATAAATAGTAAATATATACTGACTAGTATTTTTATTACTTCACTTATCGACATTTTTTTCATTTGCGTACGGAGAAGCCTTTTTTTCTGCACTCATTTTAGTGTTGAAAGAGTCACTTTCCCTCACTAGTGTGGAAAAGTAAATCTGTTAAGTTTTTGGGGCGTATACTGATATTTGAATATTTAATTCAATTTTTATTTGTATTGTGGTAGTTTACAGAATGACTGAAAAATTAAGACATTCATTAGAATTCTGCTATAATTTTTGATAAAAAGAAACGTATGTTTCTATAATTCTTTAATGGCCATGTTACCTATATAAGAGCATCATCATGAATGTCAAATGATAATAAGAATATGACATTTTTCATTTGTCACTTTGAATTATCATAACAAAGACAAAATAAATCTGTCAGTCTGAACATTACCTTGTCAAAACCGAGTTTATGACCTCTTCCAGCCAAGTTGACAAAGTAGTAGAAAACCGAAATCTGACTTCAGCGGAAAACATTTTAGTTAGACCCTGCAATTAATTTGCAGAATGCAATAAATCACACGGTCAATATCAATATTAATAATAATTGATTTGTTGAAATGTATTCAATAATATATCTTTCTTTGTGTCGACTTTTGGGTTTTTTCGCACGCTAGTGGAAGAAATATTTTACCTAACATGTGCGAAAAGTGACATTTCCGCATGCGCTTGCTGGGCAAACTCCGCTATGTTCCACTTGATATCGATAAATATGAATTATAAGTGGGAAACTTTTTCAGAAATTGATCGTTACGAAAATGAAAAAGAAATTCCATTCCAAGGAATAGTTGAAGAGGCCATGCTGACTAAATCAGAGAAGGAAGTGCCTGCAGAATATGATACTCCTTGGTTCCAACCAACCAAATACTTGGAGGAAGATGAAGAAATAGATAATGATTTATATGTTTGATATGAATCTTCTCTTACTATTAGTATTACACAATGTATTTCCTTGAGTGTTAACAGCTGCATGTGAACTGCACGTTAATCTGAGAATATAGAAATATTCAAGGTTCAGTTATCATTGAAACTTCAAAATAATAAGTCCAAAAATAATCTCACTGGGAACTTGTAAGACCATACAGACAATAAATAAAGACGATTGATGATGATGGTGAATTCGAAGTATATTAGTTCTCGGTAGTGTAGAGGTAAGCACGTCCGTCTATCAAGCGGAAGGCAGGGCCTCTGTGCTGGGATAAAAGGTGAAGCCCCGTTAATCCATTGCTCGCACAAGTTTCGACTTCTGAGGATTGACGTTCGTCAGCTGGTTAACAGAAAAATTGCATTTTGAACAAATAAACAACATTGACGAAAATTGAGACTGAGAGATAACAATCACAGGTCAACGGAAAAATGTTTATAGATTTTTTATGTGCTGAATCTGAAATAGTTTCCCAGCAATAGGCTTTGTATTATTTAGTATAACCCCTATACAGTGTATGGGGGAATTAATGAAACACCATGTTACATCATAAGCATGGTTTGTATTCCCAGTGGCTACTTAAAACAGTGATATAATCTGCTAATACAGTACAGGTTGCCCTTGTCAACTGGAATTGGTCTATACTTTTTTTCTCTTTGAAACTCCTTGTGTAGCTTTTTTACGATGAGTCCCTTGTTGAACTTCTTGGTGAAGTGAAAAGTGCTACCGACCTCATCCACATCAATAGACCTAGATTTCAGTTATTTATTTGGAATATTAAAGCTGTTCAATTCTTTAAAAAACGCTTAGCTTAATAAATTCGAAGAAATTGTGGGTGATACAGCTTTTTTAATATCATATTCAGCACCCTTAAAACTATAGGAATAAGGTATTTTCAGCAAAAAAGTTTTTCATCGTTGGCATGTGTAATATAACGGGGGGTACTCCGGTTTATTACTTTCATTTTTTATATCTGAGTTTTTCAGATTTTTTTCTGTTGTTTCTATCCTGGTTCATATTTTTTCCTGAGTAACCATCTAAAACTTTTTTATCATACCTTAATTTGTATGATATCTTTTCCGTTTCAAAATTACTTACTCAACTTGAACGAAGACGGCATCATTAGGATGATGAATAAAACAGTTTTTATCAATCATCTGAGGATGCTCACGCAGATTGCGAGTATTTCAGTATGGTGTTTTGGAAAGAGACACTACTTCTGAAGAAAGTTGTGAAGCTTGCTCATTTATTTTCAATTATTACGAACAAACACAAATTAAATAGCAAAGAAGGAAGCCAATTCTAGAAATAAATCCCAAGCAGAAGACATGAAGTATGTTTCTGTTCTCGAGGAAATAAGGTAGAAAAGGATTTTTCCTATTGACATTGTGCTTCAGGCACCAGCGCTTCTTTATTTGTTTGGTTTCCTCCACGCTATCATTATGATGCTTATTGAAATAAATAACTTTTGTTCGAATGTGGTTGACAATGTTCCTTCTTGAATGGTAATGGTTCGGAATTCCATTGTCTATATTATTAACTCTATTGAAACGTGTTATTAAGAATGAAATGATAAAAATATAACAGTACAGATCAATCAGAAAATTCAAATGAAATCAATGGAATGATATTGTGACAAGAAAATTGGAATATCAAATGTGAAATATTATTCAAAGAAATATAAATGAAAAAATCGAGGCCAAAGAAGGATTTTTACAAGAGCAGATAAAGGTAATACAGTCATTGCTATTAATAGGAAGGATTATGTTCAAAAAACTCTCGATTTTTTAGATTCCGGTAAATTCACATTACTGAAACATGACCCTACTCATGTGTACCAACTACAAATCAAGAAATTTTTGAGAAACTCAAAATATATTTTCAATGAATCCGAGGAGTTCAGACTGACTCTGATGAATCCTCAAACCCCAAAATTATATTCTTTGATAAAATTACATAAACAAAACTACCCTATTCGGCCAGTAGTATCATTTGTTACACCACCATCAGTTAAGTTATCAGGAAAACTTATACATTTAATAACAAACTATTCTAAATTTGAACCGAAATTCAGCCTGAAAAATTCGTATGATTTGATAAATAAAATACAGGATATATAACTGTCCAGATAACGCAAAATTAATATCATTTGACGTTCAAAATCTTTTTCCTAGTATACCTCCACAAGATACCATACTCTTAGTCGAAGATTTACTAGATAAAAATCACGTTAACCCGCTTATTAAACAAGAGATATTAGACTTTTTGTCGATATGTCTTGAACAAAATTACTTTCAATTTGACAATAAAGTATACTCTTCATCTGAAGGTTTGATCATGGGAAATCCCCTGAGCCCTCTAGCAGAAATTTTCATGGACAATCTGGAAAATATAATTCATAAGCATCCACTCTCGCAACAGTTTTTGTATTGGTACAGATATGTAGATGACGTTATAGTTTGTTTTAAAGGCACCAAAAAGCAATTAAATACATTTCATAAATATATTAACACTATTCATCCAAATATTCAATTCACAATAGAGGTGGAAGCAGAAAATTCAATAATTTTTTTAGATTTGACAATAGGTAAATCCAACAGCAAACACCACTTTACTATTTTACATAAAACTTCCTACACTGATATCACTCATAATAATTCGGTACATCCATATAAACAAAAAATATCAGCATACCATAGTATGATACATAGATTAGTAAATATTCCTCTTTCTGTGAATAATTTTAACAGAGAATTAAATATCATAAAACAAGTAGCAGTTAACAATGGATGTCAAGTCAAACTAATAGAAAATATTCTTGCAAAAAAACTACATAGACAAGCTATCCAAGAAGTGTACCCCACTTTGAGGAACCATGACAATAATTATAGAATTTCAACTTATTCAGGACCTGCTACGGAAAAAGTAGCTTCATTTTTGCATAAACAAAATTTAAGAGTATCACTACTTTTATTCGGGTTTGAAGGCCGTCGTTTTTTGGAATTTCTTCCTGACGTTTCGCTGGCTCGAGTGGCTAGCTTCTTCAGAGGTTCATTCATCTTGGAATTCACTCCGATGACTGGAGATTGTTTCTTCGCAAGTTGTATTTATGCCGAGTCAGGTAGTTTGCGGTGCTAATTATTCCATTCGGATTCGGGGAATTGTCATTAATATTGATTACCTAATCAGAGGCAGTCAGGCAGAATATAATCATATTGAGTGATGAATTACTAATTCCAGAAAAAACTCCAGATATAGAAATTATGTGGGGGGATGCTTTTGAAGCAAGTAATTCTCTCCCAGAAGCTTTCAAGCCAGCTCCAGAAGAAATGTTACATAAAGTTGCAAATGGACCCTCAAATGAAATTCAGAAAACTGGGGAGTCTACAAAAACCCATATAGATCATGATGTGAGTATGTTTCATTTGGAGAGATATCGAAAAATTTCATTTATAAAAAAAGCGTCAAAAAATAGGCCGATTTAGCTCAACTTGATTTTTTGTCTGTCTGTGTGTGTCCTTCCGTCTGTCCGTGTGTGTCCTTCCGTCTGTCCGGCGTTGGTTTTTTTGAAACACGATATCTTCCGAACGGAATAAGATATCGATTTGAAACTTGGATCATTTCTTGATCTCGTAAGGGTGCAGACACCTATTGATTTTGAAAAAAATCGGAAAATGAAAAGGTGGTTTTTTCGACATTTTCCCGGAAAAATTGGCTTTTCGGCTGGAAAAATTTTTGCTCGATATTTTCGGAATCCCTATACTTTCCTACAGAAGTGTTTCGGAAGAGAAAAATTTAAAAAAAGTGTTTTAGATTTTATGGGTGTTTTTTCTGTCACGTGTCATTTTTTTTCAGACACTCTGTAGACCATACCGTTGCTCGTAATCGAAAAACGAAAAAACTGTCGTATAGGTCTCATGATAAATCACATGTCTTATTGAAAACATTTTTTTCTAAAAAAATCGGAAATAGGACAAAAGTGGGAAAATCCTAAAATTCACGTTAATTTTCTCGTTGTTGAATGAGTGAGTAGATCTACTCTTCGATCACAAATTCCGAGTTGAAATCCAAATGCGGATAATCAGAAAATGAATCAACTTTCGTTAATAGAAAATTCATGTAATGTTCAGTAAACATCATGTCAATTGATAGCAATGAAGTATGTAAAAGTCGTGTAATGTAGAAACCGGGTATTCCGAACAAATGATGGCATCGAGTTGCTGAAATTGGTTCCCAATGATACTTTTCAAATGATTTTCAGAGAAGATGAGTTGAATTTGTATTGATAGGTGATAGATGAAAAATACTTAGGAAAACTATTAGAAAAATTGAAAAATCCAAACATTTTACGGCATATAATCGCTGTTTTCAAACCATTGGTTTCCAATGATAGTTTGAAAAAAATTTGTTGATTTCTCAATAGTACGAGAAAAATTGAGAGGAAATTGAAAAGTGAGGACATATAATCGAGGCATTCATAACATTGGTTTCCAATGATAGTAGTTTAAAATCAAAATGAGTTGATTTCTCAATAGTACGAGAGATATTGAGAAAAAATTGAAAAGTGAGGACATAAACCAATGTATTCATAACATTGGTTTTCAATGATAGATATGAAGAAAGAAATTTGGGGTGACTCAATAGTACGAGAAAATTAAGAGAAAAAAGAAAAGATGGCATATAATCGATGAATTTAAAATATTGGTTTCCAGTGATAGTTTGGAATGAATTTGAGTACTTCTTAATAGTGCGGGAAGTATTGAGAAAGAATTTGAAAAAGAGAGTGATCCATATAAGACGAATTCTAGGCCCTCGAATAGGTTAGTTGTTTGGTTTGGTCTTGTATAAATGTGCGACTACACCTGACAGGTGTTAGTGTGGAATTCTTTACAGAAGAAATTCCTGCGTATGCTCTTGGCGATAAAACTGCTGGAATAAATCTTCAATTATTGGGATTGGGCACACCTGCAGACCGGTTTCAGGCTATTTGGCCTCTTGTCAGTACAAGCCAGTGCTGTCATCAACATAAGTGGATGACTTCCCACAATTAAAAATCATATTCTGGCTTGTACTGGCGAGTGGCCAAATATCTCGAAACCGGTTTGCAAGTGTGCCCCATCCCAATAATTGAAGATAAATTCCAGCAGTTATATCGCCAAGAGCATATGCAGAAATTTCTTCTTTGAAGAATTCTGCACTAACACCTATCAGATGTAGTCCAATGCCCTTTGTGGTATTACCCAGGGAAGTAGTTGTTTTTTTGATAGGTGTTAGTCCATCAACCTACTGTGTGGGTGAATCTGGGAATGGCCTTAACGAATTGTTCATTTAGAATATTTAATATGACACAAACAACGATTAGCGAAAATCTAAACTTTTGATAAATAAATAAACTATCAGCAAATGTATAGTGCTTGAGGGCTTACAGGACCCCACAAGAGTAGTAAAGGGTTAAGCATCATTTTGCAAGCTCTTATTGGTGAAGCCATTTTCCACAAAATTATGGCAAATAAACATATTTCTATTCAATATAGGATATATGTGTGACTGTATAACCTATTTTGTTATTCTTTTCAGATACAAAAATTCAAAAGAGCACCGCAAAAGAAACATTGCTGTTTTTTCTGTCGGAAATTACTACTGAAAATTTATCGTCATTATACCACGGTTCATAAAACTGAAAAAGAAGTTAGAGAGATTATTGTCCTTCCTGTAAAATCTGAACATCGAAAACTGTTATTGAATAAACTTCGTAAAAAAGGAGATTACTTTTTCAATACCACATTGAAGAATGAAAATCAGTCCGACATATTATGTAGGGGTACGTTGAAAGACGGTCATGAAACACTTAGAGAAAAAAATGTACCATGTCCACATTGTTTGGGATACTATAGTAAACTCAGTATAAGGCATCATGTGAAAAATTGCATGCCAATGGGAGCCAATAAAAAGAGACTGAATATACAAGCTGAATGCAGAAAAATTTTGAAGAATATTCATGCAAAGGCGTCAGAAGATTTAAAGATAAGAATATTTCCTTATTTCAATGATGATGAGGTGAGCAATATCATAAGATATGATGGGGCTGTAATTGCATATGGCAACTATATGTGTAGAAAATATACCACTGAACATCATGCACAACAAATAAGATCGAATCTTCGAGCGTTTGGGCGTTTAATTTTAGCTCTAAAGGAAATCAACCCAAACATAAAAGAACTCTCTGATGTTTTAGATCCCATTTATATTGAACTGATTATAAGTGCTATAGATAAAGTTGCCGTGCTAGATAAAAGTTCACATCATTATAAAGCACCTGCAACAGCGATGCTGCTAGCAACCGAACTCAAAAGATTGTGTAAACTTCTGACAATGGAATATGCACGTAACAGGGATAAAGAAGGGCAGAAGAGAATGGAAGATTTGTTGTTGACTTTCAACCTTGAGTTCCAGGTAACTGTGAACAGAAGAGGTCTTGAAACAGTTCTTTCGAAAATTAAATTTAGCAAAATTGTTGCATGGTTTGATTCAACAGTGGCTATTTCTTGGATAAAGTCTCATCCTCATCGGTGGAAGACTTTTGTGAGTAACTGAGTTTGTTTCATACAGGAACGATTACCTCCTTCCAATTGGTATTATATCGAATCTGAAAATAATCCTGCTGATATTGCATCCCGGGGAGCATTTCCATCAGAATTATTAAATAATATATTATGGTGGAACGGTCCTGCATTCTTAAAAAATAATTTTTCTTTGAATGATCCCACTGAGTATTGTTCGTCTTTAATCGATTCAGAATTGAAACAGAAGGTCACTTTATCCGCTGTTATTACTAACAATGATAATTTTATTGAACATTTTTTTAAAAAATTCTCCTCTCTCTCAAAAATAGTACGAATATTTGCTTATATTCTTCGATTTTTGAATAACTGTAGATCAGATAAAATTAAAACTTCACTTCCTCATGTGGAATTGTATAACTCACTTTTGTTTTTGTCTCGGTATGTACAAGAAACATCATTTTCTGAAGAATTAACTAAGATGAAAAATGGTAGGAAATTATTGAAGCCCTTTCAGAAATTAAATTTATTTATCGATGAAAAGTCGATTATTCGTGTTGGCGGTAGACTTTACCATTCAAAACTAAGCTACGATCAAAAGCATCCTGTTTTATTACCTGGAAATCATCGTTTAACATATTTAATCATAGAGAATCTACATTTAAAATATTTACATGCCGGTGTCCAAACAGTGCAGTACCTCTTGTTTCAGAATTTTTGGATTTTTTCTGCAAAAAGAGTAATTCGTCATGTTTTGTCAAAATGTATTAAATGTTTAAGAGTAAAGCCAGTAACATTTCAACCCCAAATGGGAAATTTACCCGCACCTCGCGTTTCACAAGTTAAAGCTTTTTCTAATTCTGCTGTCGATTATGGTGGACCTTTTATGATCACCTTGAATAGAGGTCGAGGTTGTAAGGCTACTAAAGCCTATTTATGCCTTTTTATATGTATGTCTACCAGAGCCATCCATTTAGAGCTGGCCTCTGATCTGACTACAGATGCCTTTTTAGCCGCTTTGCGCCGATTTGTTGCTCGAAGGGGGAGAGTTTCTAATATATATTGCGATAATGGAAAGACCTTCGTAGGAGCAAATCGTCAGTTAATAGATCTCTCTAAAAACGCTTGCAGTAAGGAATCAATCATTTTTAATTTTTTGACAGCATATGCACCTAATATGGGAGGGCTTTGGGAGGCAGGTATTAAATCTGCCAAAAGCCATTTGATCCGTGTAATAGGCTCCCAAATTCTTACTTATGAAGAACTTTCTACAGTATTTTGTCAAGTTGAAGCAGTTCTAAACTCACTTCCTCTCACGCCTATAAGTTCAGATCCAAATGATTTAACTGCTTTGACTCCAGGGCACTTCTTGACTATGGAACCTCTCACGTCTGTTCCGGATGAACATTTGAAAGATATACCTATGAATAGGCTCACTCGCTGGCAGCTTCTCCAAAGAATCCATCAAGACTTTTGGAGTCGTTGGCAGAGAGAATATTTGCACACATTGCAACAGCGTAATAAATGGTCTGATCTGACAATGAATCCGGAACCGAACACTTCAGTCGTAATTCATCAAAATGGAACTCATCCATTACAATGGAACCTCGGTAGAATAGATGCTGTCCACCCAGGTTCTGATGGTATAGTGAGGGTGGCTACAGTTCGAACTTCTGAGGGCACCGTAAAGAGACCTTTAAACAAACTTTGTCCGCTCCCACTTATTTCTGAAAATGCATAGCATTTTGGTGGGCTGGAATGTTAAGTATTCATCAAATGCTAGTTATATTTCTTCACATTTCATTATTTTTATTTATTTTTAATTATACTGAGTTGATTCAATCCCTTTCATGAATTGTCTTTTCTACGCCAATGCGTTCATGTTTACTTCAAATTCTGATTTCCATGTCTTAGTTTTTAGACTTTTTTGCTTATGATTTCGCGAAGAGAGTTGAAGGGTTTTACGGATATATACCATGTTCTCCAACGAGATCGAGTGCGTCGCCTGATTCGAACAGAGATCGCTCATCAATTCATATATAACGCTTCATCTAATGTTACCGCGTCTACTGACTATTTTGTTGATCAGTGATTTACTCAAACTTGCTGATTATAGTGTGCTCATTATAGTGCATTATTCCTATTAGTGGATAGCTTGGAAAACACCATAGTCTGGAGAGGGGCCCCATCTCATCATCGGGAAGAGACTGGAGATTTGGGTGAGTCCAAAAGTAATTTTCTTCACTCTCTCGATGTTTATTTGATACAGTCCACTCAGTTAACCATTTTTTGAGCTAATACAAAACATTTTGTGGTCCTTCGAGCCGGATAATGTTGAGTATTCATCAAATGCTAGTTATATTTCTTCACATTTCATTATTTTTATTTATTTTTAATTATACTAAGTTGATTCAATCCCTTTCATGAATTGTCTTTTCTACGCCAATGCGTTCATGTTTACTTCAAATTCTGATTCCCATGTCTTAGTTTTCAGACTTTTTTGCTTATGATTTCGCGAAGAGAGCTGAAGGGTTTTACGGATATATACCAAGTTCTCTAACGAGATCGAGTGCGTCACCTGATTCGAACAGAGATTGCTCATCAATTCATATATAACGCTTCATCTAATGTTACCGCGTCTACTGACTATTTTGTTGATCAGTGATTTACTCAAACTTGCTGATTTTAGTGTGCTCATTATAGTGCATTATTCCTATTAGTGGATAGCTTTGAAAACACCATAGTCTGGAGAGGGGCCCCATCTCATCATCGGGAAGAGACTGGAGATTTGGGTGAGTCCAAAAGTAATTTTCTTCACTCTCTCGATGTTATTATTTGATACAGTCCACTCAGTTAACCATTTTCTGAGCTAATACAAAACATCTACTTATAGTGACTGATGCAACGTATATTAACCTGAACCTGTATTTTCAGCTAAACGTATCAGATGGAGTACTCCAGAAAAAGAATTGCTACGGTCCAGTACTGAGAGGCATTCAGCAGAGGGGACAACTCCAACTATTACTGAATGCGAGCTTATCTTCGAAAAGAACAAAAATTTCCTTAAGAATAGAAATCCAAATTCTGTAAAATCTTTCATTTACAATGAAATTACCAAAAGACATGATCATAATGTCATTTGAGACCCAAGAATTCAGCCTCAGGAGGACTAAGAAAATGAATGACTAGAAAGATATTAATTTTATGAATTTTGTGAAATGAAAATATATTTTTCTACAAACCAAAGAAAAGACGTCTTTTTGTAATAGAACAATAGAACACCTTCGGCGAATACTTGATTCCTCTCGGAACTGAGAGAATTTATCATAACGTAAACTTTCGTCTCTAGTGACAGAAGTTTAATTTATATTTTCAATCATTTCCCGGCCTCTTATATAATGCGACTTTAAATTATTAATAAACAGGGACGAATCATCTCTAGGAATAATGAGAATGCAACTTACTTTCCTCAAAAAGAAATACCGTGAGATTTAATGATAAACTATTTCATGAGTGATAAAGGTACCATTATTTGTTTACTCGTAAAACAAAATATGCAGTTTTCTGTACGATTCTCACTGACGTTCACAAAACCTCGACACTTCGGTTTACAATAGATTTCTCGAACATCTTCGGTATTTTGTTTTCTCATAGCGCCACATTCGATTTTTTTTATATTCTAAACAGTATAGCCAGATGTATTTGTCGTTTCTTCATTGACTAATTGATATTTTGAATATGAGAGTTTCACAATCTTACAATAGAAATGAACTTTCCTGCGAAATTATTACCTATATGATTGATGGTTATCAATACTTCAAATTTCAAAAAAGTACATACAGAAGCCCTTCCTATCTGTAGCTTTAACACCGGATTTATACAACATTTTCATAAGTTACCTATAAGCTATATAAGTTGAAACCTTCACTTTTCGATAGGAACGTTTATGCACTTGTCAAGAAAGTTGAATAATATCCATCTCTTAGGGCCCATTTATACATCTCTGTTTAATTCTTAGTCCTCATTTCATTTGAAAACAAAGTTGATTTTAGGCTCGGTTTCATCAACGACTTAGATCTTGATTATCATGCTAACTGGAATGCATGAATGCGTAGAAATAATCCAGTTACCACGATAAATTAGAATGAAGTCGTTGGTGTCAGTGGTCTATGTAGGAGCATTTGAAGAACTACGTATGGTTCAGTATTCCCTTCAATCTTAAAAATTTTATTCAGGCAGCATATGAACAATAACCGCCTAGGTACCTACTTCCTTGAAATAGAGTAGAACTGTCATTCAAGGATTTAGGACTGAAACATAAATCCACTGTGAGCTTTGTAGACAACCCTATTCCTGTCACTTGTACATATACCTCCCAACAAATTGAAAACTTCACACAATCTTTCAAATATAAAGAATTTATACGGATATTTCAACATTTTTATTACCCCTTGTACATTTATTCATGAGCAAATACATTAGTAGCTAAATCTTAAAAATATAAATGGACAGTGAAAATGCAATATATTCAGATTTGAACATATTTTAAAGGATTTTCCTTAAATGCAATATTTGAAAACCTTAATGACATGCTCCTGCCAGCACCCGAGCTCCACCTAAAATAGATGAAATGAGATTAAAGAAATCATATATTGATGGATATTTTCTGGAAATCATAATAATGCCTTAACTTCCATTTTCTTCATAAAGTTCTATGGTCAACTTTATTCTCAAGCTTCATTATATTTCCTACAACATTTCAGTCAAACTGACAGAACAGAAACTTTTCGCAGAGATCAATCACCACTAAACTTACTTTTAACTTACTTGACGCCACGCTTCGCTAATAACATCAAGGTCAGCATCTTCTATAGTTAGCCAACTGTATGGAAATATCATTTGAAGGGATGGATACTATGGGTAGATGGCACTACTGATTTCGTTCCCAAGTGATGTTTTTTCTTTCTTTTTGTTTTCGGGCTTCGCATAGACATTACAACTAATGGACTGGCCGTAAGAGAGAGAGGACTGAGCAAGATAGAATACTTCAAGTATAAAATTGTCATTGGGCCCTTCACAACATCTCTTCAATGTGCATATTCTTTCTCTCTCTAATGTGATCCGCATCATGCTCTGTGAAAAACTGTCATAATGGCCAGTCCTTTAGTTGTCATATCTATGGGGCTTCGTAGCTCGAATTACTCATTTTCTTGTTTAGTTATATGATATACATAGTGATCAAAGATGGCAATCAATTCAGAAACAAGTGTACCTACTCATTTTGTGGAATTTTTTGTCCTTCAGAGAAGGAAACGTTGTCGTGCATTGTTAAGTGAACGGAAATACCGACATTATAGTGTAGTGTAGATGTGGCGTAACAAAAATACTTCAAATCTTTTTTACACAGGCATTGGCAAACTATCCTATCTGTAAGCAATAGGCGTTTTTGGCGCTGGTGTATTCAAAAAGTATTAGTCTCTCCATCTCTCTCACTTTTCAGCAGCCGCGAGTGAGAGAGGAGACAGACGATTGCGTAAAGGTTATAGCGACCATTGTTAATAGAGAATAGTGTAAAAATGGTTTGAAGTGTTTTTGTTACACCATCTACAGCATGTCGATATCATTTCGATATTTTCGTTTACATGACAATGCAGGTGCAGAGTTCTGTCTGTCAGTTTGAAATGTTGGAAGAAAGATAATGAAGCTTCAAAAGAGAGTTGACGATAGGATTTTATGAACGAAATGTAAGTTTAAGCATTAAAATGATTTGATTGTCATCTTTTGATATTATGATAAGTATTCAAGAAAATGTGTCATTCAGGCTACGACGTCCGTAATAGAACGAAAGAAGGGACATGACTTGGAAACGAAATCACCAGTGCCATCTACCCTTCAAATAATAGTTCCATATGGTTCACTAACTATATCTCTATGAACACTGAAAGCGACAGGAAGCTTTTTTCAATGGGCGCATTCAGCAGAAAGAGCAAATAACATTTACGCTACGTATCAGTAGCGGTATTTTGCTACTTCTGCTAGATGATTTGCTGGGATAGGTACTCAACTGGTTGATAGGTAGCAGTTGAGTCTGCTGAATGCGGCCATTATTTCAGTCAAACTGACATATCTGATCCTATTTCACTCAACGGAGATGGAAACTTTAACGTGCATTGTCTAGTAAATGAAAATATCGACAATATAGTGTACATGGCGTAACAAAAACGCTTCAAATTCTTTTTACACAGACATTGACTAACTATCCTATTTCTCTTTGAACAATGGTAAAACCGACAGACAGAAATTTGCACCTTTTTAACGTTCAGACAAGGAAACTTTGTCCTGCATTATCAAGTGAAATATCGCTTCAAATCATTTTTCAGCGTTCGTATATAGGAGGGGTTACGACGTTGAACGACAGTATGGGCGTGAGGGTACCTGGAGCAAGGGGGAATCATTGGGGGCATCAAGGTTGGCAAACATGAAGCAAAATATATAAATAAACAATGCGGATGTAACACTGGCTGTCAATGAAGCTGTCATTTGGGTGTTAATAGAGAGATTTTAAGCTACTAAATTTAGCGGCTGTTTTAGACTACTTTATGGTTGATTTCATTAACGGTAACGATTACTTCGACAAAATAAAAGTGAGATTTTAAGCCACTAGAAATAACGTCAAAATTCAATGAATGTTACTCAACCTAACCTAAGAATAACACCTGTTGTGATCCGAGAATTTTTTTTGCCACTTTATGGTTTTCAAAGTTTTTTTATATTTCTTTTAATGAATGATGGAAGAAGCCATACAATCACCTTTTTCAAGATTAATTATGTCGTCTTACCGTAGGCAAATTCATAATGTTTTCGGTGTTGCCAGATTCAACTTATTTTCTAGCTTCAGCCCAAATGTTATGAATTTAAAATATGGTTTCCTTTTAACCACATTGCTATTAAAAAAAATACTAATTCGCGAATATTTGCAGTAAAATTAATCTCTCCTAATGCTTTCAAATTATTCTAATACACGTAATAAAACATGTGAATTTAAAATGCTCTAACATTAGGACGAAATAATGCAACAAGTGGCAACGTAGATGCTGCAAAAATAACGATAACGGTAAGAGATGCGTAACTTTATTTCTCCGTAACTAACGGAATCCGGTATGGTTAATAACGATAACGAATTTCAGAGTTGCTAACACGCATGCTCACAATAACGATAACCATAACTAGGCATGTAAATAAGGGGCTTAAAATCTCTCTATTGTGTACATGTTCCGAATATCGTTTCGGTTAACCGGAACGGTTCTTTCTCTCTCTATTGGATGGGCTCGGCCAATATAACAGAGTGAGAGAAAGCACGATCTGGATAACCGAAACGATATACGGAACATATCCTTACGGTCTATGCCTCTCTGTTCATCGACTCCAGATGATACAGAACGTATGTATGCGATATACAACAAACTGCAAAAGACCTACACAAGCTACATGTCAGAAGGGATATATATATTATGCTTGCCTATTGCAAAAAATAATTCTTTATAAAACACTTTGTTACCAGAAACTTTGTCGCGAAGTAGACGAAATCCTTATTTATTACTAGTACCCCAACACTCCACTTCTGCCTTCGAAGGTTTTTTTTCCTACCATATTCATGCCATATTCATAATTCTCTTCCATTGAACATCAAATCGATTGAAACCATGCATAGGTACCTTCAAGACCAAATTGAAGCAATTATAATTTTTTTGTCAGAAACATGTATTATTTTTTCTTCATTTTATATGCATTTCATTAGTAGCATAATAAAATTTGTAAAATATCATCATCATACAAGCAATGGCCACTTTTTTTGTACAAAAAATCAATGAAAATCAATAATGCCATTGTGTCCTCTGTATTATGTCCACGAAGTTACTGTAATTATGATTATATAGTATATTGTACAACTAGTGCGGAAAATAGGATATTTCATACGAGTTTGGTGAGATTATGAACCACGAGCCGTAGGCACTATAGGTACTATAAGGTAAAACATGATTAAAATTCCACATAATTCATTGTCTTCGCGACATGTTTCGATACACTGTATTTTTTTCAAGGGAATCAAGTATAAACTTTGAATTATTCTTCGTTGAAAGATTCTTAAATACATATCACTTGAGTGGGAAATCGCGACATATGAACGACGTAAATGCGAATTCCCTTATCACAGCGACGTTCTAGAGATGTAGCTGTATTGGCTGGGTGAGGGAATTAATTAAATTCAGTTAAACCTCTGTTAACCACAAACAGTGACGCCACTGTTGCGTATACGAACTCTGTCAAGTAATCTTTGCTGCATATTCGAACATTGGGGCCGCTACATGTGTTCCTGAGGGTTCTGCTACCTGCGAGGACAACCTAATACTACCCCATTACCCCATTTCATCACGTACAACTCAACGGTCAACACGTTCAACAATCTCGACATTTTTTAATTTGAAGCTGTGTACTATTTTGATCAGTTTTAAGCGTTGGTAGTGAATGTGGTATATGTAACTAAATTACAGATAGTACACTCACATCGAATCCGAACTACATCAAACAACCACATATTTTGAATCAACCTATGCTTTCACTCAGATAATTCACCGTCATTATCGCAAATTATTATCAGAGTTGCTACGATGGTTAGCAACTGCGATAACCACTTTACTGTGTGAATAGCCCTTTATAATGAAGTAGATATGAATGTTTTTCAGTTCATAAATAGAAGCATCTCTTGCCAATATGTCTTATATTTTTTCAGTTCGGAGCCGAATATTTGTTCGAAAACATTCACACATCATATTCAGTTCCACACAATTTATATCGATAACCTGTATCCTGTATTATTGTTATATTCGTTCAGGTGAACAATAAAAGTTCTATTTTCAGAAACATATCACACAGCGGAAACGAAGTCCTGCTAATGATATATCCTGAAGAAAATGGTTCATCTAATATCATGTTCGTCCTGAAATCATCTGTCCAGCTAGTTCCGCATGAATCCCAAAAAATTACCTGGACGTTCAAGCAATAGACAATCTGTCCAGCTTCAATCCAATTTTGACGAAAATCGTCCAGCAACTTCCGCTGATATATATATATATATATATATATATATATATATATATATATATATATATATATATATATATATATATATATATATATATATATATATATATATATATATATGTATTCTTATGGCAGGTTAGGCGGACCAAAATTTGGCAGATTTGTAAATTCCTACAACGCATGATGCGTGGACCAAGGTTGGGGATGAGGGGGGCTATGTGCATAATAGGAGGACCATGTGGAAAGGGGGGAAAATTTGTTGAGGATAGGTGGACCGGTACAAGGGAATTGATATGTGATGCGCGATAGAAATTTCAGAATATTACAACTATAAACATAACTCTTCAGTTAGAGTAGACTGAATAATGTACTGAAATATTTCTCATGAGATTGTTAACCTAAATTTCAAGGGTCATATTCTTCAATGTTTTTTTCTAACTTTCGATTCCCATCAAGAATTAGACGTGTATCGAAAAAATATTTAATGCGGGTACACTTATTGATTTCAGGTGTTCAAAGTTTTTGTGAAATGTCTGTGGTCTGCAACTGATATTCAGCTGACAAAATAGTTAAGGCTTTCGCGGCCGAGGTTTTCAGTATCACTACTTTTATTCGGGTTTGAAGGCCGTCGTTTTTTGGAATTTCTTCCTGACGTTTCGCTGGCTCGAGTGGCTTGCTTCTTCAGAGGCTCATTCATCTTGAAATTCGTCATCGGAGTGAATTTCAAAATGAATGAGCCTCTGAAGGAGCTGGCCACTCGAGCCAGCGAAACGTCAGGAAGAAATTCCAAAAAACGACGGCCTGCAAACCCGAATAAAAGTAGTGATACTGATATTCAGCTGTTTAATATTTCGATTCAATTTCGGAATTTCGGATAGATAACAATAGCAATAGAGACAATAGAACAATAAAGATAAAAGTTGGGTGTCAATTAGATCAGGAGTTTATAGATAATAGTGTGGTTCATGCCCTATGTTTTACGTCGGTCAAACGGGAAGTACATTTGATACACGAGTAAACGAACACTTATAATTTCCAAAATGGTTGAACAAATTCTACGTATGCACCCACTTCATTACATAGGGACATGAGTTCAACCACGTATTTGAAACCATTCATTTCCAAGGGAAGGGTTCGAAACTCAATCTCTTGGAGAGTTTGGAAATCAATAAGTGTAAATATTCACATTACCTAATGAATGATCAGACGGAGTTAAACAATTCGCCCCTGCTGAATATTTCCTTTCCAGGAAATCATTCTGATAAGGATGCGATGTCAGACAATTAATCTCATTAATGATGTAGGTATCGGACATTATTCTTATTGACTGTCGGATATAAAGTTTTATAAATTCGAAATGTAACAGGGTTGAATTCGTTTAGAGTTCCTGCTCGAGGAAGCTATTGTATAGCGAAACACGTGTCGCGGTTTAGTAAACCCTAATGTGTGAAAATCTTACAGGCAACTGTATATTATTTTTCTGAACGTTTCTTTCATTTTCGTGGACAAATTCAATTCATTAGTGTTATTAAACAACAATACTAGGGACATTTGAGGTAAACATTTTTTTTAAGTAATCAAAGGAATCTGTTTTCACAAATTCATGGCTCAAAATGTTATGTAATATGGAAAAGGTCTGAGCTTTTTTACCTACCTGCAATTTTGATATCGAAGAGAACGGAATTATCTAGCTTGTCAAAACTTTTCAAAAATCTATTGCAAATTCAATCTGTCCACAAACTACTGACCGTTCTCTCACTTATTCCGTATATGTTGAACGGTCTCAATACCATGTCACTTGCTTTGTGCCATCAGCACCTTCGATTCATTCCGACACCCAAACGCTTTGTTGAATTCTCAGATACCAAACTTCTCTCAGCTGCTTGGTATGAATAATTTGGCTCAGTTTTATTGGGATAGTATACTGAGTACATTCCCGAGCTAGATCCTTTTGAATTCCGCTCTTATATTGTTAATTTTCCTAAGCTGTGAATTAGGGAGAAGTGAGGTTATGTACTATAATCATAAGTCATAAATTGTCCTGAATGAGCAATTCTACTGGTAAATGGCAAGCTAGAGACTGAGAACCGCTGTGGAGGGATATCCGGAAGTGTCAGGAAACCTAGTAAATATTTTTCTGGAACCCTTTCGTCAAAAACACCATCCATTCTCGTCTGAAAATCTGACGTCGCTCACTTTTTGCTCCTAAACGTTTCTTGTCCCAGAAAATAGTTATTTATGATACAAGTGTTAAAAGTGGCATTTTATTTTGTGAGTGGGGAATATTGCGAAACGAGCGTTAGCGAGTGGAGCAACCCCACGAGCAAAATAAAATCACTTTTAACAAATGTAACATACAAAATTTTTGTTCAACAGTTACTGCTAGTAAGAAAAAAACAAAAAAAATATAAGATCCGTAACGCCGCGGACACACGGTCCGGGTAAACGCCCGTCCGAGTTTTGTCCGGGCTCCGGATGATCCAGAAGTACATTGTGAAAATTAGTGAAGAACACACGGAACCCGGACGGGCGTTTGCCCGTCCGATAGCAAGAACGCCCGGATGTATTCTCAACTGATCATCCGAGACCCGGCCGGGCGTTCACCCGTCCGACAGGTAGCGGGGCATTGTGTCAAATAGGCGGGAACACACGGTCCGGTCCGGGCGAACATGTGCAATGTGCAGTTCAGTTGTGACCGTCGTGTGTGCATTCTAGAGTTGGTGGTTTGGTGCTTGGTTGTGATATACTCATATATTGGAGAGTTGATAATGACGACGATGATGTTTTGCACATGAACTTTTAAAAAATAGGAACAGTAAAAAATATTATTTAAATTATATAATAAAATAAAATATAATATTTTTTATAAATAGTTGAAGAATTTTTCGTCATCTCCTCCTAAAAACAGAGTATTGAAGTGTCCTAATATGTTTCTCTTCTGCACTACAGGATGTATCCATACACTTCTATTACGTTTCTTTTTACGTCTGTGACGCAGTAAACAAATCACTGCTAATAGTTTACGTCTATCTTCGTCCATAATCAAGCCGAAAATGACAACAAGTGGAATAAAATCTCCCGGACGGGAGTTTGCTCGGATGTAGTGTGTTCTGTCCATCAAAATATCGTCCGTCCGGCCAATCGCCCGTCCGGGCAGTCACCCGGACCATGTGTCCCCGGCCTAAGGATTCGAACACACGATCTTTGGATTACAAGTCAGATGCTCTACGCATCTAGCTACATGGACTTTATAATTGACAACCATATTTTGTATTTCAAATCTAAATTGCAAGCATGACAGGCAGGTAAAAAACAATTGCCTAATAATTGTTGTTTATTAGTTACCACAAATTAATAAACGATCCTAGCTTCTTTGTGTTCGTAGCTATTACTGTTGCAAATATAAATATAATGGAAGTTGGAATGGATGATTTAGATGATTTTCTTCCACCAGAAATTCAAGAAGCTGCAAACAGAGCAACTTTAGATCTGTTGCCTGAAAAATCACGGCAACAATATGATATTGCTTATAATGGATTCATCGAATGGAGTCAACTGAAGAAAGTTGAAGGCAAGTTCAGCGAAAGCGTACTTTTAGTTTATTTCGAAGAAAAATCGAAGTTATGGAAATCATCAACACTGTGGTCTAAATTCTCTATGATAAAAGCTGAACTGAAAATCAAGGAAAACGTGGATATAAGTAAATACCATAAATTAGTCGCATTTTTGAAACGAAAAAGTGTCGGATACCGTCCGAAAATATTGAAAATTCTGACAAGGGAACAGATTGACAGATTTTTAAATGAAGCTCCCGATACCAAATATCTTATGATTAAAGTGGCAACCATTTTTGGATTATTTGGAGCGTGCCGTCGTGAAGAACTCTGCAAATTGAGCGTAGATGACATTGAAAAAACTATACAGTCATTACTAATTCATATTTCGGATACCAAAACCAACATTCAAAGAAGTTTTTGCATCGTTGGACACTACGTGAATTATTACCGTGAATATGCTGTATTACGCCCAACTTCTGTTACTCACCGTCGATTTTTCCTGAATTACTCTAACTACAAATGCACTATTCAACCAGTTGGAATAAATACTTTTGGGAAGATGCCTCCCACTATTGCTGAATTTCTGAAATTACCAGATCCGCAGCAGTTTACCGGCCATTGCTTTCGAAGATCTTCAGCATCTCTGTTAGCGAATTCAGGAGCAAATTTGACTACAATAAAACGACATGGCGGGTGGAAGTCCTCAACTGTAGCTGAGGGTTATATCGAGGATTCCATTGAAAATAAAAATAAAATAGCTGAAAAAATGTTTCCTGGTATAAGTTCTAGTTCTCTCCCAGCATTATTTGATCATCCCACTTCAATAATAGCACCATCATTGATTGGCGATGAAGCTTCTGCAGTTACTTCGTCAGTTAATATCACAAATTGTACAAATTGCCAAATACATATTTATAAATAATTTTGATTCTGATTGTTATAATAGTATTAATATCTGATTAAAGTGTTTCTATTAGAGAGATCTATATTACTGAGTATCCATACTAGCGTCTAGCGACAGATGGACATTTTGGCTCCCGAGCTGTGTACATCTGTCGCTAGACGCTTTTAGTATCCATCATCTCATCTGTCATTTTACTTTTAACACTAGTGTTAAAAGTACTTTTAACACTAGTGTTAAAAGTGATTTTGTGAAAACGTCAGTTTTTAGTTCATGTGTCAATGAATTAAAAACGTCATTTTTAATGTCAGTTGTACAAAAAAGCATTTGCTTGAAAGCAAAATTTTGAAAATTATGGAAATGCACGCATTTTGGTCGATTGAACTTGGTGAAGGAGGGATATATGTTTAGATTATTTCCAGAAAACATGTAAACTCAGGAAACATCAAAATCGAACACAGCAACAATATAGTACCAGAGATAGTACCTGAAAAGTGATCCAAACGCCCGGTTTATTTCGAACATTTCAATCGGTTAAAAGGTCTAGTGCATTTAATCGCTGTAAAACTCTGTAAAAGCAGTCTAGCCTTCAACTGTTTCATCGTTTATTCGCATTGAGGAAAATGATCCACCGTATTGTTTGGTTTCAAATTTTCAATAATTTTCATTTGAGTGAGACAGTAGAGTAGATTGCAGTTTGCAGTGTTGGTGCAACGTTGACATTGATACCGTTTCAATTGTCATAACTCCGTTCGTATTTCGTGTACGGATTTCCGAGCCAGTTTTGAGTAAGTGACTGCTACCGTTTTATTTCATTTTCTTGAACAGAGTTCACAAGTGATACCCGGAAGTAAGAACGTATATAGATTTTTACATCCTTTTCTTGATCACCGATCCCTCGATTACACAACCGTCGCGAATCACGTTGGTACCGTGGACTTTTAGTTCCCGCAAGCCGCTGGGAATAACGAATAACCGGGCAGTAGGAACGGGGTTCATAAATATATTAGTTCCCCAACCGCTGAGAATAGCGAGCAGGCGGAACTTATTATTTCTAGTAAGCAACAAGAGCGGATGTGAAATTTTATGTGGGCAGGTCCGCGTTCTAAGAAGTGTTTAATAAGTAATCTATTTTTGGGAAGATCTGACAGGCAAACCTTCGCGAGTCATTTGGTACTGCGAAGTTAGTCGCTGAGAAGTCCGGGCCCAGGGACGGATCAGTACCGTTAATCACTCTAAATATTAGGTCCCTAAGTTGCTGCGAAGTCCGGGCTCCGGAGCTAATTGCATTTATAGTGATACCGATTTTTTTGTATTTATTACAAAAAGATTTTCCGTCCTATGCTCTCTAATCTAATCTAAAGTCCGTTCTCATTCTGCTGTTTTGGGAAGATCTGACTGGCAAACCTTCGCGAGTCATTTGGTACTGCGAATTTAGTCCCCCAGTCGCTGAGAAGTCCGGGCTCAGGGACGGAGTTCACCATTGATCAGTACCGTTAATCACTCTAAATATTAGGTCCCTAAGTCGCTGCGAAGTCCGGGCTCGGGAGCTAATTGCATTTAAAGTGATACCGTTTTGTTTTTTTTTATTTATTACAAAAAGGGTTCCCGTCTTATGCTTCCTAAAGTCCGTTCTCATTCTGCTCAAGTTAAAGTTGTATTTGATTATTATTTTTTACTTCAGAGGCACACTTGTGAAAATTTTAAGTTGAAAGGTTTATATTTGGTACAGCTCTGAAATCGGTAACGTTCTACCGACCGAGATAACGTTCAATTTTTATTTAAAGTTATTTTCTTAATGCTTCCATTTACCGAGTTGCTCACCCATTTACTTGTTGATTTTCCGACAGAGTATTACTGTTAAATCTCCATCTGCTTTGTTTGTGAGCATACTCGTTTTAATAAAACAACAATTGTTAGATTGAAATTTCAGTTTGTTTTCCTCGGTCACCTCACTTTTTCAGGTAGGTTTATATCTCGACAACAATTTAAGGGTAATTTGTGCTTTTCTGAATATCAAGTGAGATACCGTCCAGGGACGGCTGTTTAAGTGAATTTCCGACGAACCGTTACCGAACCGAAATCAGTATATTTTATTTTTCTGATCTACTGAATGTATCGGTGTTGAATATTTATATTCCAATACCGGATATTCAGTGTATTGCGCAGCCGGTACCTCTGTTGGAAGTAATAGGTGTAATTAAAGCCTACACCCTATTACAAGCCTGGTCACACTATCAGACCCCTGGGATACCGTATCTCCATCTGCTGCTACCTGGGCCTAACCTAACGACTTTTGAGGGAGCAGTGGAGCATACCACTACAAAAACTGGCGCCCGAAATTTTCTTTGAAATTGGAGTCTGTTTCTGGCCTTGAAACAACCAATTTCCGAGAAACCGACTGCGCCAAGAAGTAACGCCCGCCGAACCCCGAGAACAGCGTTACAAAGCGAAGAGCAGACATGCAATATTTTTTTCTCAATTTCGACTTTAAAGTCGAAATTAGGCTAATTTCGACTTTCAACTCAAAATTAAGCTAGTTCCGACTTTTAACTCGAAATTAGCACTAATTTTGACTTCAAAGTGGAAGTTAAGAGGGTTATTGACAATAATGCTCAGAACAGCCTCAACTTTACGACAAGACGACTCCTTCAAATGAAAACTGACTGAAACGGAATTCAGTATACCATACCGAAAGATAAAGGATTGGAATAGGTGAAGTTACAATTTGAGACTCAAATTATTTCTAAAAAAGAAAATATTGATTTTCAAACATTTGTAATTTTTTCAATTTTTTGTTTCAAAATGAAACCAAAAGTTCGCACTTCCTTCATTACCTTATAAAGAATCACCCTGCCAATTATAAGCTACAAAAAGTCTATAATAAACGAGTCGTCTGGAATAAACTTTATTAAATTGATGCATTATTAGAAATATTCAACATGTCAGCCAAAACACGTCTAAATTCAGTGGAAAACCGCTCCATACGTAAAGTGGCTATTTTCTCATAGGTGGCGCTAGGGAGGGCCACCTCGAATTCGAGGAAGGAGGATTTTTGATTGTATTGGGTGAGCCAAATAATACATAAAACGTAATTGTGTGTATTCATTATTGTCTTTGGACTTTTTTTTTCAAAAAGAAACTATGATATATAGTGGCATTTAATGTGAAAAAAATTGTTATTTTCTTGTGATGTGATGAAAGTAATTATCCATATCCATGTAATGTGGGAACTTATTTGTTTTTATAGTATAATATTGGAAATATTTGAAAAAAGATGCAAACGACTTGGGATTCATAGTGTGATCCAATTCTACTCAAACTTGGTATGTAATTTTGGAGGATGGAGTTTTCAGTTTTCAAAATTCAAGATAGCGCCGATGAGTTTTGTGATTCAGACGGATTCTAATCTAAATTGGTATCCCGTAGTTTTTGAGATTGAAGATTATGAATTTTTTTTTGTCAAAATTAAATACTGTTTTTTCATTAACCATAAAATTTGTATATGCGAATTTTGCTCCGAATTTATTGAAAATTATAGGCTAGATGGTTTTGGAGGTTTGAATTACCGATTTTTCAATAATGGCTAATCATAATTGAATGAATTTGAATAATTTTTTCAGCTTTTATTTGAAGCTAAAACTTTTAACGGCCGGATTTACCAATCACCCACCATCGATCCTGAGTTTTTGCATGTAAAAGGACGAAGTAACACGGTGGGAATCTCCAACTCTGAAAAATCCCAGATAGAAATTTTTCATCGGATCATAATCACAAAATTCGTCCGCCATATTGAAGCTGCCATTTCGAATTTTCCAATTTTGACAAAAGAATCACAATTTTCGACCCTGGAAACCCCTAGATACCAATTTTGAATGGAATAGAATCGTAATTATGAAACTCGTCCGCTGTCCGAGACAAGATTATTATTTACTTAAAGCGGCAATGCATTCATCGGTCGCTACTGTTGCTAGGTGACCGCTACCTGACTAGCCCTATTCGATCGACGGTTCAAAATAGTCACCCACCCAATTATTGTAGATATATTCAAGACGAACCCTTCACGCCTTAACAGTCCAACTGTTTTACCCTGTGTTTGTTGATATTTTGTCGTTTGTTCACTGCCTTTGAGTTCGGCTCTCCGATATACTTCGATATCATGATCAGCTATTAGCGACCTCTCGTGAACAGAGGAATAACCATCCAATACAGATACCTACGATTATTGCATATTTGAATTAATTATCCAAACGGACTGGTTGCGCAAAGGCGGCGAGCTTTGGAACCTCTGAAACAAAGTTCCAACGGTTATTCGTCGACTTCTAACTCGAAATTAACACCAATTTCGACTTTAAACTCGAAATTAAGTTAATTGAGACTTTTAACTCAAATCAAGCTGATTTAGAATTATAAGGCTCAGTTACAAGAACACATAATATACTGAGCATACTGTCAATAGGGTTGTGTGTATATGAAGTGTAAGGGATAAACCAGAAATAATTTTCCTGCATTTGGTGGCCCAAACCTTTCTCGTCCATTCATAAGTGGAATGAGTTGAATACAAATTTACCCACCTCAACAAATCTTGAATGACCTGTTCCCATAGAGATAGTCAGAGAACATGATTGCTTCTGTGAAGGAAGTTTTTCCCCATAAGCCTTGATTTTTCATACATAGGTGGGCCTCTCTTGTTCAAACGACAGTAGGGCAAGTCTGCTGGCCTCAGTTCATCGAATAAAAAAAACAGTTCCCAATAGAAATCCATTTATTTCACAAATAGTCTTTCGGCCATTCGCTGGGGTTTCTCTGGTAGGACTATCCGTTGGGTCATTGTTGAAGAATTGCGCTTGGACATTGTTCCAAGCACCTGACACTGAAGAATTTGTCTATCTTCATAAGAACCCTATGCATTCCCTTCAGAATGAAATTTGGGTTCTTCTCGTGTCATCTGTAAAATGTGGTCATCCAGTACCGAATAACTGTACTATATTCAATGATTTGGGGGACGAGCGGCCGAAATGAAACTCATTCGATGGATCTTATTCTTTCCACATACGATTTCTGAATTAATTCGTACTCTAATCAAACGAAGAAAACCTATTTTCGTCCCTGTTCCAGAGGTCCAGCCACCGTCCGAATGCAAGGCAACCATGTGTGCGTCGTCCATCTGCCATTTTCTGAAGCATCTTGAACCAAGGAAGTTATGTCACAGATTTCAATGTCATCTGTGATCATACCCTCGAATTGTAATAAAACTTTCCAGAGTTATTCTCACCGTACTCTCTAGCTGTTCTCTTTTTGGACTCCAGTTCAAAATCGCAACTTCCATTGGGCGGGATCCTTAGAGGGTTGTGATATATTCCGACGAGCCGCTGAGGGTTGTGATATATTCCGACGAGCCCTTCATATTATTACGATTGAGCTTCACAGGAAGTTCGTTTAATCCTATTATTATATTTCAGCGGCTCGTCCTCTTATATCACTAGATGTAGACGTTTGAAGATAATGTTGCAATCAACTTCCGACCGAAAAGTAAAACTCATATGGAGCTAATAGTTCAGAAGCAACTATTTTACTCTTATTACTCTTACAAATCTTTCGGGACAGACCTCTGCCCAAGTCTCATACGAATTCTGCTGTATTCAACCATGTCCCAGAAATGTTGGATTTTTCAAGAACTTCCTGTGTTGCAAATGGACTTTAGCAGGATTCGTATGAGACTTGGGCAGAGGGCTTTCCCGGAAGATTGGTAAGAGTAATAAGAGTATGATACTTTGATTTGATAAAAAAGTAACATTACAGAAAGTTCTTACACATATTTCTGCAAGCACACTCATTGAACTCACCTGAGAGAATATTGATTATTTGGGTCACCATCTGAGTATTTTCTTTCAACACTTTTCTTTTTGGAAAATAACGAAAAATTGTTGGAAGTGCAATCGGAATTCAAATTCTCTCTTGACGAGGCGTTCGAGAACATTTCTTTCTCAAAATGAAATTCACACAAGCGATAGTTGTTATAGAGAGCTTTGGAATATTTTTCAAGTAAATTGCTCTCGGTTACATGCCTTCAACCATTCCTTACACCTGAAAAAGTTATTCAATATTGAGGTGCATTTTTATAAAGCTGATATTTTGACGCGAATTAGCTTCTATTCAAAGTTCTGCAATTTGTAAAAAATATATAAGAAATTCAAAGAGCTACTATTCTACAGAACACTAATGGCTATTACCTTTTAACATCCTTCGGAAACCTCAAGAGAGATGATAATTTGTCTCTAGCCTTCGACAAACATCCGCGATAAGCACACACTTTTCCACCTTGGTAGTCAACCATAATAATTTAAAATACAATATTCTAATGCCGTTTTCCAAAGACTTTCACTTAAGGAAAGAATAGGTAGGTCTCACTTAATTTGGGGGTACCTTACATTTGTGGAATGATTTCTACCAATCAAAATTATGAATTTCCTAACTAAGTGGAGAAAGACGCTGGCAACATCGCAAAACTTTGGGGATTTATTATTTTTGTCAGGGTGAGTTTCTCAAATTGCAAATGTTTTTTATCACAAACCACAAACTGTTAACCTTAACCTATGATAATTACATTGCTTTTTTACATGTTTCTGGTAGTAACTGCAGCCTCTAACCTAGGCATTTCTACATAGAGGGGGCTCAAATTAGCTATTGCTTCCATTACCTATTTCACAGTCCGTGAGGCACTACTCACAGATATCCCCATAAAGTTTGCATATGAACTTAAATGCCCATCAGTGGCATAACATCTTAGTCAAGACAATAGCTGAGTACATATTCTCTGATCAATATAGCTGATCTTCTATTTGCTCCAAAACATATAAAACCGTTGGCTTAGTTGATCTGAACCGACGAAAAAAGGTTGAATTATCCATATCATCAGAATAGTTATTTCTATTACATTATATTCTTCTAGGTAAGCCTTTTTGAATTAAATCAAGTTTTTCAAAGTCATCGTCGAACATTTCCATTATTATGTTCGAGCGAAAAAAACGGTATGGGTACAAAAATTATCCAGAAATACGCAAAAATGATAAAACATGAATTGGTAAACAAAATAGTGAAAAAATGAGGTTAGAATTAACCCTTCCCTAACTAGGTGACTGCTTAGGTGGAGAAATTTGGACCCCTAAATATAGGGCTGCCTTAGAGCGGTTCAAATGAAGATTTGACTTGGTGGAAATGAAATAGACCCGTAACCCAGAGATATTCTCTACCTAGCGTTAAGTAAGCCCTAAAAATGTTGGTGGAATCGGGCGTAAGACACATTGGGTTCGTTCAGCCGTGCTCAACAGTTGAGTGATGTGCCAACTTGTTCGGCTGAACGGACCGCTACACCATTGATCACTCTCAACCGTTGAGCAGCGGCTCAACACGTTTAGTGATTATTTTCAACGGTTGTGCACCGCTGAACGAAGCCATTGACGATTGACGCTCATCAATCAAGTTGATTGATAACACCTCAACATGTCAAATTGCTGAAGTTGGTGTTCTGTGGTGAGTGACTCTACTTTATAGCTATGGTATACTGGGGTAAGGTGAGAATAACTATGTAAAGTGATATTAACTTTTATTACAATTCGAGGATTTAATCACAGATGACATTGAAATCTGTGACATAACTCCTTGGTTCAGGATGCAACAAACAAATGGTAGATGGACGACGCACATATGGTTGCCTTGCCTTCGGACGGTAGCTAGACCTCCGGAACGGGGACGAAAATAGGTTTCCTTTGTTTTGTGCTTTGAACTGTGGTCATCCAGTACAAAACAGCTGTACTACATCTAGTGATATACTCGGACGAGCCACTTCATAATTAAGATTGAACTTCACAGGTGGGTTCGTTTAATCGTATAATCATGGTACGATTTGATTCATAAATCATATGTGAAAAGAATAAGATCCATAGATCACAGAACTCATAATTATAACTAGAATGCATCCAACTGAAGATCCAAAGGTCGTGGATTCGAATCCGCAACGGGTAGAGACTTTTTTTGATAATTTCTCTTTGTCGTGTTGGGGAATGAATCTGCCACATTTTATGGATGACAGATCCGCGAATAACCATGCTGCTCCTGAGGTATGGCGTAATAAGCCTACTTGCTAAGGACTCCGAAAGATCGATGGCATTTGGTATATAATACCATATACTACGTTGACTACTACTACCATAACTCAACCACTTTCAGATTTTTCCACTTGTTGATTTGAATTCCGTTTCGATATTTTAATCGGAAGAAAATTTTCAGATGAGCTGAGCGTGTAATCATGCGGTCAAACGGCACTCTTGCTCAAAACCTAAATATCTATATTTCTCTCATTTCAACTTTTTACACTGAGAATCGTACAGGAAACTGTGATATTTTCGTGAATTTTTACATTGGATCATCTAGATGTGAAATGAATGTTATTATTTGAAAGCTTTCTCAGTGCGAGATGTATTGCAAAAATTTGGATATAAAAATCACTTATTCACCTTGTACATAGATTTCGTGCTGAAAGTGTGTGATTAACTTCACAACTCATGAAAAATATATTCCCTTATTTAAAGAATGTTCCTCAACTGTTAAAACGAATTTTATGAACTCTAACTTTCACAAATTCGAGTGCAAACAGAAATTTATAGAAGAAGATCGTCATTCAACTGTCTCAAAAATTCATTTTCGACCTATGCCCTACACATTTTCATATATAACCTATAAAACAATGAGAAACTATAAAACAGTCGTCCAGTGGACTGGCAACAGGCAATTCAGAGTAGCCAACATTCTTCAAATCATCATAGAAAAATATCAGCAACAAGTCCTATTATCGGATTTTCTTAACCGTCTTCATAATCATATATATATATTGGATTCATATATCATAGTAGTAAAGTCAAAACTGTTGGATTTCTTTCAGATTGTTACGCAATAGTTTTTGTTTCATACAAGTTGGCTCTTCTCTAAACTTTCTGTAATCTATGACCTAGACAAAAATATGAAATAATACGTTATGATCTTTAACGATTGTGAAAAAGTAGGATTTTGATTTTGTAAGATTTCTACAAAATACGTTCATGATAGTTTACGAACGAATCGTTATGGAAAAGTGCGTTTTGAAAGTGTGCGTTATGCCAGTTTACGTATCTATCTAAAAGGGTTCGGCAAACTTTCCGGTTGGGGTAAGGCTGGATTCAGACAGATCCGAAATCCGATGGTACGACGATCCGACAGCTTTCTGATTGGTCTAAATTGTTCTAAATTCAAATTCAGACCAATCAGAAAGCTGTCGGATGATCGTCGTACCATCAGTTTTTGGATCTGTCTGAATCCAGCCTAGTGTGCTAGTTGGCGTCGGTGATTGGCCTTGGTAGAGGAAATAGGCAGACTTTAAATAAAACAAAACGTAACAACGGACAACGGTTTGAAGGTCGACTTACTTACTCATGAGATTGCGGCATGCGTGAAAAAAGACCTACTTAATTGTTAATTGTTGCATGAATAAATATAAAAATATCAATTATCTACATATCATGTACGACACTGATAAAAAATACCACTTATGTTTCTGGAGCTATTGCCATCTTTTGGCATTATAAATTGATTCTCAAGGAAATATGCGATTCAAGCTACAACATCCGTGAAAAAACTGTATAAAAAGACAACTTGAAAACGAAATCTCTAATGCCATCAATCCGTAGTATACATCTCTTCTATAGAGGACTTCGGTCCAAGTTGCTAACCCGAAAATGTCTTCCATCAGGAAACTGAAATTTTGCAATAAACAGTGTTTAAATGAGTACTTTTTGATCAACACCAGCTCAAAAATTCTACTCGCTTCTTAGAAATCTGTATTTCCAGAAAATTGTAGATTTTTCCTAAAACATATATGTGATTCGGAAAAACCGGAAAATTTGCCGAACCATCTGGTATTCCAATCAGAGCCCAACATCAATGGACTCGGACCGCCGGCTTCACGTCACCTCCGAGGGACGGCACAAATTAAATATATCTTGTGCTCATTGATATATTGCCTGCGAGCTATGATGTGCTATTTCGCTGCAGTAGTATGGGTTTTCGACGCGGTCTTTCCCTGACCTATGAGGTCACCCATTCAGGTACTAACCGCGCTCGGCGCTGCTTGACTTCAGAGGCGAGTTCTGAAATTCAACAGTAACTTCCATCAGCTCTATCAATGATGCCTCTCTCTCTGTTTTTGACGAACCACAAACTGATAAAACTGGGCTCAGATTTTTATTCCTCGAACTCGATTGTCGAGTTCCCCAGACTGTACTGAAAATATCTCTTTCGACAATCGAAATCGAGTAATAAGAATTGGGCCCCTGATGGAAGTTACTGTAGAATTTCAGAACTCGCCTCAGATATCGAATGACTGTCTGTCAACCTCTTTCTCTCTCTAGATTATTGACCTTTTCTTCCTCCAAGACGCTAGGCGCGTTTGGCCAGTCTGTCGACCTAACGAGCTGGGCCGTGCCACTCCTCTATTGATATTCCCGTATGGTTGACTGAACTCATTATCATTGCGTATTTTACATTATACCTGTGATTTTACGTATAAACCTTTTGTTTTTTAATAATCATTCATTACTGTTGTATTCTTCATATATAGTAGTCAACAAGCTCGGCATTTAAGAGCTCGTGGATGCATGATTTAAGGTACTGAAAATTTGTTGAAAGGTGTCAACAAACATATATATTGATATTAAATTAAAACAGTTGAAATCACTCTGAAAATGATTTTAATTTTCTCTTAGCAATACTGAAATTATTTGCGGAAAAAATATCAAAGAAGCGGTTATATACGAACATTAAGTTCTAGCAACACATTTGACCGATTTGAAAACTGTCAGAGGCATCCACAAATAGAATTTTTTTTTAAATATTCATTTAGCGCATGCTTCTGACTGCTTCGTACCAGTTTCTGAACGGTCAAATGTGTTGCTAGAACAAACCTATTGTGGTTGATGGTGTGAAAGGAGTAGTTCCGATGAGCAGCGCTGTGTTGGCAACCCTGTTGTTTGATGTGGTAGCACTGTAGAGTCTGAGTCGTTGTTGGCGTTCGTTGGCGGTTGGCGCGCAATTTCGTGGATTCGTGGATGGATGAATGTGAATGTGGAAGATTCAAGACATTTCGAATCATGTAAAATATGGAAAATCATGAGTTTGATTTACCTACTATTAATAATGTTCAAATTAGTGCGTTTTCGTGGTGACGATGTTTATTCCATTTGCCCTGAAAAGGATGTAAAAATCCGTAAACTGGGATCAACTGCAAAATGGAAGGGAAAATATTTCGAGGCAGACATCATTGCATCTTCGAATAATATTGAAATATTAAACGATTTAGGTAAAAATCTAGAAGAACATTATCCAGTAGTTAGTTTGCAGCATGTTTCATACAATCCAGGTAATTATTAACTACTACTGTATATACATCTTACTACTACTACAAATAGGAACTTCAATTGTTTCAATTTAATACATATAAAACAAAGATTTTATTGGCTCAGTGATTTAATTCGTTTACTAGAATTATCTATTCTCGGATTTTCTTCAAGCTAGATTATGTTCATTTGGTAATTACGTATTCTTTCTGTTTTAGCACCTTCTTCGGAAAAGAACTTTTCTGAAAATGTGGTTACAAACGAGAACCTTATTATACCTATGGATGAAGGTAATTATTATTAAAACACTAATAATAGTCATGAACATTCTCTGAATATGTGTAGGGTATTTCATTCACAGAAGGTTAATTCTTATAAAAACAGGTAGAAAGATTTCAAAAGATTTTACAACAACTACTCCCCTGCCTGTATGGTTTGACAGGCATTGAATTACAGATGAACAACTTTCTCACTCAGTTTCTACACAAATAACATGGATTCAAACAGGAGGTGTTTATAGAATATCACTCCACAATATAATAAATGAAATGAGTGATGTTTGTCATATCTATTATGATTTTCAGAATTAAACTTGTTTCAGATTGTGAAACAAACTTAATTCAATGCCTGTTGAGCCATATAGGCAGGAAAGTAGTTGTTTCAATAGGACAACTTTTTTGTGAAGGAATTAACCTGCTAATGAAATACACATATCATCATAGAGTGTTTATGAACATGAATAGATTTTCTTAAAGTTATCTTCTCTTAATTGTTTCGAAGAAGAAAAAGGTAAAATTTGTTAACATCGAGAGCCATAACTTTCGAACAAAGGGAGAGCTTTTCCACTACAGATTCTTGTTCAGCCTCTTAAAATACCTAGGTTGGACAAGAATTATTTTCCAAAGTTGGTGCTGTTCGATAAACGAGTATTTATTTCAAAGTATTTTGTTGTATTATGATCAAAATGATTTGCTTGAATGTGGTTGACAATGTTTCTTGATGAATTGTAATGGTTCGGAATTCCATTGTCTATATTATTAGTTCTATTGAAACCTGTTGCTAATAAGAACAAAAGGATGAAAAATACAAATCAAATAAGGTAATCCAATCCAAACAAAAGGTTGGAATTCATTAAAAATGCAGATATTTTTTTTACATTTTTCAGAAACCTCACAACTCAACAAGAAGTTCAACAAAATCTATAACGACTGCCCTGTTTATTCATTCATTTAAATGGCACCTATTAACCAACTTCCGTGTAGATTTCTGGTAGTGATACAAAGGGTTCATCAAAAATAGAAAAAAATAATGAAATTCTTTTTATGGAACTGAGGCGCTAGTCAGTATCCGGTTTCTATCATGGATGATCAGTATTTTGCTTTCTCGAGTTCTTGTATAAAAAATATTCGAGTACAGAGTGTAGATTCAATATTTTGTTGGAGATATAATACAACATATTCCCAAATGATCATACAGTCACAAGTGATACTGATATATTTTGTAGAAAGTGACCCATTTTATACTGATGAAGACTCCTCCTATAATCCCAGTTCAGATGCTGAAAGCGGTGATGATTCATGGAATAAATCAACTCTTGCAAGAAAACTGTTTGAAGACTGTTCTGAAGATATAAACGAAGAACCACAGTTGGATAAAATACTGAATATTCCTTCAATCGCAAAAAAGACATTTTCTGAAGTTCAAAATGAAAATGTCACCCATGAATCAGTAGTAGATCCAGAGATACCCTCAACTGCTATGGCAGCATATGGAGAAAATAATAATTTGTACTCCAACACTGGCAGGGAATTGTGTTTCTTATGTGGAAAAATGGTCGAAAATTTGAAAGACCACGCAAATGCTAGTCATGATGGGATAATTATTTCAATTGATGAAGACCTAACAACAGGTGAGAGTAAATAGAAGCATTCAATAATTAATATGAATAGCTGCAGTGTGTTCCATCAAAAACTTACTCTGTGGAATGAAAGCTGCATATGTCTTAATCTCAATTTGAATTTGTTGAAAACAATTGAAAAAAAAAATTACTGACACTGATAGAGAGATGTGGAAGAAACCATTTTTCTATGGCGCCCCTCTATGCAACTGAATAAGCTAGTATAGCCATTTATGATGGAAAACAAAATTATTGATACATCGACAAAGGACCCCGCACTAATCTTATGGAAAACCGGTTTCGGTGAAAATCGCTGAAATTTCAATATGATGTCGCCCATGCCATCCTGAATAAAAGTTATCATTGCGCCAACTCTCTGAATGCCCGCGTTTGGATTCTACAGGGGGTCAAAGTTCGATATTTTGACGATTTTTCAAAAAATCCGGAATTTCATTTTCATTGTATCGATCTGAATTTTTATAATGGAATAGTCCACAATATGTGCATCAAAAAGTTCAAATGACAAAAGTTTCTAGAATCAAAACTGGCGGGTATACAGAGGGTTGAACTTTGTTTTTGGTAATTTTTATCGAACTTTTTTTGAGAAAATATTCGTTTTCCTGCAGATCCATATGCAATTGATGTTACTTACAGTACATAAGAGGGCGATCATATTTTGCATTTGAACTAACCATCCAACTTTAAATATTTGAAAGGTACGGGGCGATCAAAAATATATTTTCAATTTCGGAAAAATGTATCCCTTTGTATAGTCAGCTTTCACCAATATATTCAGCTGATTTTTTGAAACTATGTAGCTAACATACATACAAATGTGTCAACGTCTGTGCTCATTAATCTGAATCCAAATAAAGTTGCGGCGATGGTCCAAAAAATATGGAGAAGGGATGTTTCGGAATAATTTAGAAATGATTTCTAAAATCGTCCGTGAATTTCTTTTATTTTCTGATATAATGTAGATGAGTTATTATTGATCAAAAAGTTCTACAGTGCCTACCACGCGAATGCCACGGTTTGAATTATACAGGGTTTTGAAGTATAGTATTTCCTTGATTTCTGGAATAATCAATAATTTCTTTGTAACGGAAAATAATATTGTTTACTAGACAAACTTCGAAACATTTCAATGACCAAATTATCTGAAATGAGAATTTATGAATATACAAAGGTTGGTCCAAAAAAAATTTTTTTTTTCAAAAATATAAGTATCCGTTTACTATTCATATTTTTTATATATTCCGAAACTCTATTAGGACCAGGACCACCTTGTCTCCACCCGATGTTTTAGGAAAATCCAGTATGAAAACAATATATTCTCGAGAAAGATCGTGTGCGGAAGAACAAGTAGAGAGAAATGAGATGATTTGGTTTATATTCAGGTCTTCGCAACTGCCATTGTCTTCAAAAAATTGTGACCGCAACTGACAGATATATGAAATATGAATTAAAGTAAGTACATAACATGAATTCAGCACGATTCCAAGCATATGGGCTGATTCAGAGAAAACAGAAATGATGATAGTACTACAACAGCTACTGAACTGAGTCGAATCAATTCAGCAAGTACATTTTTTCCATGAAGACAGCCTTTCGGACGATTCATATTTCGTTTTCCGAAACGAGTTATACCGGTTTCGGGGTTTTGCCCCTCATCAGTGTAGGGTAGGTCTTATATAGATATCACTGAATAGAGCATGCGACATTCTGAAATAATTGGAAAAATCTTCCATTACAATGATTGAATCTGCAGTTAATTCAATTGCAATGAAGAATGAGGATGCAAGTGATTTCTATCGCAATAAAGAATTAGACTTCAGACGAAATGTCATGCATCCAAATTGACCACCTACATACCGGTCTTGGGTTTTTTGAGATGTTATTCAAATAAATTGTGAGGAGTTTATTCACCGGCATGACTGTCATCGTTTCACTACCCAACTATTTCAAGCGCACCATCAGGAACCATTTGTTGTGGTCTATGTGCCGCGTCGTCCATTACTGAGTTTAGTAGGGAACTTGAGGGGTATCGACTGTTGGGGTCATGTCGAGCATGACCAAGATACCATAGAACACTGGCAACATGCGCACATGTTCCTAAAGTTCTGGCGCCGGTTTTACAAGTACAAAAATATCCTAATATGGGCTCGTTTGGTTCATCAGGTTCTTCTCCATCATTATATTTGATCCACAGTTGATATTTTGTGGCATTTCTGAACCTCGAAAAAACCCTGACTCTCATGAATCCAGGTTCCTCTTCGAAAATATCGACCTGAAACTCTTCATTTTCTTCCCTTTGCAATTTATCCTGTATATACGAAGGTGAAAGTTTAACTTGGTATATACCTACGGTCAAATCTCTTAGATTTTCTATCGTAAGGCGAGGAAAGTTTGGAATCAGGTTTCCATTTCTCAGATGAAGATTGTCCACTTCCACTCGAGCCTGGACGACATTTACCTCCTGTGATTTTCGTAACAATTCTTGTGCCAGCTGAGCATTGGCACCTCTCATTGAGACTGGGGGGTGGAAGCTGTTGATGAGTGCACCAGCGATTTGATATAGATCGCTAAGATTGTGTACGTGTGGCATTTCGATCGTTTTATCAAAAAACTTAAACATGCTTTTCAAATGTCCATTTCTTGCTTCAACTATCCATCTAGTTTTCGTCACTAATCGAGATTTATTTGCTTCCTCGGTGGAAAGCTGTTGTTGCCCTCGTGGAACAATCGCGGGCATTTCATATTGTATGCCAAGATTATTCAGTAAGGGTATGGCATCTCGATAACCCCGATCCACAACAAAAATGTCACAAAAATCGCGGGCATTTCATATTGTATGCCAAGATTATTCAGTAAGGGTATGGCATCTCGATAACCCCGATCCACAACAAAAATGTCACCTTCATTAAACCATCCCCTCATGTCTTCTAAGTTTCTTTCAAACTGATTCTCCAAAATTCTTGCGTCATTGTTGCGAGCGTCTGAGAAATAAGGTCCTTGAATACTCAGTATATATCCATCCGGGGCCACAATCAAAACTGGTTTCACCAGATGATGTCCCTTGTACCGGCAGAAAGATTGGCGCAATATCCTGAAATTACAACTTTTATTTATGGCGGCGTATGATCCGTCGATGTAAACGATGGCCTTCGGGTTGGCTGGGGTCGGGTTATATAAAATATTGGAAAACTCACTCACATGCCTTCTAATATACACATTCCTATCGATGGCTGCAAAGCCGATATTCGATGGAACGAATATCTGCATCAGACTGTCTTACTTTAGAAATTGCTAAGCTGGTGGCTTGCCTAGAGGGATAATGGAATATTACCTTCAAGAAATCATCCTACAGACCCTGATGCAATTTACAGAGGAATGTCATGAGGTCTTTTCTCGTTATATATCTATAACCATGTTCCTGCGGAACCATATCACAGAACATAAAAAGACTACGAAATTGTTCTTTGGTTATAGGAGATATTGCCTGAAACTCATCCTCACTGAAATTGTTCTCATCTTCATAGCTGGAGTGTTCAATAGCCACAAAACGAAGCCCTTGAAGGAAAATGGATAGTTGCTGTCCCTTTATCAGATAAGGTCTATTTACAAATTGGATTCCTGGTAATAGAAATGGCAAAATGAAACCGTTATCATCGAGATGATGTCTGCACGCCTTCACGTTATCCGGGATGAATATATTTCGATGAACAAAAATATTGGCCCTGCATTTATTGGATAGAGTTTGCTGATCATCGGCGGCATTGCAGATGAAGCATGTATGGCTCGATGTTTGTGTCAAAACATTAAGTCTTATACAAGTTGGATCAATCGTCAAGTCCCTTATTTCATTCATAATAGATCGATTACAGTTTAAACATATTCTTGTTTCTTCTCCTATGATGAGAGGGGGACCACCTCGTGCATCCCGCCTAGAAATAGCTATTTGACACTTTTCCAAATGTTCTTCTCCATGAAGAAGATGTGACATTCGAGCTGGTCTTGATCGGGTATCGCATACAAAGCAATTTACTTGATTTTGATAGGCCATGATGACCTGGGAATATTCAAATATGAGATACAATTGAATATAATGATTATCTCACCTTATTTAACTTCGAAGAGCAGAAAATAAAAGAAAACAGGTAATTGATGACCAAAACATCAACCGATTCTCTAATTATTAGAAAATACTAACATTTCTTCTACGTTCAACACATCAAAATATGTTTGCTATCAAAAACATCCATAACTCTGACAGCAATCGAATGACATTCCAAGGACTGCTCTATTTTGGATATGGAATAATACAGTTACTTGCACAGAAAAGTAGTAGGTACAAGTCTTGGAAACGAAAATGTTGTTATTTTAGTACAGTAAATTGTGTTAATCTGATCTTTTAAAATTGTCTTTGGCTTTTTAAAAACGTTAAAGAGGCACAAAAGAAATATCATTTCCAAATTATTCCGAAACATCCCTTCTCCATATTTTTTGGACCATCGCCGCAACTTTATTTGGATTCAGATTAAAGAGCACAGACGTTGACACATTTGTATGTATGTTAGCTACATAGTTTCAAAAAATCAGCTGAATATATTGGTGAAAGCTGACTATACAAAGGGATACATTTTTCCGAAATTGAAAATATATTTTTGATCGCCCCGTACCTTTCAAATATTTAAAGTTGGATGGTTAGTTCAAATGCAAAATATGATCGCCCTCTTATGTACTGTAAGTAACATCAATTGCACATGGATCTGCAGGAAAACGAATATTTTCTCAAAAAAAGTTCGATAAAAATTACCAAAAACAAAGTTCAACCCTCTGTATACCCACCAGTTTTGATTCTAGAAACTTTTGTCATTTGAACTTTTTGATGCACATATTGTGGACTATTCCATTATAAAAATTCAGATCGATACAATGAAAATGAAATTCCGGATTTTTTGAAAAATCGTCAAAATATCGAACTTTGACCCCCTGTAGAATCCAAACGCGGGCATTCAGAGAGTTGGCGCAATGATAACTTTTATTCAGGATGGCATGGGCGACATCATATTGAAATTTCAGCGATTTTCACCGAAACCGGTTTTCCATAGGATTAGTGCGGGGTCCTTTCGATGATATTTTTTTTTCAAGATCCCATGATGAAAAAATATTCTAGGAAATTTCCAATAAACCAAAGACCACAAGAACCGAAATGAATTCAGTCATAATTTAGTGAAAGCGTGATGCAAAATTCAGTAGATAATGCATAACTCAAATTAGGGAAAATCACATCTACTAGCTAAAAACTGCCACTTCAGATGCTGTATTATTGCTTTGATATATTGAATTGAACTTATTGAGGTGAATGAATTGAATTTATTCAACTGGGAAATGTAATTTTTGGATATTCGAGTTATCCATTATGCACTAAATTATGAATTATGTGTGAGGTGGGCAAAAGTTTCATCCATTTTGGTTCTACATTGTTACAGTGACAGTGAGTGGCTTCGTCTAACAGCTCACAGCGCTTGAAGCCACTTCACAAAATTTGACATTTCACTATGGAAAACTGTCATATTTTGTGCATCGTCGTTAAGTTCTGGAAGCTGTTAGACGCAGCCATTAGGAGGGCACTGGCCAGTAGCATAACAATATAATATTAATTAATAAACCTATTATATACAAAAAGGAAACATTACAATGGAAAACTTCGATTACTTTGATGGAAAATGAAATGTGTTTGTATTCGAACTATCTTTGCACATATTCTTGAATATAGTTGATATTATTTCTTGTTGAATCATAGTCATTCAAACTTTCATTTTCTATACTTTTCAACATCATATAAATTTGTCATGAAACTAACCGAAAATCAAATAAAACCATGTCAGAAGAAATTGAAAAAGCTAATGAAAATAAATAGTAAATATTGAAAATAAAATAGACTAATTTAACATCATTCTTCAGTGATTGATTGGTCTTGAGATGTTCAGAAAACGGTTCGCCCGAATTTCATATGGATAGCCACAAGAAAATAATCATCATGATGAACATTCTGTAAGGCAGTTCTTCGACTGAAATTTTGGACTAAAATGGATAGAGAATGCGAATCCGATTTGGTAACTTGCATTTTCCAAGTGGTATTGGTTTCCAAAAAAATGACTTTCTGTAAATTTGTCAAAAAGGACCCAAACCCGAGAACTGACTTAGATTATGATACTTCATTAAATTCGATCTCGGTTCCACTACAAAAATCGAGTGTGGTTGGTTTTTGGGCTGGGGTTGTGAGCACTGGAATTTGAAATCTCGAAATAACTTTGCAATTTTTTTTTGAATTTTCATTACTGAAACATAGGCTTGTTATTATCAACAAAAATTATCACAGTTTCCTGTACAATTTTCTCACTAACAATCTGGGTTTACAAGTCATGTATAACAAAGCAGGTGTTGTGTTTTTGTTAACCCATTGTTAGTAAAATTATTCAGTAAATTGTAATATTTTTTGTTGAATATGGATTTTCATCAAGTATCGATCAGTTCAATGAATTTCTTGTTATTTTTATTGCATTAGGTTTTATTTTTCAGATTTTCATTTGAAGAAAAGGCAAAGTAAAAGTCACTACTGCCTCTATTGTGGAATTCTACAATTAAAATTACCCAGACATCTTGAAAGACAACATTATAGCGAAAATGATGTGAAAAAAGCCTTGCAATTTCAGAAAGGTATATTTTTGAATATTTATTCACGAGTATATGTGGAATACAAAAATATTTATTGATTCAGGATCTCAAGAAAGGATAAAAGCTTTCGAAGAAATAAGGAAGAAGGGCGATTTTTTATATAATAAATCAAATGTCAAGAAAAATGAAATCTATGTTAGGAATTCTAAGGATCCTTCCAGTAGCTACATTCCATGCCCATATTGTAAGGGGTTTTATTCAAAAAAAAATTTACGCAACCATATTAGATTATCTTGTAAATCGAACCACCAAAAAGGTGCAAGAAATATTTTACAAAACAGTAAACTCTTGTCCGAACAATTCCATCCAGCTGCATCACATGATCTTAAAAAGGAAATTCTTTGCAAAATGAAGAATGATCACGTTCTAGCAGTAATTGCAAATGATGAAACTGTGATAAATTATGGGAATATGCTGATGACAAAATATGGTTCAAGTTCTCATCACAACAAAATGATCACTCAACAGTTGAGAAGTATTGGTAAATTGTATCTAGAAATGAAAAAAAATGATTCATCAATTGAACAAGTGATTGATTTGTTAGTTCCAGATAACTTCAATCTATTAATTCGTAGTATTCAGTCTTTGGCTGGATTAGTTGGTAGAAAATATAAATCACCGAGCGTTGCAAATCATTCCTGCACACTAATTATGCACTTGATTCATTTTGTGAAGTGTAAAACCATTCAAGAAGGAAATAAAACTCTTCGTGAGAAAGTTGAGGATTTTGAATATTTGATGAAAAACAGCCAAAATGCTTTAATCACAAAAATTGCAGGTGAAAATCGTACTCAACAACAACGCAGCAAACGTGAAATATTGCCAGACGTTGATACCATTGAAAAATTGTTCAACTTATTAACTTCAAAAATTGAGACATATCTGACATACCTTACTGAAAATTTTGATTTTCAGATGTGGTGTGATTTAAGTAAATTAACGCTCATACAAATAATGATATTTAACAGAAAACGTCCTGGTGATATCGAAAAGAGCCAGGTAGTAGAATATAAAAGCATTGAAATGATCGATAATGAAAATATAGAGAAACTCTCTGAGGCTGAAAAAAATATGCATTCAATTTTGGGAGGTTCATTTCTAGAGGAAAGTTGAATAAACCTGCCCCAACATTGGTTTCCAAAGATCATATGAAAGCCATTGATATCATTTTGAAATATAGAGAAAATGCAGGGGTATCCATAAACAATACGTATCTATTTGCTGATCCATCATCTTCCAAATTACCATATTTTAAAGCAGATAAGGTTTTGAAAGAGTTTTGTCTTGAAAATGGTTTACCAGTTAATGTATTGAATGCTACAAAGCTGAGAAAACACTTGGCAACGTCCACCTCGACCCTTTCCAAAGGAGAGCAACAAGTAATTAGTGATTTTATGGGACATAGTTTTGACATTCATAATAACATCTACAGACAGAGACAAGCTCTCACAGATATACTCAGGATGGGGCCTGTACTAACAGAAAATGTTGGTGGTGGGATTCTGAAAAAGAAGTGTGAATCAACAATCACATCTGAACCTACAGGAGATCTAGAATCGGGGCAGTCAGTGGAACATACAACTCGGTGTGCCACTCCAGTCAGCAGTATCTTTTCAGGCCCTTCAAATCAAATTTTCCCTAATATTGACGAAACAAATATTTCTTTTAGTGACTATGAAGACACATTTGAGGGTGATATGTTCAATAATCTTTCTGTTATTGAAGAAGAACCTACAAAATCTATAAATGAAGAATCCATGAAATCTGTTGGAGAAAGGAATAAAAGAATAAAAGTTATTCCAAAGTCTGTTTTACAAAGGGTTAGAAGAACTTGGAGAACTCCAGAAAGAACTTTAATTAGAGAGCTATTCAAGTTCCATCTTGATAATAATGAAGTTCCAAGCCTAGAGGAATGTCAAGATATATTGATTGAAAATAATCAAGTGTGTTCAAGAAGTTCACAACAGGTTCGAAGTTGGATTATTGCTGAATTGAAACGCAAAAAGAATTGGTGTAAGTATAATTCACAAAATTAAATAATGAAAATAGTATGTTATTCAATGAGCGAGAAAAGTAACCATTACTCGTGAGAATGAAGTTACTTGTGTATATCATTCGAGCGAGTAATGGCCAGTTCAAGTGAGTAGAATACATTTGCTGCGCCTAACATCTTGAAGCCGCTTCACAAAATATGACATTTCACCATAGAAAACTGTCAAATTTTGTGTTTTCTGTGACTTTGCTGAGGGCTCGTATGTTGAGTGATTTAAAAAATCTTCTGAAGGTAAAGGTATATAAAATTAGAAATTTTTGTCATCATAATAAAATTGAAACAATTCAAGAATTGATATGACCAGAGTTGAAAAAATTACTAAGTGGGATTTGAATCTGTGGTAACCTGTGTGAAAATCATTTACTAATGCTTTGGGCCAACCAACAAATTCCTGGTGGGATATACTCAATTTGTCGAATCCGTTTTTTTACATCTCGTTACAAACTGATGTTTTTTTTGAACTCAAATGTCATATTGTTGAATATACAAATTGCAAGACATTAGTGAATGGGTACTGTTGAATGGCTTGCACCTTTTCCGTTAAACAGGCATCCCTCTACGAACAGCATGCCTCAAAAATTGAAACTTATGCGAGGTTTGCTAGAAATCGCACGTCGATCCTCAGTATGCACAAGTTTCGACTTCTAATTATTGTCGTTCGTAGGGGCGGCGACTGGATGACGGAAAAACTCATTGAAATAGTATTTAAATTTTCTGATGTAATATTGATATCATAAATTCATTATCAGTTCCAAGGAAAAGGGGAGGATGGAGTACTCCAGCAAGAGAAGCATGCAGAAGACACTTCAAACACTACTATGAAGTTGAAGAATACCCAAGTTTGTTAGATCTCCAGAATGCTATCGATACTATTCCGGAATTGGCAGGAAAAACTACAAATATATTAAGGAGTCACTTGCAGCATGATTTTAAATATATGTCCGAAGTATGAGAATGTAATAACAGATACATTTCTAATACAATGAAAGTGTTGAAGAACCAAGCATCATTCTTCCTATAAAAGAAAGTGACAATTGCTGAATTTTTACCATAGTGAAGTTCAACTTATCATATCTCTGAGGACCATGATTTGGAGCATAGGATGGTTTGAAATATGATATTTGAATGAGAAACCGTATATTTGAATGAATTTGATACGATTTTCAGTGTGATATACAGCCAATTCATACATCTCTATTTTGGTCTTAGTCCTTATTTCATTTGAACACCAAGTTGACTTAATATGTCTATTTAGGAGCATTTTTTGCCTGATTCAGTTCACCATTCAATCCTGAAAATGTCAATCAAGAGGTATTTAATCAATAACAACCTCTTTAAAAACATTGTGAAATTTACTTTCATTAGAGGACTTCAGACTGAGGCAGAGAAGTATAAATTGGCCATAGTCGTTGAAACATACATTCATAAGTTTCCATAGAGAAAATTCTCCACTTTGAAATATATATAGATATAGAGTCGAAGTTGAATGTCTCCACCTTTTTCAGCTCTTCGATCTACATCTTTCAATTTCAACCCACCGATCAAATGCCATTTAAAAAAAAATTTGTAGTCGACTTACTTCCAGTCAGAAATTATATGAACATTCAGTTTCTATAAAGCTACAGGAGTTGCAAACATATTAGGAATCTTCATTATGAAAAATATTTTGATATTCTTCGTCGAGGACTGTTTTCAGTGGAATGATTCATCATACATCAATGTACCAGAGTGCAAACGTTTTTTAAACTTACTGTAAGAGATATTGATCATCATTTGACCAACTCATTCACCTCTTATTAATAGTTCACAATGCCAACTGTTTATATATTTATTTATTATTCATTCCACTGGGAACACATTTGTGAGGGCATTAATTCAGGCATAGAAAATTGTCAAAATTGTTATATCAAAATACTTGATTCTAGTTATCATTGTTATCTTTCAATATTTCAATTTTTAAGCTCGAAATTGAATTCTAAAATGTTTCTTCTCGGATTCTATACATATTTCATTCAAATCTAATTTGCTTACATGAGCCCAATTGAATAACTTTGTTTTAGAAATTTCACAGTTTCTTATTGGCTCAGTAGCAAGCTGAAAATATATATATATATATATTTCAGAAAAATCTATCAGTTTCGGGTTTGAGAAAACCTTTGGAATAGCATGTTTAAAGTTGTTTTATAATCGTTTTCAAGCACTGAGATGCTAGGAATTGGAATAATCTAACATTATTTTTGAATAGATCAACTTCCCAATATATCTGTAAGATACTCAATGAAATGTTCAATGGCTGCTATTTGATTATTTTTGTATACATTTCTAGTTCATATGCTCCAGTAAAAGGAATTGAATTCATTTTGTTTTGGAATTACCCGACTTTGGGCACCATTGATAATGATCTCAATAGTAATATGAATATGTTGACTTTTTTTATTTTTGTGATGTTTTTAATTGAATAAACGATTTTATTGCAAACTTGAGAGTACAGCCTGCCAAGAAAAGTGAATCTGATAAAATATAACTGTTTCTCCTTTTCCTTTATATACTCCCCTCCTTTATCCTCGCACATCATTTTTCATTTTGTTTAAAGATATTATTTTCTATTTCAGAATTTTGCAACTGAAATAATACTGGCCGCGTCTAACAGAATACAGCGCTTAAAGCCGCTGCACAAAATATGACAGTTTTCCATGGTGAAATGTCAAATTCTGTGAAGCAGCTTTAACTGCTGTATTCTGTTAGACGCAGCCATTTTGTTATGCCTATCATTCATTATTGGCAATATTAGTCTTGATTTGAGGAATTGGTAGGTACCAAGCAAAAACAACTATTTTTTACCTCGTTGATGAATTTACAATCATGCGGAATGAATATTTCATCGGTTTATTTACTTGAATTATATTACAATTTAAACCAGAGCTCAAAAATGCTTACTTTTAAAAGAGAATAACTAACCTACAGAAATTTCATTCCTCAATATTCAAAGTAAGTCATTGTGAGTTGCCAATTCAAAATTAATATTTGACCATATATAAAGTTCACACTTGAATCAATTATTATTTATTTGGCTATAGCAAATGTGCATTATGTAGTTGCAACTCCAAACTATTCAAGTCATGAAAATCACTTTGTTGAAGAAATGTACTGTGTTCAGGTTTGTATTAATTACTGTTTCGAACTGTTCAAATAAGATGGCTTGGTTTTTCTGCTACTAATATGCACATGTTTGGAGCAAGGGATACAATAAACACATTAAATATAAATTTATGTATAATAATAATCTGGTGAAAATTAAGTCATTTGTATAGTTCATGTACTATGCATTCACTACTGAGGTAATCTACATATATAAGATTTAAAAATGAAATGTTCATATTTCACTGAAATATCTCGTCCTGCTGATGTTGAGATATACAGGGTGCCCCAGAATTTTCTGAACAAGCCATATCTCCGTTCCATTCCACTCTAATGATCTGTCGTACCCCTAAAGATGATGTTCTCGAAGATGTTAACCTTGTAGCGAAACGCGCGTCGAGCGCGTGTAATATCAGTTTGGTGTTAGGATAATTATTGATCTTTACAAAAAGTGAAAAATATGTTGAGTGAATCATGAGGGATATCAACAAGAACAATTTTCATAGGGCGTCTTCTGAAAACCATATTCTTTCTTCAAACGAAAAGTGAAACTACCAACCAATACTGACTAGTAGAACAATAAATAAGCGTGTATTGAATGTTCAAAATGAGTTTGTCCACAGATAAACAATGATGTATTATATTCCTGCAAAAAAAATTGATAGTGCCATTTGAAATAATGGGCGGGGGTTAATTTTTTGATAACTCTTTTAACTCTTCCAGTAACGGAGATATCGCTTGTTCAGAAAATTCTGGGACTCTCTGTTTATCTTGAAACGTATATTCAGTTTGGGAGTAAACAAACAATTCCACTCTTCTGATGTATCACACACGTAACATGCTTTTTTTTTTTTTTAATTTCCCTGCCATGTGTCAGATATGACTTCTTACATTCAACATTAGTTCCTGGTGGATTGCTAATTTATTTCTGACCAATTGACTGTGCATCTATTTTTGGTTGCGCACTTATTTTGCATTTAATGGTTGGTGTCACTGAAATTTTGATCACATGACATGTAATTGATAAGTTTATGGAGAGATATCGCCACCTCTTTTTGTTTTGAGTTCAATAATCACTGAAATATTCGTTGATTCAGTATTAATTATGATCTTTAAATGAATGAATACATAAATAAACAAAAATTAAAATTTGTCAAATTATAGAAATTTCGGGTGGCGACATCTATCCTTCATCTCAGTTGTTACATGTCACATGATGAAAATTTCAGTGATGCCAATCATTGAATCCTAAAAAAGTGTGCAACCAAAAATAGATGCATATGGCCAATTGCGTCAGAGCTTGTTTCAACTAACTAATCAATGATTCCACCAGTAATGCATTGTTGAATATAAAAACCCAGATTATGTTTCATTGATCTCAGTTGTTTATCTTCTTTGAAAAGCAAATTCAAGTTGCATGTTCAAAAACATTTTCATACTTTTGATGCATCAGATATGACAACATATTTTTTGATTCATCTGCCAGGTATGGAATGTTTGATGAAAATTGTAATTGAATTGAATACATGATGAATACAATTATTCCATTTGAATATACATGAACTGAAAAAAATAAATATTACATAGTTGATGTCTGAAAGACATTTTTCTGTGGTGGATGAATCTTTTCTTGGTAGATTTTTTGGTTTTTAACCTACCAGAATCTGAAAAAATTGAGAATAAATATTGAAGAAGTCAAAACAAGTGTGTAGAAGGTAGACTTACCTAACCTGTAAAGTTATTTAAAAAAACACCTACTGGATAAAACACGTCCAACAAGTCAGCAACTTCTCGTAATTTAAAATTGCCCATAATACAAGGACTAATAGATACAATAAAAATTCTCGCTCACTTCTTTGAAACATCGTAGAAGATTCGGAGACTTGTCTCTCTTCTATAGATGTTTGCACGGTCGTTGCTCTTCTGAATTATTGCCAGTCGTTCCACCTTTGGCAGTATCAAAACTGATGACCGGACGAGTGCAGAATTCCCACCCCATTGTTGTGAGCTTGGAGACCTCTCAAATATCTCTTGTTCGAGGATCTTTTCTCAATAGAACAGCTGAATTTTGGTTTGGAACTCTTTGCTGAGAGAGGTTTTTCCCGAGACTTACAAACATTGAAAAAGGTATTGTCAATTCAGGGTTTCTCTCTTCGTATGAATCTGTACATATATATGAAATATTTTGTTGACGTTTCGGAAACTAAATTCGTTTCCGTTTTCAAAACAAATTCGCAATTTTGATTTCCGAAACTTTAAGGATGATAATTATGTATTATAGTAGTTCTTGTATTTTTTTGATAGGCCAATTAGAGTTATACGAGAAGTAAAGTGTTCTTTAATCAACGCATCAACTTTTCGGGGTAGATCGTTCGTTCGTTTTCCGTTAATCTAGCTGACGAACGTCAACCCTCAGAAGTCGAAAATTGTGCGAGCAATGGATCCACGAGGCCTTACCTTTTAACGTGCGATTGCCCAGCATGGTGGCCCGGCTGGGATGCGAACCCCGGTCTTCCGCTTGATAGGCGGATATAAAAATAATAAAAAAAAAATAATAATAATATGTTAATTAGCCCCTTCTCTGTTCACATCTCTAATTAAATATAACACATAAGTATATAAAACATCACAAATAAATAAATAGTATGTATATGTATAGATACAATACAACAAACACAACACTAAATAAATACATTGACATTTTACAGAAATTACAGGACAAACTTGTTAAAATGGAGCCTGGAGCGGTTCATCCACGGGCCAGCCACCCCCCTTGCGGGTGACGACTGGTCCGCTTCAACCCTTATACAGAGGCACAGAGTTGGATAAATTGTCAAATGAGAATGATATTGAGTTCACTGAATCATCTGTTCTCTTACTAGCTCCATTCCGGCTTGGCAAAACCTTGCACTGAAAATATTTTCGATTTCTTTTTGGGATTGGGAAAAGTTTCACTGTAACTGAAATAATTGATTTGATATATTTGGTTATTTTGAAAGAGCGCGCGCGTACTCTATCACTCAAAAATAGAATTTTCGAGCTACTACTCCAAAATTTCGAGATATTGAATCGAAAATTCCAAGTTTTTGCATCAGAATTCCGAGGTATCAAGTTGGAATCAAGAAAAAAAGTACGCGAAATGAAGAATAAACTTGACGTTCCCCACTTCAGAGATATTGCTGTAAAATTGTTCGTTTCCGTTAACCAGCTGACGAACGTCAACCCTCAAAAGTCGAGCAATGGATCAACGAGGCCCTACCTTTCAACGTGCGATTACCCAGCACGGTGGCCCGGCGGATATTGAAACCCCCCGGTCTTCCGCTTGATAGGCGAATATGCTAACCACTACACCACCAAGACCTTGGTTCTCAAACTAATTTTTGAGGGCGTTTCGAAGCTATTGACCTTTCAGGTCCAAACTGTTACATTCATGAAACATTACGTCCCCATAATAACGTTTTGGTAATACATAACTTCCTACATTTCTGAAGTGACGTTATAATTGTTGACAGAATTTGATGGAATTATATTATAATTTACATTTTACGTGTTTTTTTTTTGGATTATGAAGGATAAGATGAATTGGGTGCTTGTGCTTCTTTTAACTTACCCCATCGTTTCCTTATTCCTATTGTGAGAAATGTTGGGTAGACCGATCATAAGATACTGAGTCGGTCAACCTATCAAGCATTATTTACTTTAGTGTTGGCCGCCCTTTCCCCCCATGTCATCCAGAAAAGCATGTTGGGTAGACCGGTCTCCCGTCGTAAAATAACGAAGGTCTTCCTATCATGTATCCGGTCCACCTATCATGCACCAGGTGCAGGCAACCTGCCTTGCGGTATGTTTTTGGTCCGCTGATCCTGCCATAAGGGAATATATATATATATATATATATATATATATATATATATATATATATATATATACACTGGAACACTCCGTACATGGAAAATGACCTTTGGAGACATATGATTATTGTGATATAACCATACGACAGTTTGCCAATATCAAGTTACGCGAAACAATAATAAAACAAGTGTTGTTCATGTTATGTAACTTATATATTCATTTTTTTGAAGAATAAATGGCCATAGATTATCAAACAAGTGGTGGATCCAAAAACCCCCTTTGGCCAGAAAATCGCCTGCGCACAGGGCCCGAAATTATCGTAAACCGGCACTGACACTAAGTGTACATGAGATGACTTGTAGTCGTCACAATTACAGTTATTACAGTCAACTGTAGTTTGTCCTTGTCATCTTCTAGCCACCATCCAAATTGCTACCTACTGAGTCGCCATCTTCGAGCCAAAGGCTGAACTAATATCATGCTAGATTTTGATACATTCATCGTTGACGCTGAGAAGATTTAGTAAAATCATGCATTTTTTCACATTCTTCCGGGTTTCTTCAGAATGGTTGCATTTTGAAAGTTGATATTCAGGCAGGGTATAGTCCAATATAGAAGGAAGGACATTTTAAAATATTATCACGATCTGTGACAAAAAAAATTTCATTGTTTACATTTTTTGATCGTCAACAGCTTTCTTCAACAAACTAATTTCAAATCCAAAATGGTGTTAGTACCTCAATTCAACTTTCGTCTTTACGAAAATATCATAGTTTTTGCTATCGGACTTACCGTTCGGCAGAAACCCGTTCAGCAATAGAGGTATGTTTACGGAATTTCGAGAATCCCCCCTCTTAATCCACAATCTATCATATGACGCTGAAATGGGCAAGTATAATAGTAACCCCAATGAGCCGCCATCATCCCATGTACAACACCAATTAGAACAATTTCGTCGCTTCCGGACAGCATCTTCGGCTGGTTCTTCGCACTTACATCAACTCAGCGTCGACACACAAAATTCATATTCGAATCCACACAACGCCAACACACAAACAACATTTATAATCCAATTCATCCAGCGTCACCACACAACATTCATACTCAAATCCACCCAGCGTCGAAACACAAAATTTAGTCTCAAATCCACCCAGCGTCCAGACACAACATTCTCAGTATATATCAGACCAAGAAAAAGAAGAAATTTTAACTTTGCAATAGATTAGCAAGAAGACAAATGATTTATGTATGCGAATAATGTCTGTTGGATTTAACATAAGTTTCAGAGTTACTGATTTCGTTTGTATTAAAAATTTGTTTCATACAGTAAATATGGCGTTTATGTTAGAGCGTATTAACACAAAACAATTACGTAAAAAAGTTATACATACTTTTACATAACCACTAAGACTCTTAATTAAAGCTTCACAAACTTCAGGTATTATAACAGATATGGACTGCTTTGATACTTTTGAAAGATACATGAGGCTGTGGTAGAAATCGCCTGTTGATAGAAATCTTGAAGTTGTTGCTAACCTTTCTGTTACACTTATAGCATTTCTGTAGTTCGTATGTCTTTTGGCAACTGCAGCACCAACAAGGCATATCAGATTCTCGAAATCTTTGGTGGACATTCTTAGAAAATTCCTAAAGCTTGAACGAATCTCACCACTTAGTCCAATATCATCCTCACGTAACTGATCTAACAATTCATTTATGGAATAACTTCCTCGCTTTTTTAAGCTTGCTCTCATCCAAAAACGTTATCGTTTAATTTTTCCAACATTGGATGAAGAGGAAAGAAGGATATAACGACTGGCGGCTAGCAATAAATCTTAATTTTTTTAATTTTCCTCCTGGTGGAAACGCCACATGGTTAGACAGCGAATTGTCGTTGTGGTGTGGACAGTTTGTCTCAATTTTGACTTGTTCGAATACCTAATATTTTGTCGTGTTTTTGTCTCAAACTCGTGTTCACTTTTTGTCTGCTTGGTCTGGACCCGACATAATATTTTGTTGCAATTGCAGACCAAGACACCCCCCAAATCAAAAGAACCAAAAATATTCAAACCAGGGAGGGTTGGATTCCACCCGACAGAGTTACTTGGTTGACATTATTTCCACCGAAATTTTGAATCAAGGTTTTATGTAAGTATTATTTTCATTTTCATTTTTTTTTAATTTTTCTTAATACAAATTTCATTATGCAAAATGATCAATTTCAAGTGAGTATATTTACATTAATTAATTTGTCGAGCATTTGAGCAATTTTGAATATGATATTATCAGCAAAAAATCATTCAGTTATTTCCTTCAGAAATAACCGAGTCATATCATCTTCCTCCCATAAGGAAAAGGGATTCCTCGAACAACAAGCCAGGAGTAGCAAAGGGAAAACTTGTTGATAAATTCCGGAACGAATTGACTTTTTTGAGGGATGCTGGAATTTTACCAAGCAGAAGCTCAAAAGAATGCAACACTCCGAAAGAAGGTAGGCGAAATTTCATCTTGACTGTGAAATAGAGAAAAAAAATTAAAATTCGATTTTTCCAATTCGAAATAAATCAATCTTTTTATACTTCACATTTTCATGATTTATATTTCCTGAGTTTATATTTCTAGTTCATTTTCAGGTGCACAAAAGAATGCATATGATGAACACTTGAGATGTTTACGTCATAATAGAGAACCTTTGGAAGAGATATATGAACACTGGGATGCCACTTTCACTTCGAGAAGACAGAAACTCCTGAAGGAAGGTGGTAGTACCGAGGAATTGTTTGAAGAATACCCGATTCTGAAGGATTGAGTATGCTTGAATTTGGTAAGATTTTTTTATGAATTATGAGATGCTGGAAATGAAAAAGCTTTATCTTCCGATGACAAGAACATTGATTTTTCATATTTTTCTTGTAGGTTGAAAGAGATTTCGATATAATTTTTGCTAATAAATCTGATCATCTCATCAATTTTTGGGAGTCTGTAGTGAATGAACTCATCCAACTACGTTATATATATATATATATATGCTGGCTGGAACTTCCGGTTGATCCGCGTCTGGAAAGATTTACTTGTCTACGTTTCGACTCCCATTTCGGAGCCATTTTCAAGACTTAGTGACCTTGCGTCTAGGTCTGAGTTGTCTCACTAGCTGGCTATCATCACTGGAGATCGATCTCCAGTGATGATAGCCAGCTAGTGAGACAACTCAGACCTAGACGCAAGGTCACTAAGTCTTGAAAATGGCTCCGAAATGGGAGTCGAAACGTAGACAAGTAAATCTTTCCAGACGCGGATCAACCGGAAGTTCCAGCCAGCACATTTCTGACCGCGGAAGCCTAGCCGATCAAATATATATATATATATATATATATATATATATATATATATATATATATATATATATATATATATATATATATATATATATATATATATATATATGAATATCGCAATGTTTGAGGACAGGAAAGTAAGTTATATATCACTTTATACTTGGCAACTTTTAAGGACACCGAAAATCTTCATAATCTATAAATCGTTAGGTTTGAGGACAGTAGACAAAAATACGTGGCAACAATGCATATGAATAAATTCTGAGAAGCATAAGTTACGTGCAGAATAATTCAAACCGAACCGATTTTCAATATAAACGAGAGTGTAATGATTTAACTATCGTCAAATTAACGATATTTGTGTCGAATCTCATTCCGTAAAAATATAAAATCTTTGCAAGTCGGTAGTGAACGACATAATATAACGTTTGTTAACGGAGATAGAATTGGTTCACTTGGCTAACAACTTGAAGTAGTTTTGTGGTATTTTTGACATATTGTTCACACGGATTGTTGAGAGATAGCAACCGACAGTCGTTTGATAACGGATCGTTCATTAACGGAGTTTTACGGAATATACCTGTTAGTGCACCTTGCATTGATATTTCCGATAAACCTCGAATGGTTGATAAGGCCATGCCCAGTTTTTCAAATTAAATACTTCAGTTTCATGAGAACATAATAATTCTTAAGATCTAGAGGGGAAAAATATAAAAATAAAACTCAACCAGGATTCTGGTGAATTTTGAAAATCTTTCAATATTGAATATTGGTTATTGAAAATAATTACTATTATACAGAAGAAATTTATATATAATATAGAAGAATATTATGATGCACGATCAAGATTTCAGAAATATTTTGCAGGTACTGTTTGTCGACATGAAAAAATATTCAATTCCCGAAGAATTTTCGAAAAATATTGATTATTGAAAATTTTTTATATGCATCATAATAATTGCATCTGGTCCCATTCTTGAATATTTCTCAATAATCTAGTGATATTCAAGAATCAATCGGCCACCAGAATAGACCTATATAATGGCCTTGGAAAACCAAAATAGTTGGATTTTGTGTTCAAGGGTTGGAAAAGATCTGATGAATTGAAAACCAAACTTTCAACTCGAAAATCGAACGAAAGTGAGTGTTAGTAAGGAACAGCTATATACTCATGCCCGCATATCGCCATATAATAACTCTAACATTTTTAAAATCATCGAAGAAATAGTTTTTTCATGGAGATTGTGGGATGAAGTATACGCTAACCATATAAACCGAATAAACCAGTTTTTCTCCAAACTACACGTTCTATTTTTCCACGAACATGAAAAATACATATGGTTGAAATATAATATGTATAATATATGTGTAAAAGCCAAATGGAATGAATTCATCATTTCGGTTACTGCACATATTTGACAAAAATCCCGAAACACGTCGAATGTAAATTATAATTTGGCATTCTTCACTGAAAATATACACAAGCTAAGTTCGTTTATTAAGCTCTGAGTGCTCACTTTGCTCGAAGCCGTTCGTTTATTACAAATCGAACTCTTCGAGCTTATCCTTATACATAGGTGTCCATTTATTCACTGAGCGAGCATATTGAGCAAGCTCTCTCAGCTCGGCTGCGCGCACTCCACTCAAAATCGTTCGTTTTTCCCAAATCGAGCGCACAGAGCGATAACTTTGGTGTCCTTTTATTCATAGAGCGTGCATATTGAGCAGCTTATTCAGCTCGGAGCTTCGTTAAAGAGAAAATCGAGCGAGAAAATGTGACGTAACCGACGTATGATGAAGAATAAATTTGACATTGAACTATGAAGTGAGGTTATTTTTATTTGGAATGGAAAGAAAAAACCTTTTTGAATTCTTACAGTCCCGATTATATTTTCAAAATGTGAAAGTCATACTGACCTTGGCGAGATCTAGAAATACACCTACCGTTTTTTTTCCGTTGTCTAGTGATTTATGTATTCTTGATGTTACATACGCGATTGCATCCTGAGTAGATTCGTTATTTTGAAAACCGAATTGCTGGCTACTGATGAGGTTATACCTTTCAATATACATCATAAGCCTGTTTTTTGTGTTTTTTTTTTTAAATATTTGTGCAATAGTAGAGATTATCGATATTGGTCTATAGTTTTTAGTTGCATTTTTTTGGTCCTGATTTATGTAACGGTTTGATAAGAGCTCTTTTGAATTGTCTTGGGCAAATACCGCTGCCAACATACATTTTTTCGGTCGAAAAAAAAAATGTTTCTTACAAATGTGCGATTTTCAGGCGTGGAGTTCAATGGCAAATACTTAAGGTGCCTCGTCAAAAAATATCACTCAGTAGTAGGTACTTTAGTTCCCTACTTGCACGAAATTATTTCCTGCCGTCCACTTCCCATTCTATCAGTTGTGAGGTGGTTTAGTGAACGAATACGCACAATTTAGTGGATAATCCACAATTCATAATCTAGTGGATAAATCTAATGTACAATGTATAAGAGAAATGTGGTTTGCTGAACATATAATTCATAATGCATGTCTTCTACTTCTTCATCAATTGATGCGTGGTCATTGTCTGTTTACTGTCTTCATATTTGAAAAAAGGCATACCAGAATATTTTGTGCATTGGAGTTATGAATTATCAACTAAATTGTGGTGAATCTTACTAAACCCGCCCCCACACGAATGGCTTATGGGTAGTTGCACCAAGCAATTTAACGAAGGTTCAATGTTAAACTTGGCTATTTGTCCATGTTTAATCCAAGTTTTACATTAAACCTCCGTTAAGTGGCTTGGTGCAAGAACCCATTAACAGCAGTAATTGAAATATGAAAAAAGTAGGTATTTTTTGTTCTTATAGACAAGTTTTATCCGTTTGATCGTCCTTATAGAATTTATATCGTGTCCGAGATAACAATAATAGTGGAATCAGAAATAATACATTCAGGTCTATTCTCGTGGCCTGATTCTTGAATATCACTAGATTATTGAAAAATATTCAAGATCTATAATTGGAACCAAAATCAATATTATATTGTACAGAAAAATCACATTAATACTGTGAAATGTATATACTCATTTACCTATCATGATCTACTTCTAATCAGGCTCAGCTACATTCATACATATTCACATCAAGAAAATCCAAAACAATATAGAAAAAAATAAGTTAATGTGGTTGAAAATGTTTCCCGTTGGTGGAAGTGCGTCTGCACGGAAATTTACGGTGTGCTAGTGTCATTAATATAATAATAATTTTATTCTCACCTAAATTACAAATTATACACAATATTGTGTGTTACAAATATACGAAAGATACAGATAAAAATAAATGAATAAAGTAAAAATGAATGTAAAGTTTAGTGCTCAAACATAGTACGTGGGCCAATGGCGTTATTAAGTATTATAACAATTATAATAATATAAGTTACAATATATAAATATATAGATAAAAGTATATATAAAGTAAAGGTGGATGAGTAAACATTTTAAAACTTACACTATAGTTTGTGAAAGTGAATGGCATCAATAATAATAATTTAATATATGTTATGCAAACAAAGTTACCCACAAAGTCATAGACTGTCTGTGGTGACGATATCGTGCATTTCTTATTACATAATACCAATAATTGAAGTTTTCTGTTATGAATACCCTTTTTCGTTATATTTCTTATTTCAAATTGATTGTTACATTCAATCAACCTATTATGTCTTTCCGATCTATTTGTGTTCAGTAAGTACTTTTAGATTTAAAAAAAAATTGTTAAATATTACTACAGTTTTTATTTCGGGAGGAAGAAAGTTGAAGAGCCTTGGAACCAAATGGTTATAACAGCATTGACCGATAGACTTTGAGACAAATGATGTTCTAAAATGATCCGTCTTCTTGTATCGTAGGTATATTCTAGTTTGGATAGGTATGAATTATTTTTGAATGCAAAGCATGTTGCTTTGAACAAATAATGTTGTCGAATATCAAGTATAAAGTTTCAGTAGAGTATCGATTTGTTTTTTTCAGCATGATTTTAAGGAATTTTCTTTGAAGCACATTCAGATTCTTAATATGCTCTTTCAGTGCACTACCCCAGCCTATTATACCATATGTGATTCTGGATTCAACTAGCGCATGATAAATCATTTTAAGATGGTTTTCATCGAATAATTTTCACAGAAAATTAATTCGATACAAAATACATCTTAGTATATTACATAGTTTCAGTATGTGTGTGTTCCATCTGAGATGGCTGCCTATTGTAATACTTAGATATATAATCGATTCAGTTTCTTTCACTTCCAGGTGTTCATCAGTCTTGAAGGTGTTATATTGTGGTTTGGAGTTCATGTAGCATGAGAAGGAGATGAAGAAGGTTTTATCATGTTATCAAAATTAATGGTGAGGTCTTTGTGGTCAAACCAGTTCTTGATTTCTTTCATGTCTTTTCTATAATTTCCTTGAGTTGATCCCAATTTTCATCATGAAAAATCACAGCAGTATCATTGGCGAAACTGACCACTTCTCCCTTCATATCTAAAGAAAAAATATCATTGATGTAAAGAACAAATAGTAGTGCACAAAGGACGGTACCTTGGGGTACACCATATCCAACAGTTAACAGCAGTAATTGAAATCTGAAATAAGTAGGTATTTTTTTGTTCTTCTAGACAAGTTTTATCCGTTTGATCGTCCTCATAGAATTTATATTGTGTCCGAGATAACAATAATAGTGGAATCGGAAATAATACATTCAGGCCTGATTTTTGAATATCGGTAGATTATTGAGAAATATTCAAGAATAGAACCAAAAATGCTATTATGGTGCACATTGAAAATTATCAACAGTCAATATTTTTTCGAAACTTTTTCAAGAATTGAAAATTGAATCATATCGAAAAACCAGTACATACAAGATATTTCAGAAATCTCATTGGTACATCATATATTATAACAGACGTCGAATATTGACATTAACCAATATATTCAATATTAAGAGTTATTGAAATTCACCAGAATTCGACTAATTGCATGGATAGTGAAGATATAATTCGGTAATCATACTTGGTTTTATTCAAAGAAAAAATTCGATCATCGACTGGTTCAGAATATGCGTATATCCTCGGCACAGCCACAGTCTGAGCTATTCGACAATCAAATTCGTGAAATATAATCTGGGGTATTTTCTGGCACTCTAGTGTTCAAAACGTATTCGTCTCTCCATTTCTGTCTCACTATTTCGCCAGCTGTAAGTGAGAGAGGAGGGGACAGGTGAATACGTTTTGAATACATGAGCGCCAAACGCCTCTGACCACAAGATCAGCCATCAGTTCATTTAATTTTATTCAACTACGATACATACAGAAAGTACATTCGTAGCATCAATATAGATACTTGCCAGAAGAAATAAAATGTGTACCTACTGTCGCACCACAGTAGGTACACATTTACAGTACTTACTAAGATGCCTGGAAACCCTGGTGTGTTTACTTATACCTGTAGAAGTTTGGGATAAAAGTGGCGAAATCTGGATTGCTTGATTTTTGGTGGATAATTGAGCTTTTGGAGGTTTCCGTACAATATGTACAGATGTCGCCAACACGCTCTTGTCAGTCTTGTCTGAAGCTAAATTTGCACTAAATGAAAATAATGAGCAGTCGGGTTTTTCCACTTTTATTTGATTGGCTAGCGAGAAGAGATCGCAACCCAAAGGATAATGGATGGACAATGAGATACCAGTTACAACCTTTCGATATTTAAAAGCAATGAAATCAACAAATAAACACGATAAAAACATCATAAACATCAACATTTCAAACTGACATGACAATATGACAATCAACTTGACACTTGTCATCAAATTTGAAAAATGGGAACATAACGCCCTCTACCGAAAAAATAGGTGAAACTTTCGAAAGCGTCGATTGTTTTTTTCGCCACAAAAATCTAAACAAAATCTAATCGGTTGAGTCACCTGGTCTTCTAGGCATCTTAGTACTTACATAAAAATACATTATTGAAAAAACAAAGAAGTGAAGGATCCTTTTCATGGAGTAGTAGAATTCTTACTGCAAGTGAAGTAAAATGCAAGTGCGCATGCTCCGTAGAGATTTTGCTGCAAATGCAGTAAAAATTTCACTGCTTCATAAAAAAGGGTTGAAAGCAGTGGAATCTGTGATGTTCATGTCATTTGTCATTTTTGCTATTTATATTTATTGGTAGGTATTTGATTATGATTTTCAGAAACTATACCAAAAACCCAATTATTTTGATTGGCTGAGAGCCGATTAGTAGATTCACAATCAGGTCTATTCTGCGGTGGCCTATTGATTCTTGAATATCATTCGATTATTGAAAAATATTCGAGAATGAGACCAATAATGCAATTTTGGTGCAAATCAAAATTTTTCAATAGATAATGTTACTCGAAGATATTTTAGAAATCTTTATGGTGTATATTTATATTCTTCTATAACAGTTGCCAATTATTTTCAACAACCATAGCAATATTCAATATTGATAGTTATTCAAAAGATTCACCAGATAATAGACCCAAAAATAATGATATGGAAAATCGACATAATTAAAGTAGAATTGGATGAACTGAATTGTTTATGTCGGTGGAGTTCCATTTCATTACTAGACTAAATCGCTATTCAATCCATAGCGATGTTTGTATAGTACCTTGAAGTACTACCCTCAAAGCTCAAGTGTTTTCGTTTAACTAATTTTAAAGAAATCCAAGAGCCTATGCACAATCGACCTTATATATGTTCAAAATGGCTACGAAATTAACGAAATATCATTCGCTTTGCTGCTTTGAAGTTGAAAAATTTTAACTTCCAAAGGTCACTGCTCGAGCAGTGAAATCTGTCAAAAGCTACTGTACTTGCAGTAGTTAAGGACCATGAAAATACACCTTGAGATGTGGACTTGTGATTTGTCAATTTGTCAGCCTTTGACATGACAGTTGACAGCATCGTCACGTGCGCAACGCATAGACATAACAACTAATGCTGGATACAGACAGATCCGAAATCCGATCGTACGATGATCAGATCGCTCTCTGTATGGTCTAAATTTAAATTACGTATGACGATCAGATAGATTTCTGATTGGTCTAAATTTGAATTTAGACCAATTTAGACCAATCAGAAAGCTATCTGATCATCGAACGATTGGATTTTGGATCTATCTGAATCCAGCCTAAGCCTGCATCCACATAGGTACGTGATCTCGGACATCCGTATCCGTTAATCATTGAAAATTGTCTTTGCGTTAGACCATCCAGCACTCTGATTGGTTGGTAGTAGTCACGTGGTTGCAACCGATCCGTGATCACGTACTCATGTGGATACAGGCTCATGGACTGGCCAATAGAGCGTTAAGGAGCTTTTTCATGAACAGCAAAATTCTTGCTGCAAGTGCAGCAAAATGAAAGTGCGCTTGCGCAGATCCAGATTTTACTGCTCCAGCGATAAGAATTTTGCTGCTCATAGCTAAGTTCGATTATTCGAGTAGAACGGGTAGAGACTGAGATGAGATCAGTTGATCACTGAGCGCACGGAGCTCAAGTTATAAAAACCAACGGGTTTTGAGCTTTCGGAACTTGTAACATAACCTGATATTTTTGTATTTATTTTCTTTTTTATTTTTATCCACATTCACCATGTGGTTTGTTCATATGAAGCTCTTGTTGAATAAGAATATAGGTACAATTTTCAAGTTTTCTTTAGAGTGATGTGTTTGTAGGTATGAGATGAGGTTGATTCAGATTTGGCATGGCATTCCATAATTCCATTATAACCAGTTAGGAAAAGTTTCGTTTTGTACAATGAACATTATCCCCGCGGGACGAGAAGAGAAACTATGAAACTGTTTAAAGGTGTCCAAGTTTTCCTGCAATGCTACAGAAAATATTGAACATGCTCTACACTATATCCTTGGAGAATTAAAAATTCATAATAAATATCTGTGGAGAGGATATGAATGACCATACGTTTCTCTTTTTGAAACTGTAAAATGAACTGAAATTTTTTCAACAATAATGTATCACCATTCAGTGTTCAGAATGGGAGTTAACAGGGATTGCAGATTAGTGCAGCTTGCACTAACCATATCCTCACCTGAGAACAAGTTTAAAGGGCCCTAAGGCTTTCCGAATGTTAACAAGTACGTAAAGTTTTTCTGTTACATTTTGAAATTTTAATATTTTCAAGATGCAATGGCTGTTGGAGTGGTATGGCTTGTAGAAAGAAAGAGAGAAATCTTCACATTAAGATTATATATGGAAGATAATGAAGTTGCTGAATACTGAATGAAGACAATGTGTGTATTCACGTTCTTCCTAATAATTTAGATGTGTGAGATTTGTTTTATTCAACCAAAGTATACAGAAATAAGCACGCCCAATGGAAGGTCGGAGTACTGCACACCAAGGGTCTATGTTCAAGAAAAAAGTAGGGTTCTGAATGTTTTATGGAAAAAAAACTTTTGATTTTTTTTTGTTCCGGGTAAAATATCATTATCACAATCCATGTAGTTAGTAGATAGGTACATGTGAATAAACTAATAGGTGAAAAAGAATTGATTTTTATTCAATATAATATGGATGAAATGAATTATTTCAGCGGGAATAAATCTCTAAATACAGAAAAGACTTCTGGATATAATTTGAGGAAGTGATTTTCAACTGTTTCTTTTTCAAGTCTATGCATCAAGAATACTAAAGTAGGTAATCACTGAAAAATCAGCAAACACCTGAGCAGAAATCAATCAGAAAGGAATGCAATAAGCATAATAATTTAGATATAATGATAACACCCTTCAATTAGCAAAAAGTGAAACATGTTGGTACATAGGAAAGAGCTATCCTGAAAGCTATTCATAATTGTCCCTATTACAATCTTAACAAATCCATATGTTGTCAAAAATTTCAATCATCCAATATATTAATGGAGGCACCAATGAACTTTGCAGAATTGAATTGAGACAAATTATCGGGTATATTGCGAATGTCAGGATATATTTTCATTTTGAAGATTTTTGACTTTCCTCATTTCGAATGTCTTATTTAAAGGACACTTGGTTACAGTTTTTTTGTCTGCGTTACAAAATATTTTTTTTATTGATCCCATGATAATTTGGTGTTAGCGCTGATGATCCAAATGGTTCATCTTCTGTTATCTTGATTGTGTGCTTTCAAAACTTGTGAAATTCTTGCATGATCCCGCAGGTAATAAACATCAGAAAAACATAATAATTGGAAAAATTTATATTTTGGTAGATCGCATTTCTTATCCAGCATCATAAGGATCGATACCCATGCTGATATGTTCAACAATTGATTTCGAGATTTCGAGGTGAACTTTGGAACTCGAATAATATTTTTAGAGATTGCCTATTTTCAGACATTTACATCGATAAACAGCTAACACTCTTGAGGTTTGAACTTCCATCATATGGTTTATGATTCCTGGAACAAGACGATTATGATCATGAAACCTCCATCTAGTTAGGTCTCATTCAGTTCTTCTTAACCAAGATGATAGTGATTGACTTACTACCTCAGTGTTCGAACGATGAACTCAGGTCTATTTTTTAACCAGTAAATTCTTCAAAATTCCATAAATAATTTCAAAACTAGCTAAAATCGAGGCTAGCTAGGTACATACTTCGAGAGGTTAGTATTCAAAATCGTTTACTAAACAGGTATCGTTCTTCAGTATGACTTTCACATGTGAAAAATATAATTAGTACTGCAAGTATTGAAAAAGAAGGCTTTTTTTCCATAACAATAATAAATAACCTCACTTCATAGTTCAATGTCAAATTATTCCTCATCAAAAGTCGGTAATGTCACATTTTCTCGTTCGATTTTCTCTTTAACGAAGCTCTGAGCTAAATGAGCTGCTCAATATGCACGCTCTATGAATAAAAGGACACCAAAGTTATCGCTCTGCGCGCTCGATTTGGGAAAATCGAACGATTTTGAGTGGAGTGAGCGGAGCCGAGCTGAGAGAGCTTGCTCAATATGCTCGCTCAGTGAATAAATGGACACCTATGTATACGCTCAGAGAGCTCGATTTGTAATAAACGTACGGCAGACGGCATCGAAGAAAGTGAGCGCAGAGGATAATTGAACTTAGCTCATGAAATGGTTTTGCAGCTTCATTTTCTGTCACTTGTCACAACTTCTGTCATATTTCGAACTTGAAACATTTTTGCTTTTTACTTTTTGCAGATGCAGATAATCTGAACGTTTTCCAGAATAAAATTATATTGTAAGACTGTGTGGAACTTCTAGAATATTTTTTGGGTGTTCGATTGATCATTATTTTTGCAAGGTAGTGTGTATGATGAAAAATGTATATACTACGTTTGCAAGTGATAAGCATTTTTTCATGAGAAAATGCAGTTTTATTTGGTCAATCCAAACCCCAAGTGAAATTTTTGGGAAATGAAGAAAGTACCTGTACTCATACTAATTGCTCTAGATTACTCAAGAAAGAATACCAGCATGGCAGCAGAGCCATATACTCATTCATATATTATACTTTGCAGATTAACTTCCATTGGATTATGTATAGAGGAATATCAAAAGAAAACAAGAGCTTATTTTTTTTTTCTCTCCATGAATAAAGGCTCTATAAAGTCCTGCCATACAATCAGTAGCTACTCACAGATTCAGACCATATCGTTCTACCCACAGTCTCCAAACATACCCAAATAATTCAACTTTTGCAAAATTCATCCTTCTTGCCGATAGGCTCCTAATGAATGTGTTAAGTTGGTTTAATAAAAAATTGCAGAATGATTGATGAATTTTGTAATAGGCATCATTCGGCTAAGTTCGGAGACTGTGGGTAGAACGCAATGGACACAGATTCAATAACTGTTTCTGACACTGCTAATATTCTGTGGTGTATTCTCATCAATGGCATTCGCAGAGTTCTAAGGATTGATAGCATGATTAACAATAACCAAAAATAAAGAATAGAATAACAAAGCCTGTTGAACTTTGAATCCATCTATTTCTTGTAAGGGATGATAGTATCACTTGATGAATTGAGTTGGAACTCAATGGAATTCCTTTGTATTCAAGTCGTGTCTGTTACAGATTTTGAATTTGATCTATTGATAACATCACAATAATAAATAATAGTTTACTTTTCTTCAAGTTTTTACACTAGCGTCTGATAAGGCATCATTCGCTGGAGTGGTAGTATTCTGAATGAAATGAAAAAAAATTCAATTTGCATCTATGATAAGAATGTATTTTAATATCCACATTACTTTGATAAATTCAAGAAGCACCCATAATTACTGCACTAAAAATGCTATGAATTTCAACTAACCCTATGTCTCATAGAAGGTCAATTTATTCTTGGTTCAATTATTCAATAGCAGCTCTCAATCAGTATTTCAATAAACATCTCTTATTAAAATTATGTGATATTGAGCCATATAATAGATAACTCCACTTATTTAAATGTTCTGAAAAAAACTATTTCTCTTTATATTCTGTATCACTCTATTTCTTAATCAGCTTGTACATAGTTATATGACTAACCATTACGCCCCAGGGGGTTATACAAATTGTGCCTGCAATGACTATCGAATTCAGCAAGAATTTTTTTGACCAGAGTCAACACATACTGTGTTTGGACTATAAAAGATACACAATGATCAACACAGAACAATTCAATATCAAAATAAGCTCAGAATTCAGAACAATAATTTTAAAACTTTATTTCAACAATATGTAAAGTTATTTTGCCACTCCTGATAACATTCCATATTGAACACTGATAGTTTGACGGCATTTTCATTTCTGCAATCCTCAACTATGTCTCGTACATTCCTATACAGTAGTCGGGATGTTCTTGTACTATCTCTCTATTGGATTTAATCGCCCTTCCAAACATTATTTGCATAATATTCCCTTCTGATGCAAATGAGACACACCTCAACACTTATCTGTATTCAAAAAGAACGATAAACCATTGTGAGCACATTAGCCATATCTCGTTTAATGATCTTAGTCAAATTATGAGACTGTCGCCCTCCAATGAAAACATCTTCACTGTGCCCCTGCTGCCATATCTGAAAACACTGGTTCATACGAAAAATCATGAATTTATCACTGCAATTGCAAATTTTCACTCTTCCGCCGAGCCCATCTTCGTTGTCGGAGTACTAGTTGACATGATTCAACTGATGAATAGTTTCATTATATTTTGCACCTCTTTTCTTTTGACTACGTACAGATCTAACGGCTCAGTTTACTTCAAATATAGGGAATAATCTTCACTCATCCAATATTATTCAATTCATTTCACCCTGAAAAGACACGATGGTTACATACGAAATACTCGAAATTTTTGTTTACCGTACCTGGCCGAAAGACAATTTTGTTTACTACAGGATGCATATCATTAGATGAAGCACATTTTCCATCGGCTACGATCTCACTGGATCATCGAAAAAACGAAAAATAAAAATCCACAATAACAATAAACATAGGTTATGTTTTGTCAGAGTGAAAAGTGAAAGGCGAAACTGCCAGTGGAATTTCGCGAACATCGTGTTCCGTGATTACACAGAAGCATAAATCCCAGATTTCGTTTCCGAGCATGGACATTATAACTAATGCACTGGCCTTTATGACAGATTTCCCTATAACGCGATACGGAATACGATAGAGAGAGAAAGGATATGCGCATTAAAGGGATGTTGTGAAGGACAGACTGATAATTCTAGACTGTAATTATTCTATCCTTCTCAACCTCTCTTTATATGGCACATTGAAGAAGGTATTCGCTGAGGTTAGACTTTAAGTATTCTATCTTGCTCACTCTGTAGCCCCTTCTCTCTCAGGGCCAGTCCATTAGTTATAATTGTCTATGTATCCGAGAAGGCTGGATTCAGACAGATCCGAAATTCGATCGTACGACGATCAGATAGCTTTCTGATTGGTCTAAATTTAAATTCAGACCAATTTAGACCAATCAGAAAGCTATCTGATCGTCGTACGATAGAATTTCGGATCTGTCTGAATCCAGCCTGAAAGGCTGGATTCAGACAGATCCGAAATTTGATCGTACGACGAAGCTATCTGATCGTCGTACGATCGGATTTCGGATCTGTCTGAATCCAGCCTAACAATCGGGTGTACTCTGTATGTGAATCAAATGAAACATTAAACAATATTCTGTCTATTGTTTTATTTCCTTGTAATTGTATGTGAATCGCCCAATTTGTTCGATGATACGAATACGAATCGAACGTCGGATATCGGATGTGTCAATCCACCTTTAAGTTTGAAGTGAAATGGGATATACTATCTCAGTCTCAGGTGAGTTCCCAATGCAGTGTTTTTGCTTTTCGCGTCTCGCATTTTGATAATCCATAACAGACGCCTCACATCATTCACAGCCATTCGATATCTGCAGAGACGCAAGAAAGTTGAAATATTTCAACTTCATCCCGCCAAATGATATTTGAATCCAGCGTCATTGATCAGAATCCGTGACGCGCAACGCTATAAGTCAAAAAACGATGCATTAGGAACTCACTATTAGTCATTGTCCAAAGGACACAGATAATGGCCCAATGACAATTTTTTTCCAAATCATTCCTTTTTTAGGTACATGTTTATTTCTGTATGTCATATAGCTTTAGCCGCGCAAACCAATCAATGTGGTTTGTTTAGCCGTCAAAGGCAATTAATTCAGTAACAGCGGTGAAAATTTTTGTGGGTATCATAAAGCATTCATATTTGAGCGTTATTTTTTATGAGCTACATTTTCATTTCTAAAAAATGAGAAGATTATGTTAGACTCAGAAAAAATTACAAATACGACATTCTTAGATAAAACTGGTGGTTCTTCTATATTCTATTATTCTCAGGAAGATGCACATACAACTTTCAGTTGTATACTCTGGACCATATGAGTCAAGGATTGGACACCTCTGGAACTTGAGCTCTGAGGGATCGAAAACCAATAGTGATTTAAGGGATCGATCCATTGACATTAGGGGGTACTTCAAAATTCAGGACAAAAAACAAAGGACCTTCAATAATTGAAAGGGCACTCATCACTCGAAGTTTGATTTCAATTAGTATTTACTTAGAAATATTTTTCATTCATTTCACCAAATAATAAAATAATAGATGAAGCCACTGTTAACACAATGGCATCTCAAATTGATCACTTCGAACTGTAGCATCAAATTGAGTGTAGTTCACTCTTCACTCATGACGTTTTATGTCGTCCAATATAAAGTTCATTGGTGAGTTTATCAGTATATTTTTGCAATATGCCGACATTGAGAATTATATTACTTTTTTTCATCATTATTCGTCTCCAGTAATCTTTCTGCATAAAAACATTTCTGAAATCATTGATATACCTATTGAGGAAGTAAACCTATAGACTAGTTATGATATTTTAACTGTAAAAAAAAATAGGTTCCCAAACCTGAAATTGTAAAAGAGAAAATGAAAAGAATCGATAATTTGTTACCATAGTAACAAATGAGAGAACTCATCTTAGTGTTGAAAGAGTCACTTTTCCGTACTAGTACAGAAAAACAATTAGTACTGACAAAGCGGTGGATAACCGAATTCTGACTCCATTGGGAAACAATTACAATTAATTTGCAGAATGCAACAAATTGCACGTTCAAATTTAATATTGATAATAATTCATTTTTTTAATTCTTACACACCTATATGTATTCAATACTTTTTTTCTTATGTTAACTTCTGGGTTTTTTCCGCACGTTAGTAGAAAACATAGTGTGAGTGTACTCAACACGTGCATAAATTGACTCTTCCGCTCGCAATTGCTGAGGAAGGTATTACTTCCCCCACTTAGGTATACCACTATACAAATACAATGTCCAAACACTGGTAAAACGTGGCACTGCAGGTAGCTCTTGTCTATTTTCACTCCCTCTTCATATATTTTATTGTTCACAAAATGAAAAGAATAATATGAACTTGTTTACCGCACTGAATGGGAACGAAAGAAGGATTTTTCTTTGTGTACACACATGTATTATGGAAACGTATGTCTTATTCCCTTTATGAAATTCTTCAGAATCTTCAATCATCTTTTGATCGATCGATTATTATTTTCATTTTTATTATTTCATCATTTTATGCTAGGCCAGTTTCCATTGCATTGATTATCACTGTTGATTCCGCTTTTCAATTGTATGTTTGAGGAGATTTCAGTTCTGTGATTCAGGTCCAGTTAGTTTATGAATAATTACCTAGATCATGGGTGTTAAAAACATATATTCCTAAGTGAACTTTACAACTATACTGCTATTAAAATATTCAGTAGTATATTGATAGAAATGATATTTTTCACAGTCATTATAAGAAAGAAGTTGAATTTTCATCCAAAATTATTCGTATTAACGACCCGCGGACTGCACAAAAAATCAAAAAAATGTTTTCAAGTTCAAACTCATCAAACTCCAACCTACAATGACATCCTGCAAGGTTTTCTATAAACTTGTATTCATACTCTACCAACTTGCATAATAGTCACATATCATCCGTGATGTTAATTAATTTGTTTCAATCACTAAAAAATATTTTCTCAAGAAAAAAAAATCATTGGCAACAGCGCAAAATACGTGTTTTGAGGACATGTCCTCAAAGATTTTCTTATAAAATTTCGTTCTGTCCTCAAAAAACAATTGACTGTCCTCAAATCTACTACCTGTCCCTAAACATTGCGTTTTGTAAAAATTTTGTCCTCAAACATTGCGATATTCATATATATATATATATATATATATATATATATATATATATATATATATATATATATATTTCACTTTGGTGTCATTTTGACACTTATAATTTGAAAACAATTATTATAGGGGTTCCAAATGATTTTTATACAGTGAGTGCTGCCTAATAAATGTAGAGATCGATTAAAAAAAATAAAAATTAACACTCTCATGTGCCATTAAAAATCATTTATTTGACGCACGTAAACAAAAATAACTATTTAAAAATCTTCATTCATATTTAAAGAAATTCGATCTCAAGGTTCTTCTATGTCCGATACATGGTATTCGCTTAAAAAATTAAAATTGTACTACTTGTGGATCAAGTTCATAAAAATCTTGTGGATCTCCTGAAAGCAAATTATGGGATCCGATTTGTTCCAAATTGAATGAGAAATTACAGAATAGTGGTCGGTTTTATAAATATTTTTCTTCTTATTTTTAGGCTATTGATTCCGTTTAATATCAATTGGTAATTAGTTCAAGAATGAGTAACAAATTTTACTTTGGAGGGAAAAAGCAATAGGTAACTACCTTTGAATATCACTGAGAATCTGAGTTCTCACAAAAATGTTTTTTTCTTTTAATGAAAGTAAGTTTTAATGAACAGCTCAAATTATTACACTGATTATAAAAATCAATATCATAAGGGTGGGTACTTTACGACCTGATTAACAGTTCGTTAAAATAATCGGTGCTTAGGCTGTGCTTTCACTCTAGCAAATGACAGGATGTGGTGTCAATTCTCAGCAACGATTATTTTAACGGACTCTTAATCAGGTCGTTAAGTACCCACCCTTAATATAGTTGGACATGAATACTATCATTAATATAAAATAATTCACTTTGAAGAAAAAATATTTCAAACTCAACTTTTCAGAAAGTATAGAATTATTATAATCAAAAATTCTAACCATTCAATGAATGACCAGACCGAGTTAGGGTAGTAGTAGTAGAGTTCAGTATTATTTTGCTAGATTAAGCTATTGTGTCATTTCATCTTTGAGTCTTTATTCGAAGTTTTTTTTAATTGTCTCTGCTTTTCGGAATATCAGTAAAAAATGAAGGCAATGCATAACGTATATGGCCTGGCCGATGAGATTTCAAATCATGCCTTACCAGATAGCCGTATCTTCTGAGATAGTCACCGCCGACTCAGGGAAACTGGTGGATTCAAGAAGGTACTCCGTGAGGTTGACCGCGAACTGTACGAACTCCTGAACTTGAGGTCGCGGTGCTGCAAGTAATCGAAGAACATCCAGGGAGTACAAGGAAGATCGCTAGAAAATTTGTCATTAAATTGTTTGGCGTATTCTGGTTGTCTTTTGTTAAACCTGTACAATATTATTAGGGCACGGGCATTACTTAACAGAATTTGTCCACACCGTGGAAATTTCTGTCAGTGGTATCTCCAGACTTTCTCACTGAATACGCCAAGAGCCAGAGCAAAACAAGTAGGTTCATAATGCAATCTTCTACAGAATTGATTTTCTTGTTGGAAAATGTTTGGGGGTGTCCCCTGAATATAAATTCAAGTTGGCGGGACTGGGGGGGGTTGAGCTTCAGCCGCCATCTTGGAAAACACGTTTTATCAAATATCTCGTTAACTGTGCATCGTACGATAAAAACAGTAGGGATCATTTTCGTAAATTTTAGCGCGCCATAAATAAAAACCTATGCTTTATACAAAAAAAAAGTTTCAAATAAGAGTTGCAGAGAATTTCATTATCTACAAAAACGGTCCTCACTGTTTTTATCGTACGATGCACGGTTCACGAGATATTCGATAAAACGTGTTTTCCAAGATGGCGGCTGAAGCTCAACCCCCCCGTCCCGCCAACTTGAATTTACATTCAGGGGACACCCCCGAACATTTTCCAACAAGAATATCAATTCTGTAGAAGATTGCAGAAAAAAAGTACCTGGTTCTTGGACCAGAATCCGCAGTTTCAGTCACTTCAGTGCCACTTCCGTTGAGGAATCGAATGTGATGCATGCACGATGGAGCCTCTGCTCACATCAGTTTGTCCGAAACTATTCGAATACCTACATTTTATCCTTATCGTTGGATAGATCGCGGAGGAATCCACCAATTCCCGATCTCAACAGTTCAGATTTCTTTTCACGAGGATACCTCAGGAGTTCAATGTATAAAACTCCTGTCAATACTAAAGAAGATTTAGGGCAGATAATGATTACAATTAAACACACTGACAGACTGTGACCTGAAATGTGATATATTGTTTATTTCGGAACACTGGCAAAATAATGCACAACTTGACGTGACTCGACTGAAAAATTTCAGTCTATGTTCGTTTTATTGTAGAAGTGAGACGAAAAACGGTGGAGTAGCGATTCACAAGCTTGATGAATGTAAGTTAGATACATCAATTATTGATCTGAGTGATTTTTGTATAGAAGGAGTTCTCGAGTGTTGTGGTATTATGTCAAAAAACAGCAAGATGGCATTTGTTTGTATCGATAGACCACCATCCGGCAATTTCAATTCATTTCTCTGTAACCTCAACGGTCTACTCACATTACTAGCAGAAAAATGTAGCAATATGATATTGGGAGGGGATTTCAACATAAGTTTTAGTACCTATAGTAGGAATTTAACGTCATTACGGGATCAGTTGGCATGTTTCAACTTGAAATATACCATTAATGAACCCACTTGGGTAACAGCTAAAACTAGCACTTGCTTGGACAACTTTATAGTTAAGGAAAACTACAAATATGACGTATCGGTTCAGGATTTCGGTATATCTGATCATTATGGCCAATTAATTACAATCGAAATAGAAAACATGCATAAAGAAGTTGATTATTTTTCCAGAAGATATCATAGAATTTTTTCAGAAGAAAACATTCAAACTTACAGAACATTACTGAAAAACGAATTGTGGGAGGATATTTTTATAGAAACATGTCCAAACAAGGCCTATGAGTGTTTCAATAATACTCTTCAATACTATATTGAATTGGCCTTTCCTGTGATATGTACCAAAAATACAGGAAAAAAATTAGCAAAAAAAATGAGCATTGTTTCACCAGAACTCCAACAATTGAAAAATCGAATGAAATTTTATTCGGAATGGGCTAAAGACGATGACAACTTCAAGGAAATGAGCAAGATAATAACGCACACTTACAGAGATAAACTTAAGTCTACTCACAAACGGTACGTAGATGAGCATATTAACGCTTCAAATAATAAATCGAGATCAATGTGGCAGATGATACGCAAAATTAAAGGGGAGAACCCATCAAATGAAGTTAAAATTCATCAGAATGGTATTCGAGTCCCAGAAAGCGAAGTTGCAAAAAATTTCAACATTCAATTTTCTCAATCTCTGCTCCAACAAAATACAAATCTCAATTATATGGTTAATAACATACAGCTTTCTCCCAAATCAATCTTTTATCATCCCCTAACAGAGTATGATGTTATTGAGTTGATCAGATGCTTGAAAAATTCTAACTCAAGTAGCCACGACGAAATATCTCTCTTTGAAACATATTGTAAATCTCTCGACTGAACATGGAATATTTCCTGAAATCTTGAAAATGGCAATAATCTCTCCTGTTCATAAACGAGGTGACAAAAACCTTTACGAAAATGACAGGCCAATCAGTCTTCTTTCGAGCATTTCCAAGGTTTTTGAGTTAAATATAAAAAATCAATTATTGTGTTTCTTCACACATAATAAACTTCTTTCTCCAAATCAACACGGATTTGTGAAAAGTAAAAGCACAGAAACAGCACTTCACCAATTTGATGACCACATAATAAATGCACTGGATGGCAAATTGAGTATTTGCGGTTTGTTTATAGACTTTTCGAAAGCCTTTGATTATGTGAACCATGATGTGTTACTGTGGAAATTGGAAAGATATGGTGTGAGGGGTGTTGCCTTGAATTTGATGAGGTCCTACTTAGAAAACAGAGTTCAAAGCGTGAAGATTGGTGTTGAAGTTAGCAATTCGGCTAAGATGAAACAAGGGGTACCTCAGGGTTCAATTCTTGGGCCTTTACTATTCCTGATTTATGCTAATGACTTGATGAATTATTTTCATGATATGACAACAGTTCAAGTTATAACATTTGCGGGCGACACAAACTTTATAATAAAAGCACATGATGCAGCAAATTTGGTAGATCGTACCCAAATTGTATATGAAAGGGTTCAAACATGGGCAAAAAATAATCACATTGAACCCAACATATCAAAAAGCACGCTAATGAAATTCACATTGAGCAATGTTCAAGAAAATTTTTTCATATATAAAAACGAAGGTCGACAAATTGAATCGTGTACAACCACCAAAATGTTGGGTCTAACTCTGGATTATAAACTTACCTGGACTCCTCACATAGATACTCTTTGTAAAAAAAATAAAAAAACTTATGCATGGAAGAGCAACCTAGTTGAATGCCGCCTCCCTGGTGTACATTGTATATTTGAATTTGTATTTGGTTCACAATAAAGACACATAAATAAAAAAATAAATAAATAAATAAATTTAATGTTTAGTATCTACTGTAAGGGAGTTCGCCCCCCTTTTTTAATGTGTTTTTATTTTTGACACGTCTTTCTTGTTATTGTATGAAAATATTGTGAAAAATAGTTTTATAATTTTGAACAGGAAAAATAAATACTACTACTACTACTAATTGCCTCATGTGAAACTATACGTAATACGCCGGAAATTTTTCAGCACATGCGTAATTGATTGCGTAGTCGGTCGAAAGTGAAGTATCATTAATGGATAACTATTTGAGCCGTTCATTGAAACTTACTCTCAGAAAATGAATATAAACTCGTTTTTGTACAAACTGAAATACTTACTGAAATTCTCATGTGCTAAGTAATTATTGCGCTCTTTCCCTTCAAGTTAAATTTGTTACTCATATCTGAACTAATTACCAATTGATATTCAACTCCTTTTTCTGAATTCCCATTCAACTTGAAACAAATCTGACCTAATAATTTGCTGTCAGTCTATACACAGGATTTTGCTTGAATTGATTCTGAATACGATTTTTTAGCAAAAACCATGCGTCGGAGACAAAGAAGAACCCTGAGAACAAATTTCTTCGAAAATAAATGAGAAATATTATTATTTTCATTTCGAAAGGAAACAGTGTTGTAGTATCTTTTCCCCAAAATTATTTGTCGTGCATAACCTGTACGGACGCCACTGATGCAGAAAATGAAAATTTTTGTTCATTAGAAAAACTATTCTGATACATAAAAGAAACATGTACCGGATTTCATACATACAAATGCCTACAATACTGTCTCAGTTATTAATAAAAAAAAATTCACCGCCCTATATATCAAAAGATAGGACATTTAGGACATACATTCATGGGAAGTTTTTTCTTGAAATGGGTCCAAGAATCACTCCCTTGAACATTATAAGCATGTCTTTGAGGAACACAAGTACATACTTTTTACAATCTGAGGTAGTGAAAAAACTACCTGAAAAGTTTTTTCTTGGTTTGATGTGGACTTCGTCTTTTAACAATTATTTAACTAACAATAAATTCAAGAGGTAGTGAAAAATATACCTGAAAAGTGTTTTCTTGGACAGATATGGACTTCGTCTGTTTACTACTAATCAACCTAACAACCATAAATCAAGAAGCGGAATAAAAAAGGATGGCCCTTTGTCAGCATTATTTTCAAATTTTGTCTAGTCTCTCGAATGCATCGAGTAGTCTTGTGTCATGACAACAAGGCTACTCGATGCATTTCTTCAGGAATTTAATACTGAATTCAACAAGATGCAAAACGCGTGTAGAAGACGAGATATTACAATTTGGAGTTACATCTCCGTTCAATATTTCCACTTAACTCTCGAAACCTATGTTTTTCTTATTCTATAATTCACACCAGAAGTCGCTATATTTGATAACTGTTTTCATGAAAATTTGGGACATAAACAACAACTAGTCGACTTCTGATTTCTGGATAAGAATAGTAGAATATTCAGGAAGCTTATCATAATATTCTTCAATTGATATAAACATGCGAAATTTGGATTAGATGGTAATACTTTGTCATTGACATTCATCAATGAACTTGGTTCAATCCATATCCTCTTACCTTGATCTACATTCATTAAATATGTAGGTTTTCACTCAGCACTCAAGTAAATTTTCTGTGAAACTCATTCAAAACCGAATCGAATGAAAAAATTCATCAACCCCAAATTACTACACATCTACGTGCCATAGAGCAATGAGGGGTTATATCCCAAGTGCACCAAGTTTAATCATTTAAAATGTGTGCACATCCATGAATTTAGAAATTTTGTTAAGCAAATGACTCCAGTGTATAATAGTCAATGCGAAGTCAATCCGAAGAGATGAATTAAAGTCTAATGTCCTGATACCATAAAAAATCTCTCATAAAAATGATGATTAGACCTTAGAAACTATACCACGCCGCCCATGCCATACAAATAAACTGCCGACGTTCGGTACCTAATTACTTTTTATGCCATTCGAATTGACTTTGGATAGACTATTTAATGATTTGAAAAAATCCTCAGGTTGAGCGATTTTGTCCCAAATTATTTAATTGTAGAGCCCCAATAATGGATTTGAAAAAGTACAAAAGATCGAAAAAAAATAAGTTGTTCATCTACGAAATAGTTTTTGAACCATTTCCCAACAAAAACAGCATTTTGAATTATTTATATAGATATATATATATATATAGTGAAAGAGTTTAGTTACCAATAGGTAAGGTAAATATACAAGTATCAAAAAATATTTGAATGCTCCAATGTTTCCCAATTCGAATAGGATGCAAAGTGTCAACCAACGGACAGCTGTTTCGGCTTCACATACATTTGGCTTACTCTTCATGAGACTATCCCTTTGAATGCTCTGAGATTTCCCAAATTGTTTATGATCATGGAATGTCTGCCCAACGCTGATGAGGCCCAAAGGCCAAAACAGCTGTCTGTTGGTTGACACTTTGCATCCTATTCGAATTGGGAAACATTGGAGCATTCAAATATTTTTTGATATATATATATATATATATATATATATATATATATATATATATATATATATATATATATATATATATATATATATATATATATATATATATATATATAAACGAATAATTAGTTCTGGTGCATGTGGATGTTATGTTCAATCGCATGAAGTTTACCACATCTTTGCTTGTACTTATTCTAAAAATCCCATTGAACCAAATCCTTTTATATTTTGTGTTTGGTAGTTAGTGATGTAATTTTCTTAAATTTCATTTCTCTATTAGGGTAGATGAGAAAAACTGTCACGCAGTTTTGTTTCTGGGTCTAGTTATAGTTGTTGCTAATTTAATCAGAAATTTGGTTTATTTGTTGTAGATGTCATTTAAGTAAGTGAATTCTTTCATATTATGATCATTACAAATACAAATATATTCATTTCATCAGACTTGTGATAACAAGTATCGAAATTGACAGAGTACATGACCATGGTCAAATTTCATAAAATACAGGTCTACAATTACATGGCTTGCTCAAGGACAATAAAAAAAAACACCGATATGACATGATCATAAAACTTAGTATATAGTTAAAAAAGTTTCGAAATTGTAGATAAGAAAAGAAGGCAAGTCAATTAAAATGAATCAGCAAAGTATTCAGCGAGGGAGTAATAGCTCTTTCCCCGAAAAAACTTCTAACATTGTTTTCGAAATACTGCTTCTGTTACTTGCATCATTATTACCCAATAAATCCAGACATGTATATGGAAAAACAAGGAAATACTGGAAACCCACCATTATTGATACCAGAAATGGGATTATTTTACGAGCTGAGGTTATAGAATAAGTATTTGAAATAATTTTTTTTCTTCGGTTGAGTACTGAAAAATAACCTTTGATATTGAAAGTTTTGGTATACTTTCACCCTTCACGTGACTTAATTCGTTTGTAAGAGATAATATTCTTTGCTTTATTCAATTATTTAAGAGATTCTCTTTTCCCAAAAATACGAGTTGAATATTTTGTTATAAATTGTAGGTATGAGCTTGAAAGTAAAACAAAAATAGAAATAGTCAACATCACTATTTGTATGTGTTTCATCAGACAAAACCGATTTTTCTTAGAATCTGGAAAACACTTTCTTGTTTCCCCAAAAAAAGTAATACTCCGCTTAGGAAATGTGTGCGTGCTTTTGGGATTGCATTAACTCTTGGTGGTTATGACAACTGCCTATTAGAAGAATCATTTTACAGCTACCCATTATTTCATATTTTGTTTCACTCGCCTGGTGATAGAATCTAAAATTAAATCAAAAACCGAGAAGCTGGCACATTAAGATATCAGTGTGCAACCATTTGTTGTAGTGGAGGAAAGTGGAACAGTTATAAGAAACAGTTATAAGAACAATTATAAGAAAAGTTTATGTGTGCATCAATGGACAACTTTACAGTGTTGCTTCTGTTTTGGAAGGTATAGACTTTTGCTTCAAAGCTTACCATGTTTTTCATCTACAATATCAAACTGAATCGGAAAATATATGGAACTTTGTACAGCATTCTATTTATGATATAAAAACCAAATGGGATAATCCAAGCCCTTATATCTTGGATATTAGCAATAAATTGAAAAATACATCATAATGTGTTATTGGGAGACATTCTAAACCCCAATGATTTCTTAATATTTCTCAAGAAAGAAGTTTGAGTGTTTACTCATAAAAACTGTTGGTCTACAACAACTGATGTAGATTGATTTTTATTTGTGATATAGAAATATAATTGTGATTTTTTAGAAAGTTATGGTTTTTTATGATTATGTTCACCTGCAAATTTTTTGTCACACTGAAGCCATACATAAATTTTCAAATGTTCATATCTGTGGATTTTCCAACTGCCTGAAGAGGTTCAACACTATATCTGCCATAAAAAAAACATATGACTAAAACTCATAAACCAAATGCAGATTTGAATGATTCACCTACTCAAACTGTTACAATATATTCTCAGAGATGTACTGATGACGATAGGTATACTAACACCACAAAATTAGAACTTATAAAAAATGAAGAACAAGGTGAAATTTTCAATTCTGTCATATCTTATTTATTGAAATTTCATAAAAATACGAATGTGACAAGAAAATTAATTCAGGAAGAGGTTGAAAACACCAATGAAATAATTTCAGATATTTTCACTAATATGGTATCTAGAATCAGTTGTCATCGTGATAAACTCTCGAAATCTCTATTCGAATCAATAATGCGTGACTTATAAAATCCTCTAGACAGACTTTCAAGTGAACCCAACAGATTCAAATTGTTTGATTGCTCCTCAAAATTTATCAGAGCTCCAAAAATTGAAATTGGGAAAATTCTTGATGATAGAAGGAAGGGTGGATCTGTGTTTCTAGCTAGACTATAGATGGTGTTTCTCATATGTAGTCCCTATTGATAAAATTATCATGAATTTTTTAAGATTGATGGTGTTCTATCAGTTATTCTGAACTATATTGAAGATGAATGTAGGTACTATGATGATTTTGAATGTGGAAATCCACTGGGAACAAATGCTGGTGTACATAAGCTCGGAGGGGTGTATTTTACTATTGGAGGAATCCCACCTCAATTTTCTCCAAGAATTGAAAATATATATTTTTTTGGATACTCTTTCACTGTAACGATAGAACATTTTTCGGAAATGAACCGATACTGGCCGAGTTTCTTAGACAATTGAAAGAATTGGAGAAAAATGGCATAACAGTTAAGGTGGATGGTGAATTAAAAAAAGTCTATTTCATACTTTTTCTGATTTTGGGGGATAACTTGGGCGTTAATTCAATATTTGGAATGAATGAAAGTTTCACGTCAAACAATTACTGTCGAATTTTTTTTTTGCAACAAAAATTAATGTCAGAGTATGTGTAGAGAGAACAACACCACATTAAGGAACCCAGATAATTATTCGCGACATTTAGAGAACAAAACTGATGGTGTGAAGAAATATTGTATATTGAATGAGCTGGAAAATTATCATATCACTACTGATATCTGTTGTGATGTGGTGCATGATTTGTTGGAAGGTACCTGCCGTTATGAAATGGCACACATATTGTATCATTTTATCTATGTCAAGAAATATTCCAAACTGGATGAACTGAACCACCGAATCAAATATTTTGACTATGACAGTAATATTGATATAGGCAATCGAATTCCTTCAATTCCAGAAGTATACATAAAAAAACAATATTTGATCATGTCAGCAGCAGAAATGTCATCATTTGTCATTTAGGTACTTTTCTATCTTGGTTAATGATACCATAGATGGATGATGAATACTGGTCATTCTATTTGATGCTGTATGAAATAACATTCTTTGTTATGAAAAATGGAATTAATACCTACGAAATATTATATTTAGAACGTCTGATCATCATAATTTGTATTTAAAACTTTTCGAACAAAAATTGAAACCTAAACACCATCTTCTTGTACATTATCCAAGTATGATGAAAAAAGTCGGCCCATTATGTAAATTGTCTTCCATGAGATATGAATCTTTTCATAGAGTTAGTAAAAATAATGCACAAATTGTTTCTTCTCGAGTGGATTGGTTACAAACCCTATCCGTTAGACATCAACTTCGTTTATGTTACCGGCTACATAGTAAGATTGGTCTGAAAGATCAAATTGAGATCGGAAGATCAATAGAATATGTGAATGGAAATATGGTAACTCCATCACAACATTTATTCAAGCCGATAGAAAATACATTCCGCGTTGAATGGGTGAAGATGAATGGCATTCATTTTAAAATAGGATGTGCCATAGAAATTATTGATGATGATAAAGTTGAACATCCTATTTTTGGAATTGTTGAGTGAATATTTCATTCAGAATTCAGAGATATACTATTCTTTTGTAAAGTTATGAACGATATACATTATTGTAGTGATATAAAAGCTTATGAACTCAATTTGAATACAACAAAATCATCATATGTTAATATTTCTCAATTGGCAAAGTTATGTTCATTTAAAGTACACCATACTTCAGGAGGTCGTCACCTAATAACTCTTTATAAAACGGAGCAGTGAGGGCAGTTGGGAAATCACATGGTGAAATTTCAAAATTTTATGAGCAGTATTATTATTTCATGTTTTCGTGGGAGAAGAACCAAGTCATCATCTACCTATCTTCAGTATAACCAAGTGTAAAATGATTAATCTTATTTTTATTTTTCCTAAAGGAAGGTATCTCGACCCCTAATGAGTTTGAGATAGACTTTTTTCTTCTGCAACTTCAAACCTGATCACTGTGAGTGCTCTTTTTAAAAGAAAAAAAGAAAAATTTTGTATATATACAGTGTCACACATAAAGTTCGCGACATATGGAAGTTTTTTTTATTAATAGATATAATGAAAATTTGGCTTGGCGGTTAGTTTGTGCTTGAAAAATTAGTAAAAAACAGCCTCTTTCCTTTTGTCATGTGATACTCTAAACCTGTCAAATTTGACATTTTTTTCGAAAATCCTCAAAAAATCAGTTTTTTTTTTGGAAATTTCCAAAAATGCCAAATAGAAAAAGTGCTCAGTTTCCAATTTTATACCTTTGCTCGAAATTTGGACTCTTTACTGTCACTTCGACTTTTTTCCAATTTTTTTAATTTTTCGAATCTTTCGCTCTATCGATTCGAACGAAACATGATTCAAATTTCATAATTTTGATGAATACGAGACTTAATGTCATATCTTGCCCAGAAAATACCCGCATTGGCCTGTTACCAGAAAAAGAAATGAATACACCTCCAGAAATTCGTCTTTGTTGTTGCAAAGTTCATCTAGTTTTTTCGGTTTTTCCATGTATGGACGTTAATATGTCAGTAATCGAATAAACGATTCCTCTTCATTCTTATTACACTCGTATTTCTTTTTTCAATAGATATTTATCCAGTTTGATTATTTTTATGACCAATAATTCAGTTACAAACTAACCCGAAATATCATACTTTTCTGTAAACTAAACATTGACCTAGGGTTTCAAAACTATTCAAAAGACTTTGGTTCTAGCTATTTGTACTAAACATGATATAAAATTTCGTGATTCTAAACATTACAAGACTAATGCAACATGTCGGGAAGAAAATAGTAGGTTCTGATCAAATCGAAATAAAATTATCCCTCAGTAGGCTTTTGAAACAAATTTTTAGTTTTGGTTAATGTCAAATTATTGCTTTCAATAAATCGAGTTGTTTTGTGTACATATTTTCGTACATTTATACACAGATAAGTTTTATGTACAATGTTATCCACGCAAGACAAAGTGAAAATCGTTCTTTTATGTGGTGAGAATGTGCCATATCGAGATGTTGCTTGTATTTTCAATCGCCGGCAACCAGGAAGAAATATTCACTTCAGTACCGTGGGAAGGATATTGAAAACATTTAAAGAAACTGGCTCTGTGGACAATCGTTTCAAGAAACCACATAATCCAATAAAGTATAACGAAGAAGAACAACTCAATGTTTGTTTGAGCGTTGTTGAAAACGGAAAAACTAATATTAGGAGTATTAGTGAAGATACAGGGGTTGGCAGAGAAACAGTGAGAAGAATTTCGCACAAAAATGAATTCCATCCCTATAAGCCAAAGTTCATACACACTCTTAAAGCAAGAGATTTCGATATCCGAGTAGGATTTCCCTTTTGGTTCCAAGGTGAGAGAGAAAATGATATCGCATTTCCCTACAGGATTTTATGGACAGACGAAGCAACTTTCACGTCGAACGGAACAGTTAGTTCCCAAAATTGTCGCTGGTGGTCCAACACTAATCCAAATTTTGTAATATAATGCCGTGACCAATATTCATTCAAGACAAATGTGTGGTGTGGGTTATTACATAACCAAATAATTGGACCATATTTTTTTAGAGAAAATTTGAACGCAGCCATGTACAGAAATTTCATTATGAATCAGTTGTCTGAAGTTTTGGATAATCTGCCTCTAAATGTTAGACGAAATTTGTGGTATCAGCTTGACGGGGCACCGATCCACCAAAAGGTAGAAGTGAAACAGTGTCTCAGTCAGATGTTTAGGGGCAAAGTGATAGGACGAGATTGGGAAGAATATTGGCCACCAAGATCACCGGACTTATCTCCGCTGGACTTTTTTCTATGGGGTGATCTGAAACAAAAAGTGTATAAGCACAGACCATTTACAAACAAAGAACATTTGGAGAATACCATTCGGGAGTGTTGTTCTAACATAAATCCCCTATTAATTGAAAATGCCACCAAGTCTGTGAATGAAAGGACTATAATTTGTATAGAACGGGAAGGACGGCATACTGAATGATGAATTCGGGTTCTTTATGAGATTATTGAGATAAATCAATGAATGTTATGATGTTTTGTTGTGAATTTGGTTATAGTTATTTTGTTTTAATGTTATTTACACACCTAATGGTGAAAATAAAAAATATAAGATTTATGAAATTAACTCAAGAAGCGTTATTATTTGCTCGATAACTACATCTAACAGTTTACATCCAACAGTCACACTGTTGGTTGTAAACTGCATCAAAATATTTGGAACTCATCTGCAGCTAATGGGATACAATTCGTCTAAAAAAAGGAATACGAGTGTAATAAGAATAAAGAGAAATACGTTTTTTCGATTACTGACATATTAACGTCCATACATTGAAAAACCGAATCAGTTTAACAATGAAATGAAAAAACTAGATGAACTTTGCAACAACAAAGACGAATTTCTGGAGGTGTATTCATTTCTTTTTCTGGTAACAGGCCAATGCGGGTATTTTCTGGGCAAGATATGACATTGAAGTCTCGTATTCATCAAAATTATGAAATTTGAATCATGTTTCGTTTGATTCGATAGAGCGAAAGATTCGAAAAATTAAAAAAATTGGAAAAAAGTCGAAGTGACAGTAAAGAGTCCAAATTTCGAGCAAAGGTATAAAATTGGAAACTGAGCACTTTTTCTCTTTGGCATTTTTCGAAATTTCCAAAAAAAAACTGATTTTTTGAGGATTTTCGAAAAAAATGTCAAATTTGACAGGTTTAGAGTATCAAATAACAAAAGGAAAGAGGCTGTTTTTTACCAATTTTTCAAGCACAAACTAACTGCCAAGCCAAATTCTCATTATATCTATTAATAAAAAAAACTTCCATATGTCGCAAACTTTATGTGTGACACTGTATATATATATATATATATGTTCGTGTAATGGGCTTTTTGGCCCCTGACCGGGATACTGATCGGGTACTTTGGCCCCATTTGGGTTGTTCGGCGCCGGGCGCCAAAGTGACAGGAATACGTAATGGTCACTACAGCGCCTCGAAGATGAAAATGGCGCCATATTGCTCGATCCACATATGCTTTTTTTAGGGTGCCATAATGCCGGATTCGAATTTCATATAACAGGCATTTCGGCGCCTTAACCTTCAATAATAACAACATGTTTGCTTGAATTTTGACAATGTTCCTTGCTGAACGGTGAGGGCTCGGACTTCTTTTGTCTATATTTTTTAACTCTACTGAAACCTGTTGCAAAGAAAGAAAAGATAAAAAAAATTATTTAAAACAAATCAAATGAGGTAATCAAATCCAAACGAAAGGGTAAAATCGATTTTTTCTAGTCAAAAAATACAAATGAAGGTAATAAAAGAAATGAATGTTGTGAAAAAAAATTGAGATATTGAATATGACATATTAGTCAAACAATGTAAATAGAGAAATAAATGAAATGATATTGTGACAAGAAAATTGAGATATCGAATATGAAATATTAGTCAAAAATTTAAGTGAAGAAATAAATGAAATAGTGTGAATAAATGTCGAAACGAAATTTCAAGTTGAGTGTACTCACACCTTTTCTATTTATTTCTTTATATTTTTTGACGATATTTTATATTCGATATCTCAATTTTCTTGTCACAACATTATTTCATTTATTTCTTTATTTACATTTTTTGACTAGTATTTCATATTCAATATCTGAATTTTTTTTGATCAAATGAATCCATTTCACCCTTTCGTTTGGATTTGATTAGCTTGTGTGCCCTAGATTGAACTTTATCCCCTAGCGGGCCATGGAGTAAACTATGCCCGCACGGGCATGAAGTACACTAAGCTATAAAATCATAATGTACATTATCTACAGCAACGACGAAAAAATCCGTAAGTGTTTCTGAATCGTATAAATGACTATAAAAATGCGTCAAGTGGGAAACATGGAAAAGCGGTTTCGATTGGTACCTATATATCAAGCAATCTCGAACTGATTTCTCCCTGAAATCGTGTCTGGCTGGGATATTTTGATCAACTCTGTTCAAAGTAATTTTATTGGAGCAAATATTTTTGACCGATTGAAGGAATCAGCTAATGATTTGATAGATCGAGATCAACGGTGAGTGCATGAAACGGCAGGAAATTTTGGAGATCTAACACAAAATTGCCTTTCGTATTTTTCTGTTGCAGTGAATGCAAAATAAAACTGTGTTTGTTGAAACACAAATTAACTTTTTTGAACATAACCGAAAAATTCTCTGATTCATAATTAGAGAATATTACTGAAGTGCGGATATTGAACAATACCAAAGGTGAAAAGTTTTCTGGATATAATCATTGGATATGATGAGGAGTGAGTGATATTCCAATCAAGATCTGTTTTATGGATATTCATCCATTTTGTAATAGTGTCAAAGTTACTTCAGAGTCCTATGGAATATACATGAAACTACTCAAGTAAACAAATTTACCTGTGAAGTTCGATTTGAATAATATAAGGCACCTAGTCGTAGATATTACACAGTTGAACGACAATGTTTTTGCGCGTTCTGGCATGATAGACGTGATTTAGTGAAACAAAAATATTTTTCTCTTCTCGGAGAATTTTTATTCTTTGAAATGATGAAACTACATTCTAGATCCAGGAATGCTTCCAAAGAGCTATAGAGAGTCGCCAATCTAGGGTGTGGAAAATGATAGATGGTGTTTTTTTGTCAGTCTCATCAACTGTAGACAATAAACGAAGGCAGGTACAGAATCTAGACTTCTTTTCAGTAAAACTGATAGGTGTCAAGATCTGTCCTCAATGATAGCTCAGATATAACAAATACCAAGTTGCCAGATCCTTGAAGCAAACAACAATGAGCTTCTTTCCCAGAACTGAAGAGAGAGAAAACCATACCATGTCCTGATTCTATCGGAAACATGATAACATGATAATTTTGTATTCTCCAATTCATTTGGCACTTCGAATTCGTCTATTGCTTAGGCTGAAATCAATTGTATATCCCCCCAGATTGATAGTAAGATTGCAGACCATCATCATAATTACTGTTTGAAAGCACTGAACTATATAGTTCAGTGGTTTGAAAGTCATTATTTTGTGGTGGATGAATTCTTTTTTGGCAGTTTTTTCGGTTCTTAACCTACCACAAACTGAAAAAATTTTGATTAATATTGAAATCTATACAAGTGCAGAATGGTAAATTTCTAATGTACCTCGAAAGGTTTCTGCGTAAACTAAATTACATTTCCTTCTGAATGGACGACGTACTGAACAAACTTACCTGTGAAGTTCGATCTGAATTATATAAGGCGCCTACTTACACAGTTGTACGACAATGTTTATTGCGCGTTCTAGCCTAATAGACGTGATTAGGGGAAACAAAAAAATATTTTTCTCCTCTCGGAATATTTTTATTTTTGGAAATGATGAAATATTTCAATAGATAACTAGATTCTAGATCCAGGAATGATTCCAAATCTCTCGAAAAGCGATTTGGGCAGTACCAAAGAACTATAGGGAGTCGCCAATCTGGAGTGTGTGAAATGATATCTGGTGATTTTTGTCAGTCCCATCAACTGTGGACAATATATGAAGGCAGGTATAAAACCTAGACTTCTTTTCAGTAAAACTGAAAGAGATCAAGATATGTCCCCACTGATAACTCAGATATAACAAATAGCAATTACGTGCTATTACTCAGAAACTTCTCCTGTGACTCAAATATGCCTATCAAAAGAATCCAAGAAGTGATGATTATCAAAATACTTATCGTTGTCAACGTTCTTAATCGAATCTGCTGACACTTTCAGAACTTCCTCGTAGATATTTCTCTTTTAGGTAGAAATTTGACATATGACTTTTTCTTTCATGAGGGGAATTCCAGGTGTAACTTGAATCAACTGTTGAGATGTATCCTCGGACAGCACGATGAAAGCAGATTCCTTCAATTTTCGTGTCCTGCTAGGCGGCAGTCCCACAGAAACCACTATCATCCACGACAACCCACCTCCAACTAGTACTATCGATGAAAATAACGGCTGGCAGTCTCACAGCCATCACCCACTGTCATCAATTTATTTTCAATATGAGTTCTAGTTCTATTAATTTCCTTGTATCTGAGGGGGTCCATGTTTCATTCATTGTTTTTTTATTAATTTCTGCACAAGAGTCAACAAAACACTAACAGAAAACAGAGATGATAATTGAAAATATAATTTGCGTAAACGACAATTGTCAGCTGATTAAAGTTCTAAGTCACATGCACTGGTCCACCAGTTGCCACCAAATGGAAATTATAAACCGGTAGTTACTGACCGGTGATCGACTGTGGTAACTGGTGGTTTCTGTGAGACAGTTCAAAGTTAATGCATATGCTGGAAGTATGGTGGGTGGCTACTGGTGATCACCACCGCCCTATTGCTTTCCCATGTATCATCAGTAGAATGTAATGACACTCAAATGATGGCAAGGGAAAGCAATAGCAGGACACGAAGGTTGAAGAAATCTGCTTTCATCATGGCATACGAGGATACTTGCATCTCAACGTTTTAAGGCGCACCTGTCTTCCGAAAACGAACCTAGAAGAGAAATATTTTTGAATAAAGTTTGAAAAAGAAAGCAGCTTTGATTTCCAAACGTTAACAACGATAAGTATTTTTATAATCGTAGTTCATGCATTTTTATAGGCAAATGTGAGTTACACAAGAAGTTGCTGACTTATAGAACGTGTTCCATTCAGAAGGAACTTTTTTTTAATTAACGTAACAAATTTTCAGGGTGGATTGAAAATTTGCCCTTCTACAACTGTATATATTCTAATATCAATCTATAATTTCCCAGATTCTGATAGGATAAAAACTTAAAAAAACTATGGAAACATAGATGGTTCCGGGAAAGAATTGTCTTCAAATATCTTCCCAAGGTGCATGAAAAGAACCGGAAATCTTCAAATAGCTACTGAGATATCAAATGGCTAATTAGAGTTTGATGAATAATCGATCGTTCAAACGAACTTTTCTAAAAAGTTCAAATGCAATTATATCAGGCCCCTCATCCGTAAATATGACTTACCACCCAAGGAACTATAAATTTTTCAGAAAATATAATTGTATAAAAGAATAGAAGTTATTATCACAAACATATATTTCAGATATCCATAGCTATGGATATATAGCCCCAGCCCCTGGTCCTTTTTTTTTTTCACTTCTACAAAATATTCGTGTACTTGACCACCTAGAGTGATATCTACGTATGAGGCACCTCAAATATTGCGATTGAACGTTGCAGGTAAGTCCATTCCATCGATCAAGAAAAATGAGTGAAAAACAACCACACTCACACAAATGATTCAAAATGAAATAAAGACTAAGACTGAAAAGGAGAAGTATAAATTGGCTCTTAGTTTTATCATTTGTCTATGATAAATATATGTATATCTGTGTACAATGTTGGTAGAACTAGAACTTTTTTCAACTCTACCAACCCTAATTAATTAATCAGTTTCGCCATCTTCCTGGGAACTCCTATACTAAAATCACTGAAAACCTTACAAAGGACATATGCACGGATTCTTAATATGCCGTTGCTAATCTAAACTTGTTTCTGTAATCTGTGGTTGTGAGATTGTAATTATTCGATTGATCGAACTTACCCGAGAAGTTCAATCGTAATTATATGAAGCTGCTCATCTAAAAATTTCACTAGATTTAGTGCAGTCGTTCTTTACTGGACGACCTAGTTTTATGCAAAAAAAAAAAAGTTGTTTGTTCATTTACCGGAGGCATACCTATCCTCCGGAAGCACAGCCACTGTTTCTCGCGTGCGTCGACATTCTGTCATTTGTTCAAAGCATCCTGAATTAGGAAGTTAAACGATGAATTTCACCTCTGGTCAAACCATTGAACTGTTATAAATGTTTTTCATTATCTTGGGGTAATACTCACGCTATTCCTTACATGTTGCAAAAGTTTATAGCTGCGTTCGAGTTGACGCCCGAAACGATCCCTGTGAGCTCTCAATAACCTTATCGCATTTCTTTCGGCACTCAGGACGAGTTCTCTTCTATTCTTTTTAATGGCATTAGGAGCCCGGATAATGCACTGATTGCCCTGCTCGCTCGATTGGGTTTCAAGTCTAATATGAATCCTGCTCAAATATTTTTGTCAAAAAGAAAATTGACAAGAGACATGCCAGTTTCCATTTCTAAATGCTGCTGGATGCCTTGTGAAGCATGAGTTTTTTTTCCTTAACAAATCATTGCCTCGTTTATGATGTCTCTTTTCTGTCATTCTATATGTAGGTAGATGAATGAGTATACCACCAAAGGTACGAGGCTTCATAAAGGCGGAGAGATGCTTGTTCGATGTTTAAAAAAATCTTGAAATATTTGAACTTTCTTATTTAAAAGTCATATGTCAATAGTCCGAATGTCATAATATTTCTTTTATTTACTTTGTTTCAATACAACTTTCTGATGTGAATATGGATGTCTGGAACAATCTGGCTACACTCTTTCAATTATATCGTCTCTTGAAACTGTTAAGTATATCGAATAAGTCAAAAAGGTTTGAGATGGTTGGTTTATGGGCTGCGTCCATGGACATATACCCATTTTTTGACATCGTGGTATCCAGGGGGACCGAGGTAATTTGATCAGAGAAATGAGAATATATGATCCTCATGAATATTTCAGTTATTGCAGAAGGACTTCGAAAGAAGTCGATGGCGTTTAGTATACAATATCATAGATCACGTTTATTACTACCATTTTGATTATTTTCGAGTGACTTACTAACAATTTGACGAATGGTTGTTGACAATGGTGAGACTGAGAATGATATAATTATTTGATACTACAGAACCGATACCTCACGGTTGGCTATTACTCCATGTGAAATCGGTATATAATAGTTATTTATATCTTCTGGTATATACAGGGTGTCCCAACGAAAACTTTCCACACGGATTTACTGGGAAATGACAAATTATTTTCGGAAACGCTGAAACAGGTCGATTTTAATTTCTAGGGGGGCACATGTTAGTAATGGATTAAGTCGAGCAACTTCATCCCCCGGACGGGGGCGGCTACCCCCTTGCGAATCATCATAGGGAACGTGGGTCGAGTGATACATCATCTGAAAGCTCTCTTTATTCTCTATCCAAACGTGTATAATTTTTTCAAAATCGAATGAATGGTAATAGAAATTAGTGTTGTTGACAGGTTCAATGTAAATAGTCAATATCTTACCTGTTCTTATTCAAATTCAATTTATTAACTATTTTAAGACTCAATGAGTGGACAGATAGAAAATGGCAACATTCCATCCGGTCAAGGAACCCAGTCACCCCACGAAAAACGAAAACAAATTAGTCAAAACAAAGTAAGTAGCCAGGCTGGGACTATTAATTGCGAAGATCTTTCAACCAAGTATCAGTTTTATGTCGCTATTCGCGAATACAACATTACAAGCGGAAGATGCTCACCCCAATTATGAGCGAAACGTCCAAAGGAACCTCCTCCACAGAGGTGAACCGACCACGGCACTGAAGCCCGGAAACCATATTTCTTAGTTTTTGTTCTGTGGACTTTTTCATAGACAAAAAATACCTGTTTTTTATGGTTCGCCTGCGTGTATGTTCTCAGAATGAATTCACAGTTCGCATGATTCTTATGGAAATATCATTTGATTCGTATTCTGTGAGTTAAGTTTCTTCCTAAAAATGGTTTACGCATTACAAGAACGAATTGAGTTAGTGAAACTTTACTACAAAAATGATGATTGTCTAAGAGCTGCAGCTAGAATCTTCAATACAAGGCATCCCGGGAAAAATGCATCTCATACCTATGTTCAAACGTTGATTGATAAATTCGAAAGAACTGGGTCTGTGGGAAACCAGAAACATCATCCTGAACGTCGGATAAGGAACGAGGCTGTTGAGGTAGCGGTTTTGGGACACGTGGCTATGGATCATACTCGAAAGTATTCGACGCTTGGCTGAAGCTTCAGGTGTAGCGCGATCGAGTATTCAGAGAATTCTCAAGTCACATCGATTCCATCCATACAAAATCAAACTTGTACATGAACTGAACGAAGACGATTTTGACAGACGTCAACAGTTTTGTGAGGAAATGTCTGAGCGTCTGAGAACAAATCCCAATTTGCTCTTCAATATTTGTTTTTCAGACGAGAGTACATTTTTTGTTAATGGAAACGTGAATCGTCACAATTGCCGCTACTGTAGCGATACCAATCCCAGGTTAATACGTGAGGTCCACACACAAACTCCGCAGAAGTTGAATGTTTGGTGTGGTATTTTTGGCAAAAATATTATTGGACCACTTTTTATAGATGATAATTCGAATGGACTATTTACATCTTCTTGAGAATGCCATCGATCCCATGATAACGGATATTATCGAAAACGATGGAAATTATTCGGAAGACAACCTCCATTTTCAACAAGATGGAGCACCACCTCACTACGCAGTAGCGGTTAGAAACTTTCTGGATGAACGATATACCAATCATTGGATAGGGCGACGAGGACCAATTGAGTGGCCAGCTAGATCACCGGACCTCAACCCGTTGGATTATTTTTTATGGGGGCATCTCAAAAGCAAAGTTTTTGCCATTCCGCCAGAGTCACTAGAGGATCTACGTGGTCGAATTGTGAACGAGTGCGGCAGAATAACTCCAAAAGTATTGGAAAACGTTCGTAATAGTTTCGAAAGTAGACTTTATCATTGTATGGAGGTAGGAGGGGCTCATTTCGAGCAATTAATAAATTGAATTTCGATAAGAACAGGTACTATAATTGATTATTTAAATTAAACCTATTACCACACTAATCTCAAGTACCAGTCATTCGATTTTGAAAAAATATAAACGTTTGGATAGAGAATGAAGAGAGCTTTAAGATGATGTATCACTCGACCCAAGTTCCCTATGATGATTCGCAATGGGGTAGCCGCCCCTGTCAGGGGGATGAAGTTGCGTGATTAAATCCATTACTAACATGTGTCCCCCTAGAAATCAAAATCGACGTGTTTCAGCGTTTCCGAAAATAATTTGTCATTTCCCAGTAAATCCGTGTGGAAAGTTTTCGTTGGGACACCCTGTATACTTATCTACGTGTTTCATCCAATATGCGTTTTCTTTCCTATATTGTAGTTAGGTTCAAGAGATATACAATGACGACAATGCCCTATGCATAACTTATAGGTAAATCTACACTATCTATAGTATCACAAATTATATTTGAAACATGCAATGTGATATGGTGGACATTCCATAAACAATACTGATAACAGAATTTTTCTTGGTCTTTAAATTAACAATAACACATAACACAAATGACATCAGATAATTCGCGTAACTTGAAATTGTGCGAATTGCAACAAAAGTGTAATTATTCGGACAAGTATATTGTACTACCCTTGAAGCTGAGATTGGATATCCCTATGAAAAAACTTAATAATTTTCATCCTTACCAGGGCCACATTTTGTAGACACCCACTGAGGATCGACTGAGCTGAGCGACAAAAAAGATTTTAAGCGTTTTAGTTACGCCATCTACAACGTTGATATTTCAATTTATTAATTATCATTTGAAGAAAAAATGGATATCACGGGTAGATGGCACTGGTGATTTCGTTTCCAAGTCATGTATTTTCTTCCATTGTTTCTCACTCTTCTCTTACTCTCTACTCAGCTCGAATAATACATTTTTAGACAGTGCTGCCGTTCTGTGAGTAATAACTGCATTTGTGAGGATTTTCAACGCTGCGCAGTAATTGTGCAGTAATGGGACGTTGGTGAGGATTTTGCGGGATGCGCAGACTCCGATATTTCATGTGTATGAGGATTTTGACTCCTTCCAGCTCCTGAACACTTCTTGTCTTCTTGAAGAGTGAACTTTAAGAAGGGTTAGTTGTCACTTGTCAGTTTCTGGTTTTTGTAATAGTATGGCCTGTATAATGTCATGTCTTATGATTTTGTCGTTTATGCTCGGTACTATCACGGTCAGTGTATCATCGTGGGCACTCAGCTAGACAGTCTCCGAACCCAAGGCGTTTGATGGACGTGCCTAGATTGCCGAGACCGGCCCGGAGCATCGGTTGGAATGGGGACACGGCGGCCAGCCAACGTTGGTATATAGGAGGAAGGTTACGAAATGTCATCATATCGATCCCTCCATATTGCGGGGGCGTCAATGATGTTAAGGTGGAATTCCACGATATACTAATATGCAAGTGGATTTCAGTTTCTGGTATATGATTGGTAGATATAACAACAGATGGCAAAAAAATACCTGCTTCCCTAATAAGATCTATGAATATTCGAGTATATTGAAAATCTTTTATGATGTTCAATACTGAATGTCAGTTGAGAAAAAGTGTGGATATACTCTTTGTATTTGTGTTTGGTTTGACAGATAATTCAACTCGATCTGATCTTGATATATGTGAAAATTGAAAACGAAAGTAAATGAAAAATTGATGACTGTGTATGGTTGGTGAAAATCCGAAAGGAATACCTGTTTTAAAAAAGGGGGGACTGTTCCTCATGCAGCAAGAAAGTTTGCCAGAGTATGATAATTATTCCTATAAGAAATGGGTTTACCAGTCGCTCAGAAATCAAGCAAATATATCTACAAAATTAGGGAAAACGGTAAACCCAATTTTGGCAGAACTCACCATTTTCAACAACCTCACTCATGACTTAGGTTGGTTCTCTCCTGTTATTTCGCATTCATTTTCGTAAAAGTGCTCCGAGCATATTCTAGAATAATTTGTCGGAATCCACGTATCAGGTTTATTACAAATGCTATCCATTCTTGCCTTACAACAGGATTTTTCGGAAATGAGTGTAAACTTAAGGCTCTACTTGGGCTTACTAGCGTCCCCCAAGTGTTCAAACACTCCCGTTACACAGATTTGTTCCCCGGCATAATAACTAATCAAAAAGTTTTTTATACAACACAATAACTAAAACGAACAAACACCCAAGAGAAAACGCCAACAACTTATCCTAATAAAACACTTTGAAGCTAGTAGAATATTACTCTAAGAAACTCCTTACACTAACGAAAGTTGAACAAACGACTTGATATATTTGGAAAATGATTCCCTAAACTTCACAAAGACAAGACAGAATACACAACGCAACGCAGGTTCAGGTATGCTGTGGGCACATATGTTTGTGTGTTCTGTGACAATTTCTTTGCACTTTTTCTGTTTATCTTTGGTTCTATGGGGTTTTGTCACCTATACAGATTTTTAATTTACCCAATTTACCCCAGAATTGCCAACTTCGATTTCCCCAAACCCTGCCCCTAGCCTCAGGTACCCCTTCGCCTATAAACTCGTGACATTTCGTAACTTTCCTATATATGAACGTTGCGGCCAGCGACAGATACATTTTCTAGTGACTCAGCGATGAACGCTCTTGATGAGATTCGGGAAGAGCTGAGACAAATTCGAGACCAACAAGCTATGCTTCTCCAGTCAGTCAACTTCTGCAGCAACAAAATCACGGACTTCGAGAACGAAATATCCAAGATTAAGGAATATATGAAGAGAAGTGATCGAATTGTCACTGAGAACAAGCAACTCGAAAGTGACTTGCACGCCCTACAATCAAAAGTTAATGACCTGGAACAGGTTTCACGCTCAAACAACATCTTCAAAACAACAACAATACTTCAAAAGTCCATGTTTGCTGCGTTTATCTCCTCCTCAGAGATGAGGCGGCAAGAACTTCTTTCACTAGTAAACTCCATGTTAATCTTGAGAAACTCACAGGTGATCCAATAATTATTTTTGGAGATTTCAATTTCCCATATATCAACTGGTTGCCCAATTCAAGTGATACCTCTTTAATGCCAACGAATATTGACAACAGCAATGCTTCTTTGATCGATCTTTTGTCGTTTAAAGAATTATCCCAGTACAATTTTGTGAAAAATATTGATGACAGAATATTGGATTTAGTTTTTTGAGTGAAAGTCGGCGTCACAGACTTAAAAATGAGCGACGTACCACTGGTACAGGCCGATTCCTATCACCCACCTATTGAATTTTACGTGAGCTATCAGAAAAAGGAGTCGCTCAATAACAAAACTGAATTCTTTTTCAATTTCAAAAGAGCTAATTATGTTGAACTCAATAATCTCATTTCAATTTCCCATATATCAACTGGTTGCCCAATTCAAGTGATACCTCTTTAATGCCAACGAATATTGACAACAGCAATGCTTCTTTGATCGATCTTTTGTCGTTTAAAGAATTATCCCAGTACAATTTTGTGAAAAATATTGATGACAGAATATTGGATTTAGTTTTTTGAGTGAAAGTCGGCGTCACAGACTTAAAAATGAGCGACGTACCACTGGTACAGGCCGATTCCTATCACCCACCTATTGAATTTTACGTGAGCTATCAGAAAAAGGAGTCGCTCAATAACAAAACTGAATTCTTTTTCAATTTCAAAAGAGCTAATTATGTTGAACTCAATAATCTCCTTGGTGAATACAAATGGGATGAGCTTTTTTCTGACCTCTCTATCAACGAAGTTATTGAAAAATTTTATAAAACATTGGAGAATGGTACTAGTCTGCATGTTCCTAAAATAGTCATAAAAAACAAAAGGGGCCCCATAAACTTCTTCGCCGAAACTCTCAAATGTATAAATCAGAAAAAATTGATGCTCAAAAAATGGAAAAAGTTTGGCAATCAATATTACTATGAATAATTTGGAATACTCCGACGCAGAAGCAAAGATCTTATCTTCAAAGACTACCGGTCTTATACCAATAAAATCCAAGAAGACATCAAAACATGTCCCAAAAACAAAGCAAAACAATCAAAACTCGAAGAGGACTGGGGAATATATAAAGCCAACCTCAGAGAGTTCAAAAAAGTCTGCAGACAAAAGCAAAGAGAAGCCTGGAGAGCCTATTGTGAGGCAATCGAAGATTTCCCGCAAGTCTCGAGGCTACAGAAGGCACTCTCAAGCGACCACCATAAGAGTATCGGCATCCTGACGAGGGAAAATGGCGACAAGGCCGCCAACCTCCGAGAAAGCGCCGAGATTCTTATGGAAACTCACTTCCCAGGTTCTGTCTTCCCAGGAACGACGAACCGGACGGAAGTACCAATAACACCCTCACAATACGACTGGCAATTTGCTAGCACTATAATTGATGAGGACAAGATAAGGTGGGCCATATCGGGCTTTTCCCCCTTCAAAGCACCAGGACCTGACGGTATAAGACCAGCCCTACTACAATGGGGACTGGATATTCTCATGCCGCACCTGGTCGGAATATTCAGAGCCTCATTAGCTCTGAGGTATGTTCCCAGTAAGTGGAGAGAAGTACGAGTGGTGTTTATACCCAAACCAGGAAGGATGGACTACACCTTACCAAAAGCATTCCGACCAATTAGTCTCACATCGTTCTTTTTGAAAACAATGGAGAGGCTGTGCGAGCGGTTTATAAGAGATGAAGTCTTAGTTCACAATCCACTTCATCCATATCAGCATGCATATACTCCGGGAAGGTCCACTGATTCGGCCCTTCACCAAGTGGTTGGGAGAATCGAGAGATCATTGGATAATAAAGAATCCACCCTGGGTATATTCATAGATATCGAAGGAGCGTTCGATAAAACGACCTTCCCAACAATCACCCAGCAACTTAACTCCAGGAATATACCCCTGGTAGTAGGAGAGTGGATACTCAAGATGCTCTCTAGTAGAGCAATGAGTATAAATGTAGAAGACATTACTGTGAGAGGACTGGTCATGAGGGGATGTCCGCAGGGAGGGGTCTTATCACCCCTTCTTTGGAACATAGTCCTGGATACCCTGATAAATCGCCTCAACAGTAATGGTTTCTACACAATTGCATATGCAGATGACATAGTTATTCTGCAGACCGGCAAATTTGTGAACACACTGTGCGATAGAGCGCAGGATGGTCTCAAATTAATAGAAACATGGTGTAAAGAACACTCACTGTCGATCAATCCCAAGAAGACGGAGATGGTCCTTTTCACTAGGAAAAGAAGCTTATCGGGCTTGAAACCCCCCGAAATCTTCAAAAGCAAACTAAACTTCTCTGAAAAGGTGAAATACCTCGGTATTACCCTCGACAGGAAGTTAACATGGAACTCGCACATTCAAAGCAGAGCAAAAAGAGCATATGTGGCCTATGAGCAGTGTCGGAGGACAGTGGGACGCACATGGGGCCTCTCGCCCCGTGTAGTCACCTGGATCTACACTGCAATAATAAGACCTATGCTAACGTTCGGAGCCATTGCATGGGGACCAAAAACTCTACAAGCAACGGCCATCCAAAAACTATACCAAATACAGCGAATGGCTTGTCTGAACATCACAGGAGCCATGAGAACAACACCAACCGCAGCAATGGAATTAGTTACTGGTCTGACACCTCTGGACCTGCACGTCAAGGAGGTTGCGCTAATGGCCATGCTACGATTGCGCACGGCTGGTGTAAACCCCGAGGTAGGAATGGGTCAACTGAGGCGGGGCCTGTGGAGGGAGGCACTCACTGCGGTGCCTCTGCTACAGGCAGCCAGTGACGCAATTGAACCCAGGTTTGTGTTTAATAAACCCTACAAAATACAAATAAAACAGAACACTGAGGCGGATGCTGCAAATGCAATACGCATATACACAGTTGGCTCAAAAACCAAAGAAGGATCAGGATGTGGAGTTTACTCTAGATCACTTAGCCTAAGGATTAAGTGGGGAATGGGAAAAAATACCAGCGTGGTTCAAACAGAACTGGCTGGTATCTCAATCGCCACAAAAGAGCTAACCAGAAAAGGAATTTCTGGCAAAGACATAATAATCTACACTGACAGTAGACAAGCCCTACTAACCTTGAATAGACAACGTTTTATCTCAGGGTTAGCACTAGAGTGCCATCAAGATTTAGCTAACGCCTCGGTAGATAATAATATCGTACTAAGGTGGGTGAAAGGGCACGACAGGAGCAAAGGTAACCGCATTGCTGACTCTTTGGCCAGGATGGCGGCTGGAATGAACATTTTGGGACCAGGTGACACCCATGGCTTGACGACTTCGACAATTGCGGAACTAGCCAAACGTTACACCCATACTCAAACCCTCAAAAGATGGGATGAAACCAAAGGATGCAGTTTTGCCAGGATCACCCTGGGCGACCCTGAGAAGCTGGATCCAAATAAATATTTGGCGATGACCAGGAAGAACCTACGTTTAACAGTGGGATTTCTGACTGGACACTGTCAACTAAGGAAACACCTCTATATTATGGGGCTAGTGGACACACCTCTATGCAGGATGTGTGAACAGGAAGATGAAACTGTCAGGCATGTCTTATGCGAATGTCTGGAGCTATCGTCGATAAGAGAGTGTGTGTTCGGTGAGTCTTGGCCTACACCTGCCGATTTCAAGGAGATGTCCCCTGGTGACCTGTCCTCCTTCCTGGATAAGGCAGGATGGACAATGTCCTAGGAGGGCGACTCCTTGGGAGGATGTACAATGGGCCATATTGTGGCCTAAGTGCTGTGGGTCTATACTCACCCTCCCTACTCTACAGATACAGATACAGATGTCCCAAAAACTTTTGGAAATATGCGTCGAGTTGCAAAAACGAGGCTGGTGTCCCGAGTAAAGTGATTTTCAATAATATGGTTGCTGATAATGGGAATGACATCTGTAAACTTTTTGCCACTTACTTCAACTCAGTATATGATCCATATCAGCAATGTCTTAGTTTTTTCCCTAACTATAGCAACAACAATCTGATGAACTCTATAGATTTCACACCTGAATAAGTATCAGAAAAAATAAATTCCTTAGATGCAAACAAAGGTGCTGGAATCGACGGCTACCCCTCATATTTCATTAAAAACTGTGCAGTCAGTCTGTGCCATCCTCTCAGTATAATTTTCAACAAATCTATGAAAGCTGGTACTTTCCCAGAGGCTTGGAAAACTGCTCTCCTCATTCCAATCTTTAAAAACTCCGGCAACAGAAGTGTGGTGAACAATTATCGAGGCATAAGCAAACTATCAATTTTCAGCAAAATATTCGAAAGCATAATTTACGATAGACTGTTCTTTTGTTTGAAGTCATCAATCATTGAATGCCAACACGGTTTTTTCTCTAAACGCGCCATAGAAACAAACCTTATTTTTTACACTGATTATATAATGAGAGCACTGGACAACCGCGAACAGGTCGACTCGCTTTATACTGATTTCAGCAAGGCCTTCGGCAAGGTTGACCATAATACACTTATGGCAAAACTTGCTGAGGTCGGTATCCAGGGTAACCTCCTTAGGTGGACGTCCTCTTACGTATTCAGCCGTGATCAACTTGTGATTATCAATGGATTCAGGTCAGCACCGATTGTGGTTACATCGGGAGTACCACAGGGATCGCACCTGGGTCCACTGTTGTTTTTAGTTTTTATCAACGATCTGAAAACATGTTTTTTACATTCAAATATTTTACTATATGCGGACGACCTGAAAATATATAAGAGAATTTCAACGTTACGAGATTGTAAGTACAGGAAGATCTAAATAGGTGACATTACTGCAATAAGAATAGGCTCAAATTGAACATAGACAAATGTGCGTGTATATCATTCTACAAAAATCAATCGCCAATACTGTTCCAGTATTTTTTAAACGATACAACAGTCAACCGAGTCGAATATATTAAAGATCTTGGAGTTTACTTCGACACAAAGATGAGTTTCAACACTCATGTCGAATATGTCATAATCAAAAGCAGCAAATCACTGAGATTCTTCAGTAGAATCTGCAAAGATTTCAATAATGAAGCTGCCATCAAATCTATCTACTATGCAGTCATGTACAGCAAGTTGAATTTTGCTAGCATAATATGGAATCCACAACATACAACATACAAGTTACGTTTGGAAAGACTCCAAAATAGATTCGTCAGATATCTCCATTATCGTACAACTAAAATATATGTGACAGAGGGTATCACCGCAATTCGAAAAGTCTATAATATCCATCTATTAGAGCAACGGAGAATCATCTCAGATCTATTATTTGCTCTCAAAATTTTAACTAATCTCATTGACTCACCAGAGTTGCTGTCAATGATGTTTTTGCATGTACCTCAGAGAAATACAAGACAGAAAAGGCTACTTGCTGCTTCAACTCCAAATTTGAATCTACGCAAAAACTCACCTTTGGTTAGAATTACAGACTCGTTTAACAAAAACTGCTCTGATCTCGATGTATTTTCTATATCTTTGCAAAATTATAAAACCACGATAAGAAAGATATTTGATTGATGGCTTCCTTTGATACTATGTATATGTTTGAAATCATTGCTTTACATTGTAATTAATCTGTTTCCTAGTGGGTACTTGTTTGGGTATAAACCTGTTTGTATCCCGAATCTGTAATAAATAAATAAATAAATAAAAATCACAATATCGCAATCCTTGTTTTCTTTTTTGTTCCGTGATGCGTGGTGCATATGTCATTTCATTTCATGTCCCGTCATAGGTTGCTTCTTGTTTATATTATTCGTATTTTGTGATTTTTTCAATGGTGGTTGACAGAGTCATTCAGAGATAATTGAAATATTGAAGTATTTTGTTGAAATTATAAACCAATGTATATCATATCATGCTAAAGGTTTTCAGTAATTTCAGTATAGGAGTTCCCAGGAAGATGGCGGAACTGATTAATTAATTAGGGTTGGTAGAGTTGACAAAAGTTCTAGTTCTACCAACATTGTACATTTATATACATATATTTATCCTAGACAAATGATAAAACTAAGGGCCAATTCATACTTTCCCTTTTCAGTCTTAGTCTTTATTTCATTTTGAATCATTCGTGTGAGTGTGGTTGTTTTCCACTCATTTTTTTTGATCGATGGATTGACTTACCTGCAACGTTCAATCGCAATATTTGAGGTGCCTCATACGTAGATATCACTCTAGGTGGTCAAGTACACGAACATTTTGTAATAGTGAAAAAAGGACCACACCAGGGGCTGGGGCTATATATCCATAGCTATGGATATCTGAAATATATGTTTGTGATTATAACTTCTATTCTTTTATACAATTATATTTTCTGAAAAATTTATAGTTCCTTGGGTGGTAAGTCATATTTACGGATGAGGGGCCTGATATAATTGCATTTGAACTTTTTAGAAAAGTTCGTTTGAACGATCGATTATATATCAAACTCTAATTAGCCATTTGATATCTCAGTAGCTATTTGAAGATTTCCGGTTCTTTTCATGCACCTTGGGAAGATATTTGAAGACAATTCTTCATCGGAACGATCTATGTTTCCATAGGTTTTTAAAGTTTTTATCCTACCAGAATCTGGGGAATTATAGATTAATATTAGAATATATACAGTTGTAGAAGGGCAAATTTTCAATCCACCCTGAAAATTTGTTACGTTGATTAAAAAAAAGTTCCTTCTGAATGGAACACGTTCTATAAGTCAGCAACTTCTTGTGTAACTCACATTTGCCTATAAAAATGCATGAGCTACGATTATAAAAATACTTATCGTTGTTAACGTTTGGAAATCAAAGCTGCTTTCTTTTTCAAATTGTATTCAAAAATATTTCTCTTCTAGGTTCGTTTTCGGAAGACAGGTGCGCCTTAAAACGTTGAGATGCAAGTATCCTCGTATGCCATGATGAAAGCAGATTTCTTCAACCTTCGTGTCCTGCTATTGCTTTTCCTTGCCATCATTTGAGTGTCATTACATTCTACTGATAATGCATGGGAAAGCAATAGGGCGGTAGTTCCACAGAACCACTGGTGATCACCAGTAGCCACCCACCATACTTCCAGCATATGCATTAACTTTGAACTGTCTCACAGAAACCACCAGTTACCACAGTCGATCACCGGTCAGTAACTACCGGTTTATAATTTCCATTTGGTGGCAACTGGTGGACCAGTGCATGTGACTTAGAACTTTAATCAGCTGACAATTGTCGTTTACGCAAATTATATTTTCAATTATCATCTCTGTTTTCTGTTAGTGTTTTGTTGACTCTTGTGCAGAAATTAATAAAAAAACAATGAATGATTCACCTGGAATTCCCCTCATGAAATAAAAGTCATATGTCAAATATCTACCTAAAAGAGAAATATCTACGAAGAAGTTCTGAAAATGTAAGCAGATTCGATTAAGAACGTTGACAACGATAAGTATTTTGATAATCATTACTTCTTGAATTTTTTTGAGAGGGCAAATTTGAGTCACACGAGAAGTTTCTGAGTAATAGCACGTAATTGGTATTTGTTTCATCTGAGCTATCAGTGAGGACATATCTTGACCTTTTCCAGTTTTACTGAAAAGAAGTCTAGATTTTATATCTGCCTTCATTTATTGTCTCCAGTTGACGAGACTAACAAATAACACCAGATATCATTTCACACACTCCAGATTGGCGACTCTCAATAAATATTTGGTACTGCCCAAATCGCTTTTCGAGAGATTTGGAATCATTCCTGGATCTAGAATCTAGTTATCTATTGAAATATTTCATCATTTCCAAAAATAAAAATCTTCCGAGAAGAGAAAAATATTTTTTTGTTTTCCCTAATTACGTCTATCAGGCTAGAACGCGCAATAAACATTGGCGTACAACTGTGTAATATCTACAAGACCAGGCGCCTTATATAGTTCAGATCGAACTTAACAGGTAAGTTTGTTTAGTACGTGGTCCATTCAGAAGGAAATGTAATTTAGTTTACGCAGAAACTTTTCGAGGTACATTAGAATTTACCATTCTACACTTGTATAGATTTCAATATTAATCCAAATTTTTTCAGTTTGAGGTAGGTTGAGAACCGAAAAACTGCCAAAAAAGAATTCATCCACAACAAAATAATGACTTTCAAACAGTAATTATGATGATGGTCTGCAATCTTACTATCAATCTGGGGGGATACACAATTGATTTCAGCCTAAGCAATAGACGAATTCGAAGTGCCAAATGAATTGGAGAATACAAAATTATCATGTTATGGTCCTGCCAAAAATTTGCGGGTTCAACTGTGGTTGATTATAGAGTCTGTTTTTCTCCGATGAAATCAGGACATGATATAGTATTCTCTTTCTTCATTCCTGGGATAGAAGCTCATTGATGTTTGCTTCAAGGATCTGACAACTTGGTATTTGTTATATCTGATCTATCATTGAGGACAGATCTTGACCTCTTTCAGTTTTACTGAAAAGAAGTCTAGATTCTGTACCTGCCTTCATTTATTGTCTACAGTTGATGAGACTGACAAAAAAACACCATCTATCATTTTCCACCCCCAGATTGGCGACTCTCTAAAGCTCTTTGGAAGCATTCCTGGATCAAGAATCTAGTTTCATCATTTCCAGAAATAAAAATCTTCCGAGAAGAGAAAAATATTTTTGTTTCACTAAATCACGTCTATCAGGCCAGAACTTGCAAAAACATTGTCGTACAATATCTACGACTAGGTGCCTTATATTATTCAGATCGAACTTCACAGGAAAATTTGTTTATTTGAGTAGTTTCATATATGTATATTCCATAGGACTCTGAAGTAACTTTGACACTATCACAAAATGGATGAATATCCATAAAACAGATCTTGAATAAAATATTACTCACACCTAATCATATCCAATGATTATATCCAGAAAACTTTTCACCTTTGCTATTGTTCAATATCCTCCCCACTGAGCACAGAACCTTGCAAAACATTTCTGCAAATTACATATAGATGCCGATTGAAATGTTTCCTGGGGGAGTTACAATAATATCACTGTGTTAGTTCAGTTGAAACATTGTGAGTTGTTCATTAAGGAAACATTTCATTAACTTGTGATTTGCTTTCCACTGAAATGTTTATGATTGAGGTTGCGGTGATGTTGTCAGATATGTCAATTGAAATATTGCACAAAATTTTATTTAGAAATATTGCTGTAAGTTAGTTATTTCTTTTTTCGAAATATTTCATAACTAAGTTACAGTGATATTGTTAAATACACAAATTTCGAAATATTGTCAATTACTTTCGTGGGTAACATTGCTGTGTAGATAATATTCTTTCCTGTTGAAACATTTCTATATGCATGGCGTTTCGATTATCTTCCGAGGCGGATGGATTATCGATGGCCAGTGTGTGTGTCATGTCTGTGAGTTGAATGGGAGACGAGACGGTTTCATTTATGTCATTATGTCCTGCTTACACAAAAGGAAACTTCTTCGCCCAAACTCCATTATGATTCATGCTTCCGATGTACGCTTGTTTCAGCATAAGTGCTTATTGTGCTTGATGTTTTCGTTTTGAGAATCTTCTGCGCTAGGTAACAAATTCTAGCTTGATTATTGGTTGAGAAATAACATTCGTCAAATTGAACCAATAGGACCACCGGAGCAGCACACTCTCGAACTGAAGCAGCCATTGGTGCAAATAAGGTTAGGTATCAGAACCTTTACTGTGTCAGTGAGTGGTATATGGTATATGTGGTATTTCTTCGGAGTTCGGAGAGAAAACGAAAACCAAAATTTCAGAATTTTCTGTATTCTTGGCGAGGTAGGTGAAGTGAGAAGTGACCATACTCCAAGAAGTAGTTCTAGTTATGGAAGGTGACGCTAATAAAGAGGTAAGAGATATTTGTTCATTCGTTTTATGTATAAATCTCAATGCGGATTCCATCAAACTCACATGGTTGAAATTTAAACTAATGACTTATGAAACAATTAGGCATTCCACTATTCCAGATAAGGTTATGTCTGGGGGGCAAATACCAGCTTTAACCAATCACACACTTATAAAAAAGAAAACAAACGAAAGTTCCTGGGGGCAGATGCCGCCGTATCGGTTCATTTCGATTTATTTGACATTTTTGACAAGTATCTGGAATGCCTAATACCTGATAACTAAGTCAAAGGTGGATGGATATTGATGCATCTTCAATTAAGTATCAAGTAACAATGAAAAAGGCACGGTTAAAAATTATCAAGTAGCGTAATGAAAAAGAAGGCATTTATGCACCTGAATTTAACAATGATCAAAGCTTGTGGAAGGGGATCAACTCTAACCTTACATTATTTTTGATTCCCTTGCTTCGTTTTGGAGAATCGAATATTGGAATTGAAAAATCATTGTTTTCCTGAGAAGTTCCACCAGAATCGCATCTACAGTTTCAACTTCAACTCGCTCACATTCAATGAAAGAATTGTTTATGTTTATGCAGTTATAAAACTGATGATAAGTTCTCAGTACTAAAAAACTTTATCATTGATTTGCTTGTGTTGAACTCATAGTTATTAGTTTTCGGGTTAGACTCAGTTATTAGGTATTGTTGCATCAACCCGCTATATGAGACTTGTTCATTTTTGACCTGTATAGATTTTCCGTACCTTTTTCCTTCAAGAATATTTATTTTCAAAGAACATGATTGCACTGGGGTTTAGATATAACATGAATACCAAATACAATAACTTGAAATATCACAGCTGATAACTGTCACTTCTGGTTTTTTCATGCTGTAGAATGAATCAGAAATTATTTCCAATGACCAAATATGGAATTTCGCAATCGGTGAATGTAATAGGACTCCTTTATTTGAAGTTATGCATTATACATCCAAACATAAAAAATTTGTGTAATATATTTATATATTTTCAGCAACTCCATAATTGTGAAAATAGTACAAGTTTACCCTCATAGAAAAGAGAATTTCTCTGCTGCTATAAAATATAGTTTATTAATTGATTATCCAAATCAGGACTGCCAAAAACATATTATTTTCATAAATTTCACATGCTAATGTAAATATTTTTTAGGGATTTTGATATTCATTAACTGAATTATTTCAACTTCATAAAATGATGCCATTGAAGCACCCTTTTATAGCTTTGTCTGTTTGGGGGAAAAAAGTGGGAGCTTTTCAAGCTAGTCAGTTATTAGGCCCCATCATCCTTAGTATGTTTTCTCCTATAAATAATAATATCATTGAGCAATGAAGAGGTTACACTAGTTTTAGAATATTTCTCACCGCCTTTTCTCTCATGAACAATCTTTGTTGGTGCCAGTCAGGGCACTATAATTATTCTGATTTCGGTTCCTAATTGAATGCTTGAAATATTTTTTGAATTATTTTTTTTCCCCAATACTTTGGTACTAAGAAATCTTTTGAAATTTTCAGGTGCCGTAAAAGAAAACTTTCCCACCCTAACAGATGAGCAATTTGAAGAGATGGTGAAGGGATGGTTCCAACATGGCACCACAAGATACAGAGGAAATGGAGATAAATAGCTGACTTCTTCAAAAAAAATCAATGGATTTCTTCATTTTTTCATTCTGTATACAATAGGCTCTGTTCTTCTTTTTATCTAGTTTACATTATATTAGACTCTTCAGAAAGCAGCAAGTAATCTGGTTTTGTTACCCATTTTATGAGTTGATATCCAAATTGTGCGTGATATATTTATGTTACTTTGATATAAATATTCAATATGAACATATGACGATATGTCTTAGTTCGAAAAAGTAATGGATGCACATGTATACAATTTTTTGATGTTTTAGTATTTGTATAATGGTCTGAAGCGAAGTATTCAGTGGACCTATATGTAAAAACTGAAAAATCCAAAATTAAATAAGTTTTCATCTATTTATTCATTGAACTGAATTATTATCTGCTGATAATGTTTTTGTTATTTTATGTGCAATGATGTTTTCATTTCGGTTCAATAAATAAATATTAGGACTATTTTATTTGAATTTGCTTTTTTTGAGTTCTTTTGTACAAAGTTCCACCACTCTTGAATCTCAATAAGTAACAAATTGCCCTTAGAATATAAATTTTCTTCACAGAACTCATAAAAACATCCAAACAACAAGAAATCAAATTGAATTCACTATCCCTCGACAAACCCTGTTAGCCTCTACAACAGTATTCTTCGTTATAGGTATAAAGTCAAAGGCTAGTGATTTCTATTTCGTGTTGAGTTACTGTTCAATTTTGAGAAATTATATTCCTTTTGTAAGCATTTTTCTATTGTCAATGTGATTGATAGAGCACATCTGTAACTTCTAATTATACTGCCAAATCATGTAGATAATTTAGTAAACTTTTGAACAGTAAGTATATTTTCAGTTGCAGAGTATTTGCAAAATCACAAAAAGAAGTTGATTCAAGTATACTTCTGAAATCTCTCTGAATGGTAGCTGTAAGTTCTGATTATGAGGTCCCCGGTACATATTGAATGAAAGATGATTTGAATATACTTTTGAAATATATAGGAACATTTTCTGGAACGTCTAGTTAAAATGTAACTGCAACATGACAAAATAAATTTTATTTGAATGTCATATCGAAATGTTGATTCAACCTTTCATTTGAATGGTTTATGAAATATCCTTAGGTAATATCACCTTACATAACTTTTGAAATATTACAAATGGACGTTGCAATGGCGGCCGTTACGGCGTTGCTGGCATGTTAATGCAACATCACTGCAAAGTCTGAAGCAACATTACACATCCCATATATCATTTGCAGCAACATTGAGACAACATTTCTTTGCTCAGTGGGATCACTTCAGTAATATTCTCTAATTATGAATGAGAGAATTTTTCGGTAGAAAACGTTATAAGTAGTGGGACCATTATGTTCAAAAAGTGAATTTGTGTTTCAACAAAAGCAGTTTTATTTTGCATCCACTGCAACAGAAAAATACGTAATGACAATTTTGTGTTAGATCCCCAAAATTTCCTGCTATTTCATGCACTCACCGTTGATCTTGATCTATCAAATCATTAGCTGATTCCTTCAATCGGTCAAAAATATTTGCTCCAATAAAATTACTTTGAACAGAGTAGATCAAAATATCCCAGCCAGACACGATTTCAGGGAGAAATCAGTTCGAGATTGCTTGATATATAGGTACCAATCGAAACCGCTTTTCCATGTTTCCCACTTGACGCATTTTTATAGTCATTTATACGATTCAGAAACACTTACGGATTTTTTTGTCGTTGCTGTAGATAATGAATATTATGATTTTATAGCTTAGTGTAGTTCATGCCCGTGCGGGCATAGTTTACTCCATGGTCCGCTAGGGGATGAATTTCAATCTAGGGCACACAAGTTAATCAAATCCAAACGAAAGGGTGAAATGGATTTATTTGGTCAAATAAATTGAGATATTGATTATGAAATACTAGTCAAAAAATGTAAGTGAAGAAATGAATGAAATAATGTTGTGACAAGAAAATTGAGATATCGAATATGAAATATTTGTCAAAAAATATAAAGAAATAAATAGAAAAGTTGTAAGTACAGTTTTTCGAATTGACTGAATCGTTTTTGATGCGATAAGTGCAGCGACTTCTGTGGTTGAACCATCCGAGCATGCAAAATATTGGGAAATACAAAGTCAATCACTTTCATTTGAATTCAGCCAAATGACGGCTGAGAAAACACCCAATACCTCCATTCTATTTAGGGCCATCTGCTTCGGGCCTTCAGAGCACATGTCATTGGCAAATATGACTCCCCCTCTGCAAAAAGTAGTGGATAATCTTATTCATTCATCGGTTATTTCATTAACTACAAAAATATAGCAAAAATTGAATAAGTGTTTAGTACACACAAGGGATTTCAGATATCTTAGCAAATTTTGCTCGATTGAACGAACTTACCTATGAAGTTTAATCGGAACTATATAGAGAGCCCAGTCCTTAGGTATCACTCAGTAGCAGGAGTTCACGTACTTAATTCTATCTCGCAATTTATAATAATAAGGGGTTATTTTCTACTGCTAACTTCATCCTGCATCTATCCAACCATATTTTGTTAAGAAACAGAAAAAACTTCGGACGTATATAAATTATATATTTCTGAAAGCATGCATGGAGTTGCTGAGCTCGGAACGGAAGGCCAGGACACACTTGAAAAACCTGTTAGATTATCTAATCCTGGTTGTGATGGCCCTAAATGATCTATTGGCGAATGTCTCCCATTGCGACCAATATAGCTTTTGGGTTCTTGTGGTTCTCCTCGATTCATCACCGAATATCTAGAATTGTGGCTAATATATTCGAGTTATCAAGGTTCTTCTCACCTGATTGTGAAAGTATCCCATAAAGCTGCTGAGCCGGGATGGAAATGTCAGGACACACATTTGGTTTGGTTATCCAATCCTGGCTGTGTATGCCCTAAACGACCTATTGCCGAATGTCTCGCGTTGCGACTAATAGAATTTCTGGATTCTTGTGGTTCTCTTGGACTTATCTATCGCAATATGCCTTGCATTGAAAGTGATAGATTTCTTAGATCCTAATCCCAAAATATATGTTACTGTTATTGAATACTATACAGATCTATTGTCGAACATCTCGCGATACGATTATTATAATCTCTAGGAAATAATCGTTCAAATCCATAGCCGATTATCTCATATTTAGTAATCGTCGTAAGGTAAAAAAGGTATAAAAAAGTATAAATATATACACTCCACTGAGGCGCCAAAGCGAACAAACGAGACATGTAGTATCAATATATACTCTCCAGTGAGGCGCCGAAGACATCAATCGGTATAAGAGCGTATAATTTTATACGCATAAAGGTGTATACATTTATACGCCGAGGTGGTCAAACTGACCGTTACACGTGAACATGAACATGAATTCAAAATGGAATTCGAAACGTCGAACAAATCAGAAGATACCTAACGGATAAAAAACCCATATCGAAGATCCGTGAAAACATCAATTTCTACATAATGCCTGGATGGACGGGATACAACCGTAGAGAGCGGTTGATGATATGATCATCAATAAAATCGGACCTAGTCGGATAATAACTGAGGAAAATCATTATAAATACCAGTTTCTATGGAAAACAGACAATTGAAGTCTTTGCTTAGTCTTGTTTGGTTACTTCGTAAGGGTAGTGATTGACCAGGACGGTATGGACAGATATTCGTCTCACAGTTCTTGAGAATGAATTCAAAATGGAATTCGAAACGTCGAACAAATCAGAAGATACCTAACGGATAAAAAACCCAGAAAATTCATCTTGCATATCGAAGATCCGTGAAAACATCAATTTCTACATAATACCTGGATGGGCAGGATACAACCTTAGAGAGCGGTTGATGATATAATCATCAATAATATCGGACCTAGTCGGATAATAACTGAGGAAAATCATTATAAATACCAGTTTCTATGGAAAACAGACAATTGATGTCTTTGCTTAGTCTTGCTTGGTTACTTCGTAAGGGGAGTGATTGACCAGAACGGTATGGACAGATATTCGTCTCACAGTTCTTGAGAATGAATTCAAAATGGAATTCGAAACGTCGAACAAATCAGAAGATACCTAACGGATAAAAAACCCAGAAAATTCATCTTGCATATCGAAGATCCGTGAAAACATCAATTTCTACATAATACCTGGATGGGCAGGATACAACCTTAGAGAGCGGTTGATGATATAATCATCAATAATATCGGACCTAGTCGGATAATAACTGAGGAAAATCATTATAAATACCAGTTTCTATGGAAAACAGACAATTGAAGTCTTTGCTTAGTCTTGTTTGGTTACTTCGTAAGGGTAGTGATTGACCAGGACGGTATGGACAGATATTCGTCTCACAGTTCTTGAGAATGAATTCAAAATGGAATTCGAAACGTCGAACAAATCAGAAGATACCTAACGGATAAAAAACCCAGAAAATTCATCTTGCATATCGAAGATCCGTGAAAACATCAATTTCTACATAATACCTGGATGGGCAGGATACAACCTTAGAGAGCGGTTGATGATATAATCATCAATAATATCGGACCTAGTCGGATAATAACTGAGGAAAATCATTATAAATACCAGTTTCTATGGAAAACAGACAATTGATGTCTTTGCTTAGTCTTGCTTGGTTACTTCGTAAGGGGAGTGATTGACCAGAACGGTATGGACAGATATTCGTCTCACAGTTCTTGAGAATGAATTCAAAATGGAATTCGAAACGTCGAACAAATCAGAAGATACCTAACGGATAAAAAACCCAGAAAATTCATCTTGCATATCGAAGATCCGTGAAAACATCTATTTCTACATATATATATATATATATATATATATATATATATATACATATATATATATATATATATATATATATATATATATATATATATATACATATATATATATATATATATATATATATATATATATATATATATATATATATATATATGTATTTTAATTTGGTATATTTCTATGTAGCTTTATTTTCAACATAACAATCCCATGTTCCTTGCCTGTACCTGTCATATATATTCATTAAAGTTTTTTCTAATCATGTTACCTTTGCTTTTTCCTAATCAAAAATATGAAGTGAAAAAATGAACACAAAATCTAATGTGATTTTTAAAGGAACAACAAACATTTTCTCGACTACATGAGAACTTCAACTAAACGATTTAAGCTGATACAACAGTTAGGAAATGTTTCGGAGTACGTTTAATATACCACACTATATATATATATATATATATATATATATATATATATATATATATATATATATATATATATATTCTTGAGTTTTGAAAAGTGTATCAAATTTTTCCGCGAGCGATGTAATCGTTTTCATTCAACTTTCCACTCTACTGAAACTATTTTGACCAACATGAGACTTGATAGATATGAGGTGTACATTTCGAGACAAAATTTGCATTCTAATTTTCCTCATTATGTTAAAAAATCAATAATTGAGATTTCTTTCTATTTGAATAAATTCATTCTCAACTGGATTTTCTAACAGAGAGAGAAAGGATGGAATTCCTTTTTTCTGGAGATTTATCTCATATTTATCAAATTTCATTTCGGTCAAAACAGTATCAATGGAGTAGTAAGTTGAATGCAAACAATTATATCTTTCACGAAAAAATATATTATCCTTTTCAACGAATTTCAAGTACCTGATAATAAAGGAAAAATATATTTGAAATCAACAAATCATAAGTCATCAATAAAAAAAACAATGTTGTGAGTTGAAACATAATTATTTGACTCTAACTCCATACCTATATTTATAGATAAGTTGTCAGGATCAATGCAAACAAATGCCTTTTGTTCATAAAGGATATTACAGGTTGTAACAAACCACCCTGACGCCGGCCCTGCCGCGACCTTCCAGAAAAATCATCCACTAGCCGTGATGGGTTGCAAATAATAGGTTTGTTCTGGTTCTGAAAAATTGTGGTTCTCGGACGTCAGGATCATGCGCAGTTAATAAAGAGCGTTCTGGTTTGTCGAGGACAAGTTCGGATTGATGAATCCTCTGTTCTGGTTTCGCATTCAAAATGATCTCGAACTGTCCTGAACTATCACGACTTGTTTTTGCTCTTGAGTGAGAACTGATGAAAACTGTTCTCGATGCACTTGCGCAGTCAAGTTCAAGTCGCAGGTAGGCAGGTAGGGTAGGTGTTTGTTTATAGTTTATTAAGCTGTAAGCTGTAGCATAGGCCTTAGTTTCTTCTTTTTACAGTTGATTATTGTTGTCAGCCCCTTTTTTATAGGATCTCTCCAATACTTTAAATTTGTTTTCACATTTCGAAGGGTGAATGGTGATATGGCATCTATTGGATAACTCTATGGATAATTATTCCCACATTTTTTTCATACTTTTAATTTCTCCTCTACTTGTAATGAAGTCATTATTTTCAGTAATAAGGTTTGTAAATAAAGTCGACTGACCTGGCTAATATATGTTGTATATAGATTCCGTTTCAGCACTTAGGTTTATTCGATATGGTATATGATAGCCTGCTAGAAGTTATTATTGATTTATTTTTTATATTATCCGTGAACATTTTGATTACTCATTTCATTTTATTCCGTTTGGCTTATTATTTAGTACCATAGAATGATTTTCTGCTCATTGTTGTTTATTCCTGTATCTGATATGTATTTTCTTTCATGCATTTGGGGTTGGCCTATTTTCCATATTGAGTAAGGTTTGATTATTCCACCTATCTGAAATGAATGATTTATTGCATAGAATCTTGAGATAATAGGTAGGAAAGATTCAGAACTGTGTTTTCATAATTGGGCATGTTATTTTCTAGGAAAACCTGATGAAGTTGGTAATTTTCAGCCGTAGAATTGTGAGTGTGATCAAATCTCCAGATTCGAAAAATGTCTTGTGCAATATTTTGATCATAATTTGTTGAGAAGTGAAATGTTTCAAAGAATTCGAAAATATTATTTCCGAGTAAAATATTCATCATTTCGGGTATCTTATCAGCCTAGTTTGCTACCGTGAATATAAAAACACATTCTTTACCGACTTTTTCAATTTACCTTATATTGAAAAACATTTGAAACTGGCCGAACCGACTGTAGTTTTTACGAAATTCCTCAGTGCTCTCTGTCATTTGAGTTCCACTACTTTTCAGATTTTCGGCGGGTATAAATATCCGACTCTGAGGACTACCGGGATTCATTTCGATTCATTCATTCGAATCCAATTCAATTCATTCGATTCATTCATTCGTGAAGATTCAGTCTTGCAGATAGTTACTTGTGTTCCTAGTTGCTCCGAAATTTGTTTACCGACCGTTTTAAACAAACCGACCGAAATACCGAAATTCATTTTGAGGTTAGATCCGACAGTCTGACATTTGATTTGTTATTTAAAATAATTAATTCTGATTGCGTTCTTGCCAGTTCGACCGTCTGTCGTATCTGAGTGCCATTTAGGACCAATCATTTTTGTGTGATTCAAGAAATTCGTTTTATTTTTCATTTGGTTGTGTTCTTGCCAGTTCAGCCTTCTGCTGTATCTGTGTGCCATTCAGAACCAATCATTTTTGTGGAATTCAGAAAATTTGTTTTATTTTACATTTGGTTGTGTTCTTGCCAGTTCAGCCTTCCGCTGTATCTGAGTGCCAATTAGAACCAATCATTTTGTTTTATCTTTATTTTGGGTTCTTGCCAGTTCAGCCTTCTGCTGTTTCTGAGTGCCATTTAGAACCAGGTTTAGTTAATTCAAAATATACAACTTCTTTTCCGATTATCGTAGTTACCGCTCCGAAACATTTCACCTGCCAACACTTCATAGTTTTTCTTTTTAAAGTATCGACTCACCGTTTACCGACCAAATTCCGAATTCAGTGACCCTGTGCAGTTCAAACGCAAAGTTTATATACCGTTTATTATTGTTGCCAACCCCGTTTTTATAACTCTAATACTTAATATTGTTAACAGTATATAATAAACTCGTATTTCTGAACATCGTTGGTCGTTATTTTCTCCAACCTATTTTCAGGAAACAAATCAGTGAAATAAAAGTGTGTCGAGAGGTAGAAACGAAATACCTCTCAAGTGTGTACAAAAGTGTCTCAAGAAAGTAAAAACGAAATACTTTCGAGAACTCTCATATAGCAAACGGTATTCAGATGCAAATTGGTGTAATTAAAGCCTACATCAATTAGTACTCTGCCGTTGTCACAATTATCTGACCTCTGGATACCTCCATCTGATTGCTATCCGGGAATTTGGAGCATACCAAGTAAAAAAACTGGCGCTCGAGGCATTGATCTACAAAACGATTTGTAATTTACAAAAAGATTTGTAAATCTATCCGTAGCGTCACTTGTGCGGGTTTGGACCCAGGAAAACCCGTCACAAAATGGCGCCCGAGCAGGGACGTTGTTAATTGTTTGACACATCTCTGGGACGACCGTACCGACACACTGATTTGTTTCCAGTTGGAGAAAATAAAAAGGGATTTTTGTCAATTGGTTGACATCTCCCTGGGAAATTTTACCGAAAGCCGTGGCCAACACTAACTTCACATCCAAGTCCGAAGGAGATCCGCTATCTGTCACTCGAACCGAAATTTCAGTTGAAATTTTGAACGATTCTAACAAATCATAAACTTCAACTGAGTTGATACTGAAATCGGGAACAATCGCTGTTGCCGAAAATGAGTTCATAATTTTTGAAATTTTTCCCCAACCGCAGTATCGCGCTTTATTTCTCAAAGTGCTGTGAGCCGCACTCATATCCTTGTTCCCTGTCAATGTTTTGTTTTGGAGGTTAGGATTCATTCAACTTGAAAAAATATCGGTTTTGATATTTTTCAATTCGAATTCGACACCTCTGTAAACAGTTTTGGGATTTGAGTTGATTATATCCTGAAAATGGATGGGACAACCGAAAAGCAACGGGAAGGAGACACTCCTGATACAGTGGAACAAGGTGCAGCAGGTCTTGAGTCCCTATTTGGTGAAATTAGGGCGAATGAACCCTTTTCTGTGAATTCAGAAAAGGATGATATTAATGAAGAATTTATAGCTCCCCCTGGAATTAAAGTAGGGTGGATCTATAGATTGAAGAAAACGGAACTGATCGAATTGGCTGCAAGTATGCAGTTAGATACTGAAGGTACAGTCACCGAATTAAGGAGAAGACTGGTTTGGCATTTGGTTGAAATGCCTAAAATCAGATCATCTGGTAGTCCGTTACCACTTGTAACCGATATGTCTCAAGGATATTTCCGTATGCCTGCCCCAAGTCTAAACCCTGCGACAGGTGCTATACCGAAGGAGAGAACAACCGTATTACCGCCCTCATCAACAACTATAACCGAATTTATGCCCTTTCAACCCGGCAACACACTCCCTAAAATGACTGGGATTAGTCTGGGAGGTGCTACCGTCACACATACGGTACCAACATTTACAACTACCATGACTACTTTTACTAGTACATCATGTCCTACAGTTGTGTCTAGTTTGGCAATTCCGTATACTTCCCAAGGGCATTGTGCACCACTGTCCAGTTTACCAATTCATATGGGACAGGGATTACCATATGTTCCGTATACTAGCCAGGGGTATGGTGTACCTTTGAATATACCATATACAGCACCACCTAGTATATCGTATGCAGCACCACCTAGTATACCTTATACAGTACCGTTCAGTATACCATATTCTGTACCAGCACCGATTCAAACTTCACCCGTGATAAGCACTCCATCCTATCCAACAGTATTGAATACTCATAGGTGGAATGTGAAGTTTGATGGCACACAAGACCCTGTGGCGTTTCTAGAACGTTTAGAGGAAATATGTGTAACAGAAAACATTCCTCGAGATAGAATGTTGGTGGCTTTGCCAAATGTACTCGAAGGTAGGGCTCTATTGTGGTATCGAAGTAATAAAATGTTCTGGAACTCTTGGGAATCATTCAAGAATATTTTTAGAGTGGCATTTTACCCTGTTCACTACAGGGAAGATTTGGAAATGGAAATAAGCCGTCGTTTACAAACATCCGATGAGGCTGCTATCGACTATGTGATTGATATGCAAACCCTGCTTCGTAGACATGGTTGTCTAACTCCAGAACAGGAAGCAGCTCGTATTTACCGAAATTTACTCCCGGATTTCCGTCACTATATAAAGCGAGGTGATTTCTATGATTCTCCATCACTTGTTGCTAAAATTATGGAGTTTGAGATCTTGAAGGGGGAAATGTGTTCTTTACCCTCCAGGTCTCATCCCGTAAGCCATCTTCAGGCACCAACACGGGTCGTCCATCACCGTCCCCCACCGGTACCGATACCTTCACCACGTCCCCCACCACCACAGCAACCTATCGCAACACCGTCTCGTCCCAATCCGCCGCGACCGAATCCGCCTGGGAATAGGGAACCATACCAACATAATCCTAGAGTCCCTACGACCGATACACCGCTATTATGTTGGAGATGCGGGGAACGGGGTCACATGCGTAGTGAGTGCCGAAACCGAGCAAGAATATTCTGTTCACGTTGTGGCCGAGACGGAGTATTCTCCAGAGACTGTAATTGTTCTCATCAGGGAAACGGACAGGGAGCTCATCAGCGTCGGGGAACGTCGAGCTCCAGTCGTTAAATTCCCCAGGAACCGTGTTCCGACCTAGTATGACTGACAATAGACCGTTTATCCAATTGAAAATTTTGAATACTATATTTTTTGCACTACTCGATACCGGAGCAACAAAATCATTTGCCAGTCAGGCAGTACATGATTGTTGCATAAGAAATAATTCTGAACCGATTGAACAGTCCGTAGCACATCAAACTCGACAAGCTGATGGGTCATTGTGTGTTGTCCGTTGGTCTGTCACGCCAGTCATGACTATCGGCAATGAGAGTTTTGCATGTGAACTGTTGATTATTCCGTCCTTAGCCGTTGACATTGTACTGGGTATGGATGTTCTTGGTACTCAGGATTTTCACATTAACCTCGCCAACAACGAGACTTTCCTGAGAGGTTCGAACGTGTCGTTCGATGTTCGCAGCAACGTGGTTATGTCGATCGAGGCTTCCGCAAGTTCTGAATCCGCTTCACTGATTGAACAGCAGGACTTAACCGATTTTGAAAAAGAAAGACTTCGCCTCTTTCTGGAAGAGGAGTTGCCTCTGTTTAATGAAAATAAGGGTCCCACTCATTGTGTACAACATCACATCCGTTTGAAAAATCCCGAACCGATAAAACAAAGATACCGTCCGCAGAACCCGAAAACTCAGGAAATTATCAATCAGGAAGTGGATAAGATGCTGAAGGATGGGGTTATAGAACCATCGAAAAGCCCGTGGAGTTCACCTGTCGTGATTGTCCGCAAGAAGGATGGAAAACCGAGATTTTGCATCGATTTTCAAAAAGTCAATGCTGTAACTGAAAAGGATGCATATCCTTTACCGTTCATAAGTGCTATTCTGGATAAACTTCGAGAAGCACGATATATATCCAGCCTGGACCTACGTCAGGGATATTGGCAAGTCCCTTTGACTCCCGAAAGTAAACCAATCACAGCGTTTACTGTTCCAGGACGTGGATTATTCCAGTTTACAGTTATGCCGTTCGGGCTCCACTCGGCTCCTGCTACTTTCCAGAGATTGATAGATACCGTTATAGGTCCAGAAATGGAACCTTTCGCGTTCGCGTACTTAGATGATATCATAGTTCTGGGAAAAACTTTCGAAGAACATCTGGATAATTTGCAACAAGTATTCCGTCGTCTGCGAGATAGCAATCTCCAGTTGAATCCTGACAAATGTAAATTTTGTCTCCGTACTTTGAAATATTTAGGACATGTAATTACTCCAGAAGGGATCAAAACTGATCCAGACAAGGTTGCGTCCATAGTGGAATGGCCGACACCGACTACACTGAAGCAACTGAGGCAATTTTTGGGAATGGCATCCTGGTACCGCAGGTTCATCCCAAATTTTTCCCGAGTTGTGTCTCCACTCACGAGCTTGTTAAGGAAAAACACTCGTTGGAAGTGGGGAACGGCACAACAAGATGCTTTCGATCTCCTTAAGAGGAGTCTGACCGAAGCACCCGTATTATCATGTCCTGATTTTTCACAAGAGTTTATTCTACAAACCGACGCCTCTGATCTGGGTTTGGGTGTAGCACTCACTCAGAACATAGAGGGAAAAGAGCATGTGATAGCATATGCAAGTAGAACTCTGTCTCCTCCAGAGAAAAACTACTCCGTTACCGAGAAAGAGTGTTTAGCCGCAATTTGGGGAATCGAAAAAATGCGACCGTACCTGGAAGGTTATCACTTTATAATCCAAACTGACCATATTTCACTGAAATGGGTGCAGTCCATCAAAAGTCCCTCTGGCAGGATAGCCAGATGGGCCATGTATTTGCAGCAGTTCGATTATGAAATCAGATATAGAAAAGGCTGTCAGAATAAGGTAGCTGACGCTCTTTCACGACAACCGCTCCAGACCGAGGACAATACTGTTGAGGAAAATTACGTACTGGAGGAAGAAACTGAAGTACAATGCCCGTGGTATACTAAAAAAATTTCCGATGTACTTCAGCGTCCTGAAGAGTACCCAGACTATTCCGTGAGAGATGGTCGTCTCTACCGACATTTCTGGGACGCTCTGGATTTCACCGAACCAGACACTAAAGATCCATGGAAACAGTGTGTTCCTAGAGATCATCGAGCGCAAGTGTTGCGTGAAAATCACGACGAAGTCACGGCAGGACATATGGGGATTGCCAAGACTATCGCTCGTATTGCTCAGAGATATCACTGGCCCGGTATGTACCGAGATATTGCCAAATATGTACGGGGATGCCTCGTCTGTCAGCAATATAAGGTTTCACAGGAAAAACCCCCTGGAAAGATGCATCCTTCTACTAACATTAAACCTTGGACAACTGTGTCAACCGATTTAGTGGGTCCTTTGCCACGTTCGAGCAAAGGAAACAGCTATTTATGTGTCTTTCAGGACCGTTTCACTAAATGGGTCCAAGTCCGTCCGTTAAGGAAAGCAACGGCACGAGCCGTTTCTCAAGCCTTTTATGAGGAAGTGGTACTACGTTTCGGCCGTCCACAAACCGTCATCAGTGATAATGGTTCGCAGTATACAGGAAAAGTATTTGCAGACCTTATCAAAGAACTAGGGATTCAACACCGTTTCACTCCGCCCTACACACCGCAAGCAAATCCAGTAGAGAGGGCCAATAAGACTATAAAAGTTCTTATTTCTCAGTACTGTAACAATGATCACCGTAAATGGGATCAGTTACTTCCGGAACTACAGTTTGCGTTGAATACCGCCCGACATGACTCCACTTCGTTTACACCCGCTTACTTGACGTTTGGAAGAGAATTAGAACCACCGAAATCACTTTTCCGTCCGTTTAATGAAACCGATTCTGATACCGTACCGTCACCGTCCCTGTGGGCCAAACACATGGAGAAATTGAAAGAAGTCAATGAGTTGGTCAAAATTAATCTAGCCCGTGCTTTCTCCACCCAAAGTCATTACTATAATCTGAGACGTCGAGAATGGCGATGTCACGTCGGCGACAGAGTAATGAAAAAAGAGTACAACTTGTCGTCTGGAATTCAGGGACATGCAGCGAAGCTTGCCCCAAAGTATTCCGGTCCGTTCACCGTGGTCAAAGTGATATCTCCCGTAGTATATGATCTCAAAAGCAACGAAAATAGATTGGTGAAGCGCCTGCATATAAAAGATCTGAAACCATATCAGTGCGCCGAGTAGTTCACCAACTTTTTTGTTTTCAGTAATGGACCGTCCGTCAGCTCCCGAAGCTAGCTCCTCAAGCTGGTGCTTCGTTTCACCTCTGCCGCCACGGAAACGTCCGTTACCCCGTACCCCCCGGACACCCGATCTGACCACCGCAGGAGAGGTAGAATCCCTTTACTACCAACCTGAGTCCCTGTCCCCCCTTTATAGTCCTCCCCGATTATACCCGAATGGAATACCTGTAACACCTCCTTTTTGTCCCTCCGATCCAGAACCAATCGTTCCTCTCTACCCTCCTGCTTCGGAAACCACACCACAACAACCGCCTCCTGCCGATATTGCTGAGTTACGTCAATGGGTAGTTCAGCGTGTAAGGCAGTATCGGGCAGAGGGGCGCCCGTCGATTTCTTGGTCCCCTCAATTCCGGAAAGCCCTGTCTCCTCTGAGACCAAGGCATGTTGGTCGGAGAAATTCTTACCGCCTTCGCTTGAGGGACCAAGAAGGGGGGAGTGTTTGGGTAACGATTCCGGCTAAGGAGGAAAACCTCCGCACCACTCACTAATCGTGTGAGTGGACCGTCATTTCGTCGATTATGAACAGTACTTTGATGTTTTGATTTTTCACAGATCATGGATTCTGGAATTCTAAGGTTGCATACTTCTCCGCTGCCTTCTGAGATCGACGGCACTGATGAGGGGGAAACATCACCGACCACGCCGAGGGAGAAAACCCCGACTACCTTCAAAGGAACTCCACGATTAGTGGACCGGAGTACGCAAACCCCTTCGGACCCCTTTGCATATAATGCATATTTTTCATTTCCCGTCCAGGAGAGTCGGGCTACTCAAACTTCCGACAACTTCCACGTCCAATTACCGACCAGTGCCACTGATCTGCCAGTTCCGTTAAGTCAAGAAGCGAGCAGCCGAATTTTGGGTGCAGTAGCCCAACCCCCTTCACACTCCGCAGCACGGAGACCGCCGCCCGTCGTTCGCCTGTCGACGAAACGACCTTCCAACCAAGGTGTATACCTACCAGTTGAGCAGGGCCTCTGCTGGCGCTGTGGCCATCCGGGTCACTTCCGTTCGGAATGCGGCAGGGCATACCGCATTTTCTGTTCCAAATGCGGGAGGTATGGAACACGCTCCGTTGATTGCACCTGCACCAGTGTATGGCGCCTAGTTCCAGGCGCAAGGATGGATTCGCACCTTGAATCCAGTCAAGGATCCCGTCAATAGACTACTTGTTTGGGAGAATTTTTAAATTTTTCTAAAAAAAAAATCGAACTAGCGTTCAATTTTTTTTTACCGAAGTAAGGGGGGGTGTAATGAAGTCATTATTTTCAGTAATAAGGTTTGTAAATAAAGTCGACTGACCTGGCTAATATATGTTGTATATAGATTCCGTTTCAGCACTTAGGTTTATTCGATATGGTATATGATAGCCTGCTAGAAGTTATTATTGATTTATTTTTTATATTATCCGTGAACATTTTGATTACTCATTTCATTTTATTCCGTTTGGCTTATTATTTAGTACCATAGAATGATTTTCTGCTCATTGTTGTTTATTCCTGTATCTGATATGTATTTTCTTTCATGCATTTGGGGTTGGCCTATTTTCCATATTGAGTAAGGTTTGATTATTCCACCTATCTGAAATGAATGATTTATTGCATAGAATCTTGAGATAATAGGTAGGAAAGATTCAGAACTGTGTTTTCATAATTGGGCATGTTATTTTCTAGGAAAACCTGATGAAGTTGGTAATTTTCAGCCGTAGAATTGTGAGTGTGATCAAATCTCCAGATTCGAAAAATGTCTTGTGCAATATTTTGATCATAATTCGTTGAGAAGTGAAATGTTTCAAAGAATTCGAAAATATTATTTCCGAGTAAAATATTCATCATTTCGGGTATCTTATCAGCCTAGTTTGCTACCGTGAATATAAAAACACATTCTTTACCGACTTTTTCAATTTACCTTATATTGAAAAACATTTGAAACTGGCCGAACCGACTGTAGTTTTTACGAAATTCCTCAGTGCTCTCTGTCATTTGAGTTCCACTACTTTTCAGATTTTCGGCGGGTATAAGTATCCGACTCTGAGGACTACCGGGATTCATTCATTCGAATCCATTCATTCGATTCATTCATTCGTGAAGATTCAGTCTTGCAGATAGTTACTTGTGTTCCTAGTTGCTCCGAAATTTGTTTACCGACTGTTTTAAACAAACCGACCGAAATACCGAAATTCATTTTGAGGTTAGATCCGACAGTCTGACATTTGATTTGTTATTTAAAATAATTAATTCTGATTGCGTTCTTGCCAGTTCGACCGTCTGTCGTATCTGAGTGCCATTTAGGACCAATCATTTTTGTGTGATTCAAGAAATTCGTTTTATTTTTCATTTGGTTGTGTTCTTGCCAGTTCAGCCTTCTGCTGTATCTGTGTGCCATTCAGAACCAATCATTTTTGTGGAATTCAGAAAATTTGTTTTATTTTACATTTGGTTGTGTTCTTGCCAGTTCAGCCTTCCGCTGTATCTGAGTGCCAATTAGAACCAATCATTTTGTTTTATCTTTATTTTGGGTTCTTGCCAGTTCAGCCTTCTGCTGTTTCTGAGTGCCATTTAGAACCAGGTTTAGTTAATTCAAAATATACAACTTCTTTTCCGATTATCGTAGTTACCGCTCCGAAACATTTCACCTGCCAACACTTCATAGTTTTTCTTTTTAAAGTATCGACTCACCGTTTACCGACCAAATTCCGAATTCAGTGACCCTGTGCAGTTCAAACGCAAAGTTTATATACCGTTTATTATTGTTGCCAACCCCGTTTTTATAACTCTAATACTTAATATTGTTAACAGTATATAATAAACTCGTATTTCTGAACATCGTTGGTCGTTATTTTCTCCAACCTATTTTCAGGAAACAAATCAGTGAAATAAAAGTGTGTCGAGAGGTAGAAACGAAATACCTCTCAAGTGTGTACAAAAGTGTCTCAAGAAAGTAAAAACGAAATACTTTCGAGAACTCTCATATAGCAAACGGTATTCAGATGCAAATTGGTGTAATTAAAGCCTACATCAATTAGTACTCTGCCGTTGTCACAATTATCTGACCTCTGGATACCTCCATCTGATTGCTATCCGGGAATTTGGAGCATACCAAGTAAAAAAACTGGCGCTCGAGGCATTGATCTACAAAACGATTTGTAATTTACAAAAAGATTTGTAAATCTATCCGTAGCGTCACTTGTGCGGGTTTGGACCCAGGAAAACCCGTCACATACTTACTTTTGGTTTGTATGATTTATACAAATCCAAAAGTATTAGCATTCTCTCCCTGCTAAAAAAGTTATCTCCATCCCTATCATAATTTTTTTCATTTTATATTAGAAACTCTGACAACTGATATTCTTTAGTTATATCGGGACCAAGCACTTTTTCACTAAATGTTTACCTGACATGGTACCAAAAATGTTAAAGAAAAATAATGAAAATATAAAAAAACTAAAGAACTATTCAAACTGCGATTACGAATGACGAACAAACAGTGAACTGAGTGAACTCCCAAAATCCCAAAATACTTTTTAAAGACAGCCAACTCAAAACTCAAACCTACTGTGTTGAAACCATTAATTTCCAAGCTGCCCACTCGTCAAATAAAATCTCCCTGTATACGAAAGATGGCGCAGTGGTCACTCAAAAAGAGCATTCTGGTTCAACCAAGTGTTCGAGACTGTCCTGGACTGTCTGGGATTTTTTGCTTCTACGCATCATGTCCTGCGCAGGTTTGAAACAGTTCTGGATCTTCGAACCAGAACAAACCTAATATACCTCTCAGCCAACTAGGGCAGTGACTTTAGAACAACCGAACGATTCGTGTCATTTTTATTAGCTTCCCGCTCAGTTCACTCTATTATAACCAAAATCATTCAATATATAATATCAACACGAGTTTTGAAGTGATTTCTGTGAAACCTTACGAATTCTATAACTAACCCTTTTATAGTGGCGCTCCAACTAGTGGCCAGAACACCTCAAGAAATCGTGTGATCTATTGGAATTATTTACCGGTTATTATTCGAGTTGACCTATATACGAAACGGCAAATTTGTTTCGGCTCCCGGTTCACCACCGATCTACGGACAGGAAACATTTTTGTGATTTTGTGAACATTCGGATTCTAAACTTTCAACGTTCTCGCGGTTGTGCTTCTGAGGTTTACTCAAGGACTTTGATGAAAAGTGCTTCAAGCTTTGCATTGGTGATCGTTGTAACTGAATCATCCAACAATTACAAGCAGAAAGGAGAAGCTGTAGTATACTGAAAGTGGGTAAAATTTATGGTTGTCTGCAAACTGTAAGTACATTTTATCCTTTTCATCTCGCCTATTTTTCGTGAAAAGTTAAGCAATCACGGACCAACAGGGTGGTCGCCGATACTTCCTACGTTCGTGTGGGCAATTTCAATTGGCGGAACAGGAAAGTGGTACCATGTCTAACGTGGTTTTGAGCAATGAACAATTCGCGGAACTTTTGTCTCGAATATCAGTGGCGGCGGGTAACACTACACAGGGCGTTGCCACCGGCGGCAACTTTTCGAAATGTTCGTCGCGTTTTGACGGTTTGAAGGACTCAGACGTGAACGCTTTTATAGACGCAATTACTATATATAAGGACTGTGCTCAGGTATCTGACGCGAATGCTTTTAAAGGACTTCCAATGTTGTTCGACGGCTTTGCGGCAAAGTGATATCAAGGCGTCAAGACCACAGTAAACACATGGGATGAAGCACTAGCTCTTCTGAGAACTACTTTCGGGCCACAGAAACCACCTTATAGAGTATATCGTGAACTATTTGCGAATGAGCAGGATTCCAATGTTCCTACGGACGTTCATTTGTAAAATGCGATCGATTTTAGCACAACTTCCTTCTGGCACTTTGACCGAAGCAGTACAATTAGATATGGTGTACGGACTACTGAATCGTAAAATAAGAGAAAAAGTTCCACGTGATCAAGTGAAAACTTTCAATGAACTTTTAACAAATGCAAGACTAATCGAAGAAACTTTCGAACTTAGCGATAAAAGGGTGTCGAAAGATACTAAAGATGACCAGAAACGCGTTCGCTGTCAATACTGCAGAAATTTAGGACACACTAAGGATGAATGCAGCAAACTCGCGAGCAGGAACTCGAAGGACAATGAGAAGCCAAAACCGACAGCGCATGCGCCGGAAACACCTCGTGATTCAACCCACTCTCGCTCGAGTTTGACTACCACTGCGTCAACTAACATGCCACGCACTGCTGTTAGTTCCCCATTGTCGTGCTATGGATGCGGTAAACCAGGCTATATTCGCTCCAATTGCCCTTCCTGCAGCAACACTGAGTCAGCAGCGATAGAATTCTTCAGCATTGATACCCTCATTGCCCCTCGTTCAAGACCTATCATCCATGTTAATATTCTAGGACATCAAGGTCAAGGTTTGATAGACACAGCGGCGAAGCAGAGTGTCGCTGGTAAATTACTATATGATCTTCTGAGGAGTGGAGGTCAAACGTTTCACAAAGAGCATATTATGGTAAAGTTTGCCGATGGTCAAGGTAAAATGGAACATGTCCTTGTCACCAGCGTTGACGTCAAGGTCAAAGACAAGACTGTACCTACCAAATTTATAATTTTTCCAGATGCTCCCAATAAAACCCTTTTCGGCATAGATTTTATACACGATGCTAAGCTCATCTTAGACATTCATAACAAGGAGTGGTATTTCGCTGATAATCAATCATCCCGATATGAACTGATATTCGAAGCTGCGACCAGTACTCCCGAAATCGCTTCATACTCAACCAAAGAGTGTGACAACTTGAGAGCGGAAGAAGGAACCATGCTCACAGACGAACAACGTTCTCGACTTGATGCATTCCTGAAACAGCACGAGAATATATTCAGTTTGGGGGGAGAGCCGACTCCCTACGCAGAGCATCACATCAATACGGGGAATCATCCTCCGATTGCATTGCCTCCGTATCGAATGTCTCCAGCAAAAAAGGCATTATTGAAGACCGAATTGGATCGACTATTATCTGATGGGATAATTGAAGAGTGTGAGAGTCCATGGGCTGCTCCTGTAGTGCTCGTTCCAAAGAAGGACGGTGGAATTCGGTTATGCGTGGACTATCAACGGTTGAACGCTATAACGATCAGTGATTCGTATCCGCTGCCGCGAATGGACGATTCACTTCATGCAGCTAAAAGAACATTTTACATGACAACCATTGATTTACAAGCGGGATATCATCAAGTTAGAGTTTTAGATCGCGATAAAGATAAAACGGCTTTCGTTACGCCCTATGGAACTTACCGTTACCTTTTTATGCCGTTTGGACTAAAAGGTGCTCCGGGGACATTTCAAAGACTGATGGACCAGTTCCGACGTGGTCTTGGCAGTCTCGTGATTCTTAGTTATCTAGACGATTTAATTGTTCTTTCTAGTACATTCGAGGAACACTTAGATGACCTGAAACTTGTGTTTGATAGACTTGAACAGTTTAAACTTCGCGCCAATCGTAAGAAGTGCGTGTTCGCGTGTTCGCGAGTAAAATATATCGGACATTATATTACTCCAGATGGTATTTCTGTTGACCCTGGGAAGACATCTGCGATAAGCGAACGTTTACCTCCGCGAAATGTTAAGGAAGTGCAGTCCTTCCTCCAAACTGCTAGTTGGTATAGGCGCTTCGTAGAGAACTTCGCTGAAGTGTCTCGGCCGCTCAGCGACTTGACAAAAAAGAAGGCAGTTTGGCAGTGGACCTCTGAATGTCAAGCCTCATTCGATAAATTAAAACAGTTATTGGTATCAGCTCCCATACTGAGACAAAGTGACGAGAGTAAACCGTATATCATACGCACCGATGCCAGTAGCTATGCTCTTGGAGCCGTGCTGTTACAAGGGAAAGGAGATGATGAACACCCAGTCGAGTATGCAAGTCGATTACTGAATGCTGCCGAACGAAACTACTCTACTTCAGAGAGGGAGGCCTTAGGGGTTGTATGGGCCCTAGGAAAATTCAGAGGCTATGTAGAAGGTTCCCCGATAGTCGTACAAACTGATCACCAACCACTCCGATGGCTACTTAGCCTGAAATCGCCTACTGGTAGGTTAGCACGTTGGGCATTGCTCATACAAGGGTATGACATCAAGATAGAATATCTACCAGGAAAGCGAAACGTCGTTGCCGATACTCTGTCTCGACCTCCTTGCGACCATGAAGTACCAGAGACGTGCGAGTTTTGTGAGGTTGTCATCGAAATGCCTCGTAGGAAGGCTGAGGATACAAGACTTGAACAAATGAAAGATCCGGAACTAGCAAAAATAATCACTAGTTTCGAAGATCCTACTAATAGCGAATTCTCTAAGTGGACGGATCGAGGATATATCCTGTCCCAAGGCGTATTGTACCACTACTCTCCCGAAGAGGATGATGAAGAAGCACAGTTGGTTGTGCCTAGCCATGAAAGAGATAGAATTCTCAAGGAGTATCATGATGCACCAGAAGCTGCCCATTATGGTGTCGAGCGAACCCTACAACGTATTGCTAAAAGGTACTATTTCACAGGAATGCGGCGATACGTTACAGCCCATATAGGCAAGTGCCTTGACTGTCAGCGTTACAAAGCGACAAACCAGAAACCAGGTGGACTTCTCCAAACTCCTGTGTATGCCCAAAGGTTTGAGACTTTAGCAATAGATCTCTTTGGACCATTACCCGAAGGACCTCACGGGGAGAAATGGATATTCATCGTGGAAGACGTATCTACTAAATGGGTCGAATTATTTGCCTTGCCACATGCCACTGCAGAGGAATGCGCCCTCACTCTTATCAGAGAAATATTTTTTCGATACGGGCTCCCTCGCAAACTAATTAGCGACAATGGCGTGCAATTTGTGTCAGCCATTATGCAGCAGTTATGCTATACCCTCGAAATAAAGGAAGCATTTACTCCTCTCTATCACCCATCAGCCAATATGGTTGAACGGAAGAATCGTGACCTTAAACCACTTAAACCACTCGCCATTATGGTGGGGAACGATCATAGATCATGGCCTGAAAAACTCCCAACCATTCGATTTGCCATGAATTCCGTATGGTGCGAATCAACAGGAAAAACTGCTGCCTACCTCACATTTGGACGTGAGTTACGAACTCCGGACGATGTCAAACATGACCTCAGGACGGTTATAGAATCTGAAAACTTCATCCCTCAGATAACTCCTTATCTGAAAAAGATAACAAGTGCTTGGCAAGAGGCTAAAAGTTTGAATGAGAAGGCTCAGGATAGACACAAGACCTACGCTGATGCCAAAAGAAGAGATATGGACCCCTTTGATATTGGAGATCTAGTATGGGTTCATACACATGCCCTAAGCAATGCTGCGAAAGGAATTACTGCCAAATTTCATACAAAACGAGTCGGACCTTATAAGATACTGAGACAAGTATCTCCAGTTAGCTACGAGGTCGCAAATTCCGAAGATCCGAAGGAACCCTTAGGTGTTTACCATGTCTCAGCTCTTACCCCTGCAAGAGCCAGCGAGGAGCATAAGCCTGCAGTTGGGTTGAGAAAAAGGGGACGACCCCCGAAGAAGAAGCAAGCGGCCACTGAAACTGGCCCCTCCTCGAGGCGAGTTCGAGGCCAGGGGGGGAGAATGTAACAAACCACCCTGACGCCGGCCCTGCCGCGACCTTCCAGGAAAATCATCCACTAGCCGTGATGGGTTGCAAATAATATACCTCTCAGCCAACTAGGGCAGTGACTTTAGAACAACCGAACGATTCGTGTCATTTTTATTAGCTTCCCGCTCAGTTCACTCTATTATAACCAAAATCATTCAATATATAATATCAACACGAGTTTTGAAGTGATTTCTGTGAAACCTTACGAATTCTATAACTAACCCTTTTATAAGGTGTACATAAACAATCTTTATTGATATTCAGAATACATACCTTAACATTCAAGAACTAATTGTGAAATTGAAGTGATATAACATAATAAAAAAGTAATAAAATTTACTGAAAACTGTCATAAATTCTATTTGAAGTAATATTTTTTAATACTAAACAAATATCCCTTTAGTATGAAAACAATATAATTTATTAATATACCCCATATTTATTTGGGATCTGCCAAGATACCATTGGTTTGTTATGAAAATACATAAGTTAGTCCATATTCAACAATGGCATTCGTTGACAATAAATACAATTCATTTAATGTAAAGAAACTGTTCCCTCAGTGTGTACTTGGAATTTTCTTGTTACAATCTGCTATCTAATACTCGTATATGAAATGCATGTACTTGTTTATATGTCTATAGACTCGAAAATGGCTGAACCGAATTCGACAAGTCACGAGTATGGTTTGTAAATAATTCGAGCAATTATCATCAAGATGGCCGATCCAAGATGGCGGACGTATATCGTAATCATAGTCCGATTCGATTCGCAATTGACGTAAATGGGTTTTCAGGGTCGAGGATGATAATTTTGTTGTCAAAATTGATAAATTCAAGATAGTGGCTCCAAGATGAGTAGTTCAGGCACTACGGTGGAACATACCTAAACACAAACATAAATAATACATGTACTATTTGTAACATGCCCCTTCCTTCTGACTTTGCTATGTTCTGATGAAAAGCACATGACCTTCATTTCTGCTTTGATAGTAATTTTTTCTTCATTCACTACTAGTTTTTGAATAATTTTCTAAGTGTGTAAAAATGAAGTTTGTTCTGTCATTTATCCTTCATGTGCTTATGACAACTAAAGAAATATCTATCCCAGTTGCGACACAACCAGTAGTTTGCAATGGTCATGAAGACCATTATAATTCATTTTTTATAATAAAAAGGTCAAATTCAACCTATATGTGTGTATTTGGAGCGGTCAAACAATTGAAGAGCGTCAAGGGCATAGATCACGAGCGTATGTTGACAGAAAACGACAAATATGGAATACGATCTTTCTTAACCTTACAAATTTGAACTGTTTTACTCGGAGCATCATACACTGTGCACATATTAGAAATAACTGTTATTCGTTGATGATGATGTAAATTCAATTGTTAACAGCACTTATAAATGTCATTCCATCTTATCATCGTAGTTTGTAAACATGGGTAGTGTAAGAACCGTTCTATCGATATGATGAATTAATCTACAGGATAAATAATATTCTGAATATATTTTCAGTACAGATGAAGCCAACATGTGATATTTATATATAATCATGCGCACTGTACAATATCTGCCTTGAGTACATTAGTGGTGATTGTTTAGAAGTTTATGAGGTGTCTAACTTATTGGCAATCTATGGTTCTATGACCCGTACCATGACCTTGAAAAATATGCAATACGCAGGTGTAATTGTTCTTTGGTGTAGATGGGAAAGGGTTACCTGCAATTCGTCCCTTTTTGACAACGGCCACTGACCAGGGCAGGTCAGCCATTTTTCATTAAATACTAATGAGGCTGTAAATTATTAAAAATTTCATTAACCATGAAGTGATATGGTAGTGGCGTGAAGAGTTACACCCAATAGGTAAGGGCTATCAATGTTGAACAATTAAATTGGAATATAACTTGTGCATACGTTCTAGATCGGAACTATGTTTTTTTTAGCACACGGCGTGGCTTTGGGTTTCAGTAAGATCCCACTGTTATGATATATTAAGTGAAGTAAAACATTCTTATTCACCATTCTTGACAAGAAGAACGTCAGTAGATTGGGTTAATATTGAGGATTGTTCTTATTGGAGAAGTCTGAAATCTGTTACATTTCCGAGAGCAATGAACCAGTGGTAACGCTCATCGGCCATTTTGGTGACTGGCAGGACGGCAGTTATCAACCCCCAACCCATATAGTTTGAGTTGAGCGAAAGCTCCTCGAACATCATAGTACCAACGTGTACTGCGGCTATCAACCTGGGAGGATGGTATCTTGTGTGATCTGAGTCAAAAGATGGACTATTGAGCACCTCGGAGTTCTAAGGAAGATCCTGGTAATGTATTGAACCAATTTAATAGCGATCCAATGAGAAGTGGATATGATTTCTGAGCCATCAATTAGGGTACAAAATTCGTGTGTCTAAATTTCATGCTTATAACGTTTAGGTTTTAAATTTTGAAATTCTCTTTTGTAGAAATATTAGGATTTTTTAATACCTGCCCCTTTCTGAACCCACAAAGAGGTCAGAAAGCGTTACGCCTCATTCCCAAAATTTTATACTATGCCTTTAGAACTTGAATGAGGGATATTTTTCGAGGTAAATGTACTGCCATTTTGAGTGAGCTTACTCCCCTGTATATTATTATTAGGATATACTCAGGTATACATATAGATAAATTATAAAATTCATTTGCTAACGAATAACCACTGCCTTAGAAGTTGCAACTCAGCTGTCCTGCAGTTCGTTGATCCTTTGCTCCATTCAATAAACACTGGTCTTGTTGAAATTTGCGTTTGATTTATTGATGTATACTGTCTCAACACTTCTTTTCAGATTATTTATAGTCTAAGTGAAATTCCAATTTCCATAAGAATCACTGAGGAAGTTATTTTCTTTCTGTTACAACAACCCTGAGAGGAGTCTCACATACGGATCTGATTTATTAGTAAGGTTTCCATACGAATGAATCAGAATCGTTACAAGTTTACAGTTTTCTCATTATCTTTCCAATGTATTTTTACAGCATCACCATACGGCCATGTGAAACGGACGAAATGGTCAACAGAGGAGAAAAATACTGTCTACAGAGTATTCCAAAAAAATATCGTGAAGAGGAAATTACCATCTGTCACTGAAATTCAGAAGGCCAAAAGAGAAAATGAATTCCTGCAATACAGGACATCACCTCAAATAAAGACATGAGTAGTTGAACAAAGCCGTATTTGGCTCAAAAGTACCAACACTTCCCGCTAGATGGCGCCACGCGGCGGCCGGCGAAGCAGTCCATGGAGCGCGGACGCTCTGGGAATATGACATGGGCGCGTGTCATCAACGCGTGCGTCGGAAGGTAAATATGATTCTGTCATATACAGAGTGTGCAAAGTTGAAAAAAAATATGATTACCATATAGAATGTGTGTAACGTTAAAGAAAAATCATGTCTACAGGAAATTTTAACGTGCTGCCGTTCCCATGAGGTCAACGCGTGCGCCGGTTTTATGGATACGGCCGGTTTGAAAAATTGAGCATTGCAAATGGGGTAGAAATAAAAATATGATTCTGTCATATACAGAGTGTGCAAAGTTGAAGAAAAATATGATTACTATATACAATGTGTGTAACGTTAAAGAAAAATCATGTCTACAGGAAATTTCAACGTGCTACCGTCCATCGCTTGATTTTCGAGAACAAACGAATTCAAACTCTTTATGGGAATTTGGTGGAAATGGTTCAAAATATATTAGATAAACACACGATTTCAATACAATTGAACCTCTCATAAATCAACATGTGGATATATTCTCAATGAAGAAAGATATAACTTCCTTGAACGCTCACGCCCAAAATGTGTGGGAGTCATTCAAAATCGTAAATTTAGGATCGTATGCGGACCTATATTTGAAAACAGATATTTTATTATTGGCAGACGTTTTTGAGAATTTTTCAACAAAAATGCATGGCGACTTATGGGTTGGACCCTGCGTGGTATTATACTATGCCGAGGATACACGTGGGATGTCATGTTGAAGTATACAAAATGTAAAATACGAATTTTAAAAGGCATTGACATGAACGTTCAAGGACGACCCAGAGGAATTTCTTCGATCGTGATGCATACAAGGTGAAACGAGGCTCCTATGTTTTAACGTGCGATACGGGAGGTACATGATAATAGACAAGTCGTGGATTTGGAATTGTAATAGTATTTCTTCGATCGTTATGCATACAAGGTGAAACGCCATCATCGAAATGAGACTCCCATATTTTAACGTGCGATAGCCTACGTAGGAGGGGGGTAATTTCATGATAACAGACAAGTCGTTGATTTGGAAATAGTAATAAAATGGCATCTGAAGAATACAGGCGTAAGCTGAAGGAATTTTGTAAGCGTGTTCGAGAATTGAGTAGAGATATTCAATTTTATGAAGAAAAAGAGAATGTTGTGAAACAGTGGAATAATTTGGATATTAGCGACAAAGTTTTCAATCGAAATTTGCCACAAACCAGATACCCTTCACGAAGAATCTATCCTATCAGTAAATAATAGCTGCGTCCGATTCCATGAGATGAAATTCATGACAGTATTCAACGATATGTATGCATCCGATAGCAAAAGTACGAAATTACCGCTATTTGTCAACACTACTCCGAAGAAAAAGTGTAAATTCAGGACAATATTCCAGAATCTTCGAAGCAGAGATGCGAAAAAATGTGTGGATGGTATAGTGATCAACGTTAGCGTATCATCAGTTGTGAGAAGAGAGAAAAAATTCATAAAAATAGACCTAGATGCAATTTCAATCATCATTTTGTTAATACTAGCATGTGTAATAATGATACTTTCAAAGAGAGTAATTGTTGAATATAACCATAATTCCCTATAAATCGATTTTCATTTGAACTTTTCACAACATGTTTTTCAACATGTTATTAGGTATGAAACCACAACGGTTGAATATACGTGAGAATGAGTTGTTGTTTATTGTTTACCAATATTCCATTATCAGAAGTTGGTTATAAAAACAGTTGGAACAACGATTCAAAAAATTTGTTCATTTCTGAGAGTGATACCAGTCGAAACAACGCTTGAAAAAATCAGTTCGTGAGTGATACCCAGTGACGAGTATAGCAATTTTATTTGAAAGTAAGTGTATTCAATTGTTTTTTATGCTAATGATTTTTCATTCTAATATTTTTGAAATTCAGCTTGGAAGCGGTTGATTTTTCATTCCAATATTTTCGAAATTCAGGTTGGAAGCGGTTTTTTTAATTTTCAGCTCGAATTTAGATTGATATGAATGTTTTTATGCACACTTTTTTCATTAAATTTTTGTAATTCGAAGCAGCTTCAGTTAAAATTTTTCACAAAATTCCTTGTTGAATTTTGTGGGTTTCGGGGATGGTATAGAAATTTCAGTCATTGAGAGAGTATAATTTTCAAACCAATACAAAAACGTTTTCAATCCAATACGAAAACTTTTTTATTTTTTGTTTTTTCTCAGGAATGGATCTACAGAAATTAAATAGAAACTCAGTCGTACTGAAAAAAAAACCAACAATTAAAATATCAGAGCTGCCTGAAGAGACACCGCAGAAGATTCTGAAAGCTTGAATTGTGAGAGGTAAATTTGGAGAGGCCGTGCTTCTAGATTTAGACGAAACAGTGGTATTTCTACCGCAGAGAGTTACAGAAGACTATCGCCCCCATCTGGAGGAATTTTCCTTGGGAAAATACGCCATCGTATTCAAGGGATTAATGGACATTGGGAAAGCCAATCCTCTTGCTTCATTCGAAATTGTGAAAAATTAAGGTTAGTTTTGTTCAATAGGCAAAGATTGGTTTTTTCGTTCTGAAGATCATAGAGATCATGGAAACCCTCCCACTCTTGAATGTTTGAAAAATTTCCTCTTGCTTCATTCGAGTGGAAAATCAAGGTTAGTTTTGTTCAATATGCAAAGATCGGTTCTTTCATTCTGAAGTTCAGAGAGATTATGAAAACCCTCCCACTCTTGAATGTTTGAAAAAACTTCCTCTTGTTTCATTCGAGTGGAAAAGTAAGGTTAGTTTTGTTCAATATGCAAAGATTGTTTTTTTGAAAAATTTCCTCATGCTTCATTTGAGTGGAAAATTAAGGTTAGTTTTGTTCAATATGCAAAGATTCTTTCGTTCTAAAGTATATAGAGATCATAAAACACTCCCACTCTTGAATTTTTGTTTGAAAAACAAATTTATTTCAGAACATCAACGTGTGCAGTCCAGAGTCATCTCGACAACGATCACAGAACCAGCTTAGCAGCCATCCTCAGCAGCTTCATCAACGTGTGCAGAGTCATCTCGATCACACCAGCTTAGCATCCTCGACAGTAGTTTCAACTTCATCAACGTGTGCAGAGCCGTCTCTCGACTCGCAGCTCCTCGACAGCAGCCATCAGCAGCAGCTTCCAAACAACCATCGAATTTATTAGAACAAACGGTGAGCCCCATTAATAAAAAATCCAAATGACTGATTTTACAAAAACAATGTCGGTAATTGATAAATATTTTTCACTCATTAAAGATAATTATTCAGATGATATTGCTAAAAAAGCTGTACAATTAATCGATAAACATATAGGGAAATGCGTTTTAGCTATGAAAAAAATTAAATTTTTGGTTGGAGAAAAAAAGAAAATAATTAAAAAATTGGGGAATTGAAACGCTTTAAACTGATCATCAAAACGATGAATAATAAACATAAAGGTTCAGGTTTACAGCAAAGAAGCTCCAGGGTGAAGTGGAGAAATATTAACAATGTTTTCAATTGTAGAGTTAGAACGGGGGTGATTATCAATTTAACTCATAAAGATCCTAAAAATTTTCTAGACGATGCTTTTTCATTATTCAAACGCGAGATTTCCAAAATTCTGAAACAAATGTCATGTCTCAAAGTTAATTTAACATTTTCGGGAGATTTCATCAAAAAATCGAATGATGAGGAAATTGTTGATCGAAAATATTTCGGTACCTCAAATGAAGCGATAGATTCAGGTACGGACTTGGCTGCTTGGTACAATGAAAACGTTGTGGATGTTATATTGAATAAACTAAGCGAATTTGAAGAACAACTGTCAGGCTGGGCATTAGTAAAATTCTTCTGTTGGAAGTAGCAATGAATAAATATGAAATTGGTAACGGTTGTTCTTTCATTCCGCTACCAAAACAAATCGCAAGTAGGAAAGCGTGCATTAATATACAAAACAGTGACAAAATGTGCTACTTTTGGAGTATTGTTAGTGCCTTATATCCCGTAGAAAAAAATTCAGAAAGAGTGTTGAATTATCCTCACTATTCTACAGTTTTGAATACTACAGGACTAACTACTCCAATGAATTTACATCAAATTTCCGAATTCGAAAAGCTCAATGATTTTTCAGTTAATGTTTACGCTTTGAATCAAGCAAATCAAAAATCATTTTATGCTGTAGTACCTGCCAGACTCACGGCAACAAAACGAAATCGACATGTCAATTTGTTATTGATTCAAGACAAATATTTTCCAAAATTGAATGATTATGAGGCTCCTTCTATTGATGATGACAATACCGAAATTAAATTTCATTACTGTTTGATTAAAAACATTTCACGATTATTGAGTAGTCAATTGAACAAAAGACAGCATAAAAAATTTGTATGTGACAGATGTCTTAATTATTTTCCTGCTGAACAAAAATTAAATGATCACACTGTTTTGTGCGCAAAAACGAATGACTGTAAAATTTCATTTCCTACATACGATTATGCGGAATTTCGAAATTATATTTATAAACAAAAATGTCCCTTTATAATTTATGCTGATTTCGAGTCACTGTTAGAAAAATGTGACGAAAACATATCTAGTAAAACTACAAAATACCAAAGACATGTACCTTTCAGTGCAGGCTACTACTTAAAGTGTTCATATGATGACAGTATTTCACAATTCAATAGCTATCGAGGTGAGGACTGAATGGAATGGTTTGCTGATGAGTTGTCTGATGTTGCAAAATTTGTTGAATCGAAAATAAAGAATATTGAACCGATGATAGTGCCTCTAAATACTATCACCGCATCAACTTGTCTTATTTGTGAAAAACCATTCACCCCTAAAGATGTTATTGTAAAAGATCATGACCATTTTACGGGGGTGGCACCAGGGTGGGCGCACCAAGCCCCTTGTAACATCAATTTTAGAAAATTATTTGTGGTACCCATTACTTTTCATAATTTTTCGGGGTACGACGGTCACTTTATCATAAAAGATATTGCAAAAAGGGGATGTGTGAGCATACTTCCTTCGAATAAAGAAAAATACATTTCCTTCACACATAACGATGCTGCAACTAAAATTAAATTTCGATTTATAGATTCTTTTCGATTCATGGGAACGTCGTTGGATGAATTGACATCCACATCAAATCAAAATAATTAACAAATTCAAAAAAAAAAATTTATCCATTTGGATGTTGAGAAATTCACTCTTCTCACCAAGAAGGGTGTATTTCCATATGATTATGTAGATAGCGCGGATAAATTAAACGACTCTGAGTTACCACCACGAGAAGAATTATATAATAAATTAAATGATGAACAAATAACAGATGAGAAATACGCTCACGCCCAAAATGTTTGGGAGTCATTCAAAATCGCAAATTCAGGATCGTACACGGACCTATATTTGAAAACAGATATTTTATTATCGACAGACGTTTTTGAGAATTTTCGACAAAAATGCATGGCGACTTATGGGTTGGACCCTGCGTGGTATTATGCCTGGGTACACGTGGGATGCCAAGTATACAAAATGTAAATTACGAATTTTAAAAGACATTGACATGGTTATGTTTGTAGAGAAGGGGATAAGGGGCGGACTATCAGTTTGTTCGAATAGATATTCAGAAGCAAATAATAAATATATGGAAGCATACGATGCTAAGGAACCTTCGAAATACATTTCATACTTGGCAATGTCAGAATTCTTACCGTACGACGGCCTTCAGTGAAAAATTTTGATGGAAGATGTAACCAAAATTCCCAACGATGCCTCGGAAGGCTACATAATGGAAGTCGATTTGGAATATCCTGAAAAATTAAACGATTCACATAAAGATTTTTCGTTTTGTCCAGAGCATCGAGTACCGCCAAATTCCAAACAAAAAACCAAATGGGTACCCTGTATAATAATAACAAATATATTTTGCACTATCGCAACTTGAAACAAGCATTGGATAACGGTTTGATTTTAACGATAATTCATCGGGTACTGAAATTTAAACAATCTGCGTGGCTGCGTCCCTATATCGAGATGAATACTCGTCTAAGGGCTGCAGCCACCAACTCTTTCGAGGAAAATCTATATAAACTAATGAAAATGCAGTTTTTTGAAAAACAATGGAGAACATCCGGTTACACAGCGTGTTCAAACTTGTGAATACATGGAACGGTCGTTATGGCGCTAAAAATTTTATATCAAGCCCCCGATTTCAGAGTCGAACCGTTTTCGAAACAGACCTGATAGCTATCGAATTGAAAAAAGCTGAATTCATATTTGATAAACCTTTGTACATCGGAATGGTTATATTAGACATTTCAAAAACATGTATATTTAAATTTCCATTACGATTTTATCATACCTACGCAGGGTAAAGACAATTGCCGCCTGCTCTATTGTGATACGGACAGTTTCCTATACGAAATAACGTGTGCAGATATGTGTTCAGAACTAATTAAAAAACACCTATCAAAATTTGACACTTCCGATTATCCGTCTGATAATAAATTTCAAATTCCGCTTGTAAATAAAAAAAAATCCTGGAATAATGAAAGATGAGGCAAATGGCAAAATTATAACGCACTTTCTAGGACTACGTTCTAAAATGTATGCCTATAAAGTACAAGATGGAAAAATTATCAAAAAATCCAAGGGAATTCGATAAAATGTAGTCAAAAATAAAATCAATTCCGAAGATTATATCGATTGTCTCAGAAATTTTGAAGAAAAAATGCGTAAACAGTGTACTATTCGATCATACGCTCACAACGTTTTTACCATCAAACAGATGAAAATAGCTTTAAGTCCACACGACGATAAACGTAAATTGATCCCCAAATCAATTGACACTTTACCCTGGGGGCACTATAGCTTGAAATGGGGTTTGGATTTTTTCATGGGACTCATTGTTTTGTTCTAGTTCAATCAAAATGTCTAACACCGCCCCAAGTCTACAAGAATTGTCTGCAAACAAAATTTATAAGACTGTGATTGATGGAAAAAAACGATATGCTGATGAAAAATTGGACTAGAAATTTGGTATCACAAAGGCATGCCAAATACATGTTCATTCATCATACCGAAGGAATTTAAAGAAATACTAGATGAAAACTGTATGAGAGAATTGAAAAAAGTGATAAGAAAAAATTACCATTTTTCCGATTGTGATTGGTCAAATTTTTGGAAATTTAGATTTGTAGTTGAAACAAGGTATACATGAAAAATTCAGGTCTTCTCCCATAGATGCCAAATGTTAGTTCATAGTATAGATGAAGACAGTTTTGTACACGTTGATTTGAAATAGGAAAAATCACTCATTAATCAAATTTGTAGTAAGTATAGATGACAAATGTATTTTAGTTTTTTCAGTACTGCATTGATAGTTGAAAAATGTTCCGCATTGAGAGATGAAAATGTATTGCACACGTTGAATAATATATATATATATATATATATATATATATATATATATATATATATATATATATATATATATATATATATATTCGAAATTATGGTATTTTATTACATCAAAACACATTATACAACATTCTATCATTTATTACATAAATCATTCACATTTTTTGTTTATAATAAAATGAGTATTCTCGTAAAGCATTAGCATACAAACTATCTGAAGCTGAAGCTTGACAAAAACCTTCTATAATCTCTTCTAAAGTTGAATTGGTTTTATTTTCACGCAACCATGATTGTATAATGTTGAAAACAACTCGATAATAGTCAAAAAAGTTCATGGTATCCAGCATAGCGATGCGGTCAGAAAGCACACCGAGGTGAGTATTGAGGAGTTCGTTTACATCTTCTTGAGACAGCTCCATGTTTGTGGTATCCTTGGAAATGGAAACTTGTTTGGTATTACTTTCGATGTACTGTGTTACGTAAACGTGATCTCCACAACGTGGTAATTGGATCATATTCATCTACATAACCATCGATTTGTGATTCAAAGAAGTTTTCCTTTATTTCTTGTAGGATGTCAATGAGTGTTGCCCATTCAAAGGAGGCAAAATTGATGGAACGCGTAGAGAATTGCTGCTTCAAAATTATGCATGGACTTAAGTCTCTGGACGGACTTAGACCGCATCGAATTTCATATGTTTGCATGGGGAAGATCATCAGTAGCAATTGATGTTCGTTTCGTGCCATCATTTCGTATCGCTCCAATGCTTTGTCTATGGCGTCCAGAGTTTCATTGTAGTCTTCACACTCATCACTATCGAACATTACTTCAAACTGAATAAGTGTTGATGTCTGCATGCGCTTCTATAGTCACCCAAATCACGTGATCGATTTCAGCTGTGTATGAGTGATTTTAACGAAAACAACACATCTGAAAGGTCCCCCTGGCGATACATCAACAGTGTGTCCAGTTTCCATAAGATTCTATATAAAATCAACGTTTTCGATCCAACTGTTGTGTGTAGCATCCAAACCGAGCCATTTAACGTACATTTTTCTCCCTTTTTTTCTCAACACTTTCTCCACCAAATAAACATCAGGGTTGGCAGTTTTTTGTAATTCTACTGCATAGAATGCCCCTTTGATAGGTGTACCCTGCATATCTTCCGACATGAAAGTGGCAGGGTTAGTGATGTTAACTTTGATAACATTAAAGAGTTCTGTAGTCCAGTTACCTTTATAACTTTTGTCGAAAACATGTTTGGCTTTCGATATGCGTACAATATCGCCGACTTTGAATTTTCTAGGTCCTGCTATTTTCAAGTGAGAATACACCGATTTGAGATTTCCTTCTTCGTTGGTTTTGTTGATTTCTGAAGGTTTCATACCTGTCTTTGAATGACGTGTATCATTGTAGCATTTAGTGATTGCAGGTAAGACATTCAGCCATCTGTAGGTACCGTTCAAACTGAAATATTTGTACAGTTTTTCTTTCAATGTTCTGATGACACGTTCCGCCATAGAGGCCTTCATGATGCTGTACGTGCTTTAATGATTTATCCCATGTGTTTTCATGAGACGTTGAAATTTTTTATTGTAGAACTCAGTGCCTTGGTCGCTCTGTAGATTAGCAGGACAACGTTTCGTGTGTGCCAAAATATCTGCAAACGATTTGGTAATTTCCTCTCCCGTTTTCGATTTCAGCGGACGAGTCCACACAAATTTCGAAAAGCAATCTATAGACTAGAATGAGTTTGAAATTTCGATTTTGAGAACTATATGGACGCATTTCGATCAAGTCCATTTGCCACAAGTCATCTAATCCCTTGATTATGGTTCGTCTTCGTGGGAAATTCTTACGAGCTACTCTGTGAAGTTCGTCCACCAATTGACGTTTCTCTCTCGAATGTCCTTCCATTCTGATTGCTGAAACTACACTGAAATTTTCACTTGATCAAGTCGAATATTTCCTTCCGAGATTCAATCAAAGCATATATGTCATTTTTATTTTTGTTATATCATTGTTATGTTGGAATAATCACTATTGAATTTGTTTCATAAATTTTTCGCTGGAAACTGACCAGTTTGGCAGTCAAGGAAGTTATATCTTTCTTCATTGAGAATATATCCTTCTGATGTCGATTTATGAGAGGTTCAATTGTATTGAAATCTTTTGTGTGTTCATCTAATATTTTTTTTTAATATTTTGATTGTTTGTAGTTTACTCATTATAGCGTGCCGTATTTCTTTGAGCCATTTCCACCAAATTCCCATAAAGAGTTTGAATTCGTTTGTTAATTTCACTGTTTACTACAGTTATTTGCTGTCGAAGTTGGTTACCTTGATTCGTAATAGATGTATTCATTTTTTCAACAAATCCATCGGTATTCTTCATCTTTTTCCGAAGGCTCTTTGAAGACTCTCACCATTCTTCTTGATCTCATTATCTACAAGCTGTTTTCGTCGAAGACAAAGTGATGCGAGCTTCCTCCTTTCCCCAACTTCAATTTTTATTTTTTCAATCGAGGTATTCGTAGAGCTATCCACATATTGTTCATTAGCTGCATCCTCGGCATCTGTGGGCATCTTCACGTTACATAATTTCAAATTTCCAAAATAGATATTACCATCTGGAGTGTGTAGTAACGCATTGGACGTTGATTGAATTCGTCTTCTTTTGACGTTGGGAGCGTTGTCACTACGTCCAAACTTATCGACAACCATTGTGAAAATGTTGATTTGTGCAGCAGCTCGCCCCATCTTATACAACTATATTTGCCTCTTTGAGTTCACTCAAAATAGAGATAATCTCATTGTCATGCAAAGTGTTTCCAGCATTACGAGATGCTTTCAATAATTTGAGATGTTCACACAATTCATTGGGGTCATCCCATTAAATGAATTCCATAGGATTGGTATTGAATGTCATTGCGGTAGGTAAATCCGACATTACACTCGGTTGTAAGCCTGTACCTGATTTACTTTTCGGAGGAAACATTGGTTCGATAATTTCATTGTACTTGTATCTCTGAGTACCTTTTAGATGAGTGTTTTCGTGAACGTTCGATAAGTCCAAAATTGTTTTGTAAGTTTGTAAATCGTCAGTGGTATACTTCTCAGGTACATCGAGAAATATGAGTTCGTATAGACCGGGTGTTTCTTTCCAATTATAGTCAGCCATTTTGATTGTACCAGTACGTTTGTTGAAATCTATTTCCTTTTGACCTGAGAACCATTTTGAGGATCCTCCATCGTATATGGGGCCGTATACCTTATCAATGTCCTTGCTTTTCTCCCAATGCTTTATAATGTACGGTCGAGACATTATCGGTTTTTGATCGATATAGTCCTCTAGAACTTGTTCATTCACACTGTCATCTGAGTAGTCATCATCATGTGTACCGGCAGCATCTTCGAAAGATTGAAATGGAGTGGCTTCTGACTGCAGTTCTTCCACTTCTTGTTCAGGTTCAATTTTCTCCGTTTTGATTGGTGTGGGCGAGACCGTTCTGTTGACTATTTTTTTCAATGGTACCGAAAGAGGTTCGAAGAATTTTTGCAGCGACTCGTCTTCTTCTGACTTACCCAATTACAGAGCTAAATATTTTTTTCGAATCACGCGCGCAATTTCGTTGATTTTATTCTTTCGAATAACATCAACTTCTTTGCTCAACGGTTTCATAATGGCGAATGAAACTTACACCCTGTGTATGCTGATATATTTGTCGAATCCTTGACGATAGCGGCCAGCATTCATATCAAAATCCTTCATTATCACAACGGTTCCGTATCGATCTTGCCAGCATTCAGCATACATTTTTTTTAAATTCTTCGAAAGACATGTCGGGAGAGACATGCTCATCGAATACATGTTTCAAATTGATTTCATCCTGCTTGAATAGTATAATCATATTGCAATTGTCTCGTATCAATTGTTTGGGGATTTTCGAGTATGTTTGACAAAGGTAGGCGGCGTCAATATTTTTTTTGTGTCTACACATGGAATAATATTCTCGAATTTTTTGTTGTCCGTCGCATGCAACATCATCGAAAATGAATATGGAATTTGATTTAGCTTCGTGAGGACTTACAATTTCCTCATTCTCCCTAAACAGAAAATACCTCAATCCCTTTACTTTCCCCAAGATTTCTTGAACCACTTGATATTTCGGCTGATACAATGACTTTGAGTATACGTAAATATTTTCGAATTGGGCGCCATTCGGGTGGAATAATAGTGTCAACATGGTGTTCGTCTTTCCACAGCCACTTGGTCCGCAAATGATGGCTCGTAACGAATTGGGTAATAATTTACCGTGCTTTCCCACCATACCGCTGTTGACTTCATTCAAAAAATATAAGTTTTCGATGGGTAATGACTCGTCATGTTGAACGACTTCCATGTTGTGAGGGTTGAACGAGTGCGCGCCACGGTTATAAATAAAGATTTTACACACCTCCGGTCATTCTCAATGTTGACTTACTGCGGTGCAGGTGTTGTCAATTCGCTCATCGATAAGCTCCCGTTCGAATTACATTTACCTGGATATCAGTAATGTGGGCCTGGAACACGTCTCCGCAAAAGATTAGCGCTCGGTCAGAAGGGTATCAACGGCTTAGATTCTGCTTGCCATCAGCACGACTTGGCCTATTCAGAGAATAAGTCTTTGGATGATCGCCATAAGGCCGATTTGGAATTGGAGAACAGTGCGTGGGAGCGGTTCAAATCGAAGGACTCTACTTTGGGGAAGAAAGCAGCCTCTTGGCTCGTAACGACAACCATGAAAACTAAACGCAAACTCGGTATGGGTATGTCCTTTCGACGTAACATTCTTCAAAAAGTTATCAAAAATTGGAAGCCGCATCCTACGAATGTTAAAAAATCCAGTGCTTCGGCTTTGCGGGCTGCCAAAATGGCTTTGATTCAAGCTGGAGGACGTAAAAACATAAAGATACCGAGAATAATACCGTTCAATGCAAAGTCTGGAGGAATCCTACCACTTATACCTATATTTGCTGCTCTTCCGGCTTTGGGTTCGATAGCAGGTGGAGCGAGCGCTATCGCAAAAACCGTAATCGATGCTAAAAATGCAAAAAAGAAACTCGAAGAAGATCAACGTCACAATCAAGCTATGGAACATTTGGGTTCCGCCTTGTACCTGCGCAAAACACCTCGAGGATTCGGTCTGTTTTTGAAGAAACAACGCAAAGGACGTGGACTCTACTTGAAAAAACAAAAAAACTCTCGTTGAAGCTACCCAATAGGGCTTTATATGATTGGAAAATACGTCGGTGTGCCCGTCAACTGAAAATACCACATTTTCGTGGAGTCTTCATGCGTGATACGTTACCAATTTGCGGTCCTTGGCCGCGAGAATGCGCTGTAATCAACTTGGATACTCAGTTGAATGCTGGCACCCATTGGGTAGCTTACAACAAAAACGGTGATTCTGTACAATATTTTGACAGTTTTGGCAATTTGAAACCTCCAATGGAATTGGTGCGATATCTTGGAGGGGGTATTACAATCACCTATAATAATGATCAATATCAAAATTTCAATCAGAGTAACTGTGGACATCTCTGTTTAAAGTTCCTACTACAGAATGTCGACAAATAAGTGTTTGAGAGATTACACTGATCTCGAATTGAAAAATATACCTATCGATTATTTGATAAGAGAAGCAGGACCTTGGGAACTATTAGATGTGTGGCATAGATTACCGAAATACTACCAGAATCGATACGCTCTGCAAGTGCGTCTACCATGTTTCATTCATTGTCTACGTGAAGAGTCCCAATCATCTACTATACTACCACCGCTACAAAAAGCATTGTTTTGCGGTCCCGTAACCTCACAAATGGAATTTTATTACTGTCAAATATAAAGATTTACATATCGTCAATTATTTAATGGGATGTCGTAAGCTACATTGTATCAGTCTTGTCTATGATATCAACGCTAACGAGTCGTTCTTCGACGCTTTCCATCGATTTCAATCCTCCTATTCGATTGGATCCCGATTCGGAATACAGTTTGGCTTTGCTGAGTTTTCATTCGTATGACAGTATACCTAACATTGAAGATGGCGTGAAATTATACTACTATGAAAACCGTAAAGGAGCGAGAAGTTTTGATGTTCCTTCTGGATCTTACGAAATAACTGATATTGAGAGTTTGATAAAGAAACAAATCCTACCGAAAACGTTCAAGGACGACCCAGAGGAATTCTTCTATCTCAAACCGAATAATAATACATTGAAAAGCAAAATATTTTGTCTAAAGCATTCAATTGATTTCCGACCGGTCAACAGTCTGGCTCGCATTTTGGGATTTTCGTCTTCCCTCCTCAAAGCCAACACGCATTACGCATCCGATTTGCCTGTGGATATCATTAAAGTACGCATAATACACATAGATAGCAACATTACGTTTGGAGCCTTCTACAACAACACACCGTCGCATACCATATACGAGTTTGCTATTGGTGTTGATCCCGGGTACGCAATCGATGAAACACCTAATCACCTCATTTATCTACCTATTGCTCATAGAGACGAAATAGATAATATCACGTTACGAGTGTTCGATCAACATTCCCAACCGATCGTTTGGAATTGAAGAAAAACTATGGTATTACTTATCAATAAGAACAACTCGCTACCATAACCCACCTCAGTCTTCAGCAAGACATTCAACCAGCAACAGCAGCAGCGCCAACTGCTGACGGCGGAAAATAAATTATTTTTGAAATCTCTTGGTTATCATGTTGTCCAATCATGTGTTCTACATCTTCCGAAAACCTCAAAACGATGAATCTATACAAAAGGTGGAGTGGCGAACCTACTATCCTTATGTTAAATCATTCAGCAGTAATGACGTTATTGAAATCAACATAAATGTGAAAAAGTTGAGAGAACTGGAGGAAATGGCACCGTAACTTTCGTGAACAATGCTGCCGCTTTCATGTTTCAATCTGCTTATTATGAGCAGAACGGTAAAGAATTGGAAACGGTTCGTGAAGTTGGAATTGTTAGTACTGTCAGAGGCTTTCTCACCTATACCGATGAAGATATCAAGCATATGGCCATCTCTGGTTGGACTTTTCCCAACAACGTGAGCGTCATCCACACGACTCATCTCACATTCAACATGCTCATACCAATTGAGCACTTTTTGAATATTTTCAACGATTACCAATGTGTTTCCTATAGTAATCATTCGATACGTTTAGTACGAGCTGGAGATGATAGCAACTGTTTCAAATCAGAAGTGCTTCCCGGTCCAGCGGCAGGAACGACAACGCAAGTTAAATTGGAAATTGAGAATATCGAACTCAAAGTCAAACGCATCTTTCCACACGATCAAGCTGACACTCCAATTCTCATACCGTTCAGAAAATGGGAACTTCATATGTTACCTGCTCTCACACAGGGTGTCAAAAATGAAATATGGGCTGTCAAAACTTCATCGTTCCTCGAAAGTCCTCGCTTTGTCGTCGTATGTTTCCAAACAGATCGTGATTACACCAAAACCAATAATGATCCGACAATTTTCAATCATCTAAATATTTCTAATATAACGTTGACTATGAACGGTGAAAATTATCCCAAGGAAAATATGCATTTGAATTTTCCAAAAGGAAATTATTCTCAAGCCTATTTCAATTACACACAATTTGGTATGAGCTACAAAAATACCAATCAACATAATCCTCTTCTATCATCCTCGGCATTCTTTGACAAATCTCTGTTCGTCATCGATTGTTCTAGAAGGGACGAGAGCATCAAGAGTTCGTGTTGATGTGAAGCTTGAAATCGAGGCATCTGAAGGATTGCCCAAAAATACTAGAGCCTATTGCATCATTGTGCACGACACTGTCGTGCCACTCAGTGAAATCATCAAAAAATGAAACTGAGCATGTGATTTTGCTTCAGTATCGATCGCGACGCCAACATGAGAATAGCCGCAGTAGATATTCAAGGCTTCACTATCGAACAGCAATTCCATCCTAAGGAGATAGCCATCAGAATTGGAATTCAATGTAGTAACTTTTTATTGTTGCCCAACATACCGTATTCGTCTTTGAGTAAAGAGGAGTGAAACGTTCACGGATTGAGGTATCCCTCCGGCTTTGTAGAATACCACCGATAAGATGCCATCCTCAAGGAGAATTTTCAAGATGTAGACATCATTTATGTGCGAGGACTCCAGAAGCGAGATTATCTCATCAACAAATTCAATCTATTGGCTATACCTACACGCGTTGTGAATTTGGAAGATTATGACAATACAACGTGGCTGGTTCCCACATTCGGCAGCAACGATGGCGTTTCACCTTGTATGCATCACGACCGAAGAAAAAAATACAATTGCAGCCCCCGAAATGTTGATATTATTTACAAATGGTTATGGGATATATTACCCAAATGAATATTATTTATGAAAATGTTCTTCTTTCTAACGAAACAACGCTTGAAAAAAATCGAACGTGAACGTTCGATAACAAAGCGATGGACGGTAGCACGTTGAAATTTCCTGTAGACATGATATTTCTTCAACGTTACACATTGTATATGGTAATCATATTTTTCTTCAACTTTGCACACTCTGTATATGACAGAATCATATTTTCATTTCTACCCCATTTTGGGCGTGAGCGTTCAAGGAAGTTATATCTTTCTTCATTGAGAATATATCCTTATGTTGTTGATTCATGAGAGGTTCAATTGTATTGAAATCGTGTGTTCATCTAATATATTTTGAACCATTTCCACCAAATTCCCATAAAGAGTTTGAATTCGTTTGTTCTAGAAAATCAAGCGATGGACGGTAGCACGTTGAAATTTCCTGTAGACATGATTTTTCCTTAACGTTACACACATTGTATATGGTAATCATATTTTTCTTCAACTTTGCACACTCTGTATATGACAGAATCATATTTTCATTTCTACCCCATTTGCAATGCTCAATTTTCCAAACCGGCCGTATCCATAAAACCGGCGCACGCGTTGACCTCATGGGAACGGCAGCACGTTAAAATTTCCTGTAGACATGATTTTTCTTTAACGTTACACACATTCTATATGGTAATCATATTTTTCTTCAACTTTGCACACTCTGTATATGACAGAATCATATTTACCTTCCGACGCACGCGTTGATGACACGCGCCCATGTACCACTCCAGAGCTGGGCAGTACTCGAGTAAATTGTACTCAAAATTGTACTCGAGTACTCAAAGTACTCAGTAATTGGTACTTGTGAGTATCTTTATTCTGACGTACTCAGTACTCGAAAAATGTTGAGTACTTTACATTTTAGAGTACTGAGTACTTCTGATTCATACATCTGACGAGTAACGAGTACGAGTACGGACGCGCGCATACCCGCACATACAAGTATGAGCTTGTCTTGAATGTTGTGCCTTAGAGCTGAAGTGGCGTATTGTATTATTGTATATTATATACATATACACATGAAATATACCTATACGTAACTCTGTAACTGTTCTTTCGACTATCCTCTACTTGTGGCTGTACCTCCCTACCTAATACCTTTATTAGCTGCTTTCCTGCTTATATGAAAATTAAAATGCGAAAATTAGGTGTACACATTAATAGTAAGTGCAAATTGATAGATTTTTTATCTGTCGCTCTCATACTGACTGTGTCTGACAGTCTGACGAGGCGGATACATTCAACGTTCATTATAATTACATATTCACTATATTGACTTCTTTTTTAGAAATACTCATACTCGTTACTCATTTTTCACGAGTACTCTGTGAATTTTGTAAAAGTACTCATTTGCCTTGAGTACTTCTCATATAAGTACTCATACTCGAACACTTATGAGTACTATTTGAAGTTACTCACAATGAAGTACTCATGAGTACTTAATTGCAGTACTCTGCCCAGCTCTGTACCACTCCATGGACCGCTGTCATATTCCCAGAGCGTCCGCGCTCCATGGACTGCTTCGCCCGCCGCCGCGTGGCGCCATCTAGCGGAAAGTGTTGGTACTTTTGAGCCAAATACGGCTTTGTTCAACTACTGACATGGAATCACATTACTTTTCGTATATTTCTCATTCGGAAATACTTTCAGGAAAAATAGTGATTAAAAAAAGTTTATTGATACCAATTTCTGTTGACGATTATGAAAATCAAAATGTCAATGAAATAGACGGTTTTCCACAAAAATGTTATGCGCAAAAAACAAGTAACAATAAATATGTACTAATTTGATACATACTTTTTGATGTGTTACTTCTAATCAATACACTCTGAATGTACCTCACTCTGGTCATTAGGTGCCTTTCAGGTCTGTTATATTAGAATTATGAATGGACCCTTTGTCTCAATATTGCGCAATATTGCATCAGCTTCTACGCCGTAGCTGGAGGAACCGGTTCAGCAGTTTCCAAGGACTTCTTTGAATAGAGGAGAACGACGCAGATCTTCATCAGCATCTCCGAAGTTATAAATATCAAGAATCAAGAAAACTTCGTCATTCAAGTCTTCCCAGTCTTCGAATCACTATTAACTTATTCAATCCGATATTCCAGTATCGCGATTGTAAAATATATTAAAGAAAATAAACTATTTTAAAAAAACATAAACACCAAGTTTATGATTTAACAAATTGGCGCAGTCGGTAGGATACGAAAACGTTGTGGAAACAAAGAAGAAACAGCGGTAGTCTTCAGACTTTCAACGAGCCAAGAACCACAAAAGCAAAAACCCAGTGGACAGGACGGTTACGAGAAACACGCGTAAGTCGTCGAACGCTGCTCATCTTGCTGTAGCCAAAGTAGGATTGCATTCTGCCACACCGCAACAACGAACAACAAGCAACAACGAACAACAAGCCACAACCCGAAGAACGAAAACCAATCCCAAGAAGACACATCAATCCCAAGAAACCATATCCCAAGAAGCTACTTCAACCCCAGAAGCTACTTCAACTCCACGAAGCCACTTCAGTCCCAGAAGAACTTCAGCTTCAAGCCACTAGTCAAGTTAGGAATAACCTGCGTGAGTACAACTTGAATGATTCATTTCACTCACTATTGTTTTGCAAAATTTCGTAAGATTTGGTGATATATTTCAAATCAGTTTTTTTTCCAAATTTTTGAAACATGTCTGATCACAGTTCAAATCAAAGCCTTTATGAACCTGAAGAACCACTAGAACAGTATAAACTTTCCGAAATATTTTCAATAGTACCAGAGTACGATGGTGATTCAATTTCGCTAGGAAATTTCATAAATGCTTGCGACCATGCACAACAAATGGCCGTAGACCAACAGAAAATACTTTTAACAATTCACATAAGGAATAAGTTGAGAGGAAAAGCAGCTCAATTGATAAATTCCTGAAACCCAAGTACATACGTAGAAATTAATAATGCAAAAATGTTATCATGCATTCAAAAATCGCATTTAACAATTGAACAAAAGGCAGCACAGTAAAACCTAATAGAATCCATGGTATTGAACACGTTACTTACAGGACTTGACCAGACAAATTCAAAATAGGCAGACAAATTCTCAAAGAACAAATCTTTCACGAACTAACTACAATCACAATCAGCTTCAATTAAGGCCAGCTTCACAACAAAATTTTCAAAATCCAACGAATTTTCAACAAAATAAACCCAGAACTAATTTTCAAACCCAACCACCAAACAATTTCAACCATCCAATTCGAATCAATTCAGGCAACCAACTTATGGAAACCCACAAAATAGACCATCAGTCATACAGAGAAATTCAAATAATGCATTTCCGAAAACACATATGATATGATCGAATATGAGGATTTTGGAAACGAAATCAAGGCATACGAACCTTTCTATATCGTTTCGGAAATAGAAGAAAATTCATTTTATGATGATAGTCTTCATCAGGACGATTTTTTCTCAACAAAAGTGAATGAAGAGAATATGTATGATACTGATCATTACTATTCATCGAATTCAACGGAACCAAATAATGATACTGATCATTACACACTTACAGATATGGATTTTCACAATTCCCCATCAATAGACAACCCACCTATCGATCAAATAACAAATCCATTAATCGACCTATCGATCAATCAAACGGACAATATCGATCCTCACTTTCAAGAAACCCAGTATACAGACAATCTAATTATAGAACATCTACACGTGCAAGAGAATATCGAGATATCAGAGAACCTTGCAGCGCTAATAAAAACACCCAGCAACCTAACAATGAACGACCAACAATTTCTTCAAATCCCAACGTTAGCAATTTATTTTATATCGTCAGTGCAAATAACTTCAGAATTCTTATCGACACAGGAGCTAGTATTTCAGTCTTTAAAAAGAAAACTACTGAAAATTAAACAAGGCGATCTCCAGAAAACATTCCAATAACGGGAATAACAAAAGGAAGAGTAATAATAACGGAATCAGTAATGATACCATTTGGACCAAAAGAACACCCAGTGTTTCATGAAGTTTTCGTACATGACTTAGATATAGAGTTTGACGGAATTTTAGGAACAGATTTTCTACAACATTTTGATGGAATCGTAGACATTGGACAAAAAATGTTGATTTTAAATTAGAAAACCTCACCCTTATACTCTGCAAATAAATCATTAGAACCTCAACTTCCTTTACAGACTACTGAACAAAAAATCGATAAATATGTTGATCAGAATATAAATATAATTTCAATCGAACCAAGAGTAGAAAAAGTCTACAAACTAAAATCAAAATTTCGAAACACAGAAGCTATACTGTTAGCCACTGAAAAGGATAAAGTAAGACTCCCCAATGCACTAGTCAAAATCAATGAAAAAGGAGAATTTTTAGTAACCATTGCCAACATGCATGCTATCGAAAAAACCATTGATTTTTCAGATTTACAATTTGAAAAATTTAATGAAAATCAGTTATATGAAGAAACAGAGAATCCACAAATAAGTCGTCGCGAAGAAATAAAAAGATTACTAAGATAAGACCATCTAAATGATGAAGAAAAAGAGTTAATTGAGAATCTTAGTTTAGAATTCACAGGTATATTTTATCTAGAAGGTGATCGATCCTCTAACGTTCACTAGTGAAATTAAAAGAAAACGCACAACCAGTTTCAACAAAATCTCATAGGTATCTAAGTAAAAGCACAAATTTCAAAATTATTGGAACAAAATATAATAAGACCATCAGTTTCACCTTGGTCAGCTCCAGTTTGGGTAGTACCTAAAAAACTCGACGCATCTGGAAAACAAAAATTGGCGTGTTGTAATTGATTACAGAAAACTGAATTAGTTAACTATTGATGACAAATATCCTTTACCTAACATCTCAGACTTATTAGACCAACTCGGAAAATGTCAATATTTTACAACTCTTGACTCAGCTTCAGGATTCCACCAAATTGAAATGGATCCTAAAGATATAGAAAAAACTGCTTTTTCTGTAGAAAATGGACTATACAAATTTACGAGAATGCCATTCGGGATGAAAAACTTTCCCTCCACTCTTCAGAGAATTTTAGACCATATCCTAACCGGACTTAGGAACGAAAGATGTTTAGTTTACATGGATGACATAATTGTCTTTTCTCCAACGATTAATGAACATATACAAAATTTTGCCCCAGTTTTCAAACGCTTACGAAAATCTAATTTGGAAATACAGCCCGATGAATGCGAATTCTTGAGACGAGAAGTCGCGTATTTAGGACATGTAATTACTAAAGATGGTGTTAAACCAAACCCAGCAAAGGTCGAATGTACATTGAATTATTCAGAACCGCAAAACCCAAAGGAAATCAAATAATTTTTAGGACTTGCAGGATATTATAGGAAATTCATCCCAAATTTTTCCAAAATATCAAAACCAATGACAAGATTGCTACAAAAAGATGTCCCCTTCAAATTTGATAATGAATGTAAAAATTCTTTTCAAGATTTGAAAATACTTTAACTTCAACTCCAATTTTGATTTATCCAAATTTTGATGAACCTTTCATCTTAACTATCGATGCATCCTCATTTGCAATCGGAGCCGTTTTATCTCAAGGCCCAATAGGAAAAGATTTACCTATTGCATACGCATCGAGAACATTATGTACCGCCAACAAAATATTCAACAATAGAACGCGAATTATTGGCCATGGTAAGGTCTGTGAAACATTTTCGTCCTTATCTTCACGGCAGAAGATTTAAATTTATCTTCGACCAAGTTCGGTTGTTTTCAATTGAGGACCCTGGCAGCAGATTAGCCAGATGGCGTTTAAAACTCGAAGAATATCAATTCGAAGTAATCTATAGACATGGTAAAATTCACAAGAATGCTGACGCTTCATCGAGACTCAAACTTAATCATTTCAAACAGTGTTCAAAATTCAATAAAATACTAATGGCAAATGAAAATGAACCCGAACCTGAAATTTCAGATACTGAAACTGAAATAGCACAAGAAACAGTACTAGAAGAACTCACAACATTCTCGAGACTTTATAAAACTAAATCTGTAATAGATTATTCTAAATTTCCATTCATTAATGAACGAATACAAAAAACACAAAGACATTGTAATATTCCCGCAAAGAAATAAAATGACAGAATTACATGAAAAAATATTTGGAGATATATTCGAGAAATATCCGGACTTCAGATATAATAAACTTAAAGTCCTCAACAGTAAATCAGTGAAAAATAGAAAATACTATATAAAACCATTACCATTCGATCCAGGAGGAGCGATTGAATATATTAAAAGTTCTGAGAAAAACTTGACTTCACAGGAAACTCTTGTTTGTTGGAATGTCCTTTATAGACCAAGACGTAGAATACAACCACCTGTACGTCTGAATATGTGAGTGGGGTACTGTAGTATATTTAGAGTGAAATTGTGAATTAGCCCTAAGTAGTCGTGACAGATTCCGGATATACGGTTGTTCCGTGATACCATGAAACGGTTAAAGTTAAATTGTGTTTTAATTAGCGTTACTACAAAATTAGTTGGTCTATCAAGGACATTCCAACGAACAGGAGTTTCCTGTGAAGTTAAGTTTTTCTCAGAACTTGTAATATCCTCAATCTCATTAGGGGTTCTACTTGTTATATTACCTGGTTCTAGAACGTTTTCAAGTTCTTGATTTGCTTCTAGTTGTACTGAGATTGAATTTTGTTCATCAGACTCTTCGTTCGTTTTTATCTCAATAGTTTCCTTCAATTTATTTTCATTTTCATTCCTATCTAAAGATAAATGTACATCATTAACAGTATCTTTGAAGTTTTCATGTAATAATGACTTGTTTGATCTCAACAACTTATCAACATGTCTTTTCCATATCAAATCTTCCTTAATTACTCTACACAAATACACCCTATCACTCAATACTTCTTCAACCATTGCTTCTACCCAATTCTTTTTATTAGGATTTCTATAATCCCTACACCACACTCTGTCTCCTTTGAATGTCTCTAGTGTATTTCTTCTATAATTTTTGATCTTATTGTCTATTATCTGATTAGTGCCTATTAATATATCCAGCCTAATTCTAGGTTTATGTTTGAAAATTAAGCTAGCTGGTGTGACTCCAGTAGTGATGTGAACGGAATTTCTATAATGAAAAAGAAACCTACTAACAATTGTTTCAAGAGAGGCATCCCTATTGACATCATCCCGCATAGCTTTTTAAATTCCATTTTTGATATTTTTCACAAAATTTTCTGCAAAACCATTCGTCGACGGATGATAAGGTGGAGAAGTGATATGTTTAACCCCATTCATACTAAGAAACTTAGAAAATTCACTTGGGCAAAACTGTGTACCGTTATCTGTAACGCAAACATTTGGTAGCCCAAATATTGAAAAACAATCCCTAAATTTCTCCAATGTTGCATTCACATTAATATTGTTCATTATATAAGCTTGAGGCCATTTTGAATACATATCTTTCATTATTAAAATCATCTTTCCTCTTATAGGACCCAAGAAGTCTGCGTGGACCCTTTCAAATGTAGAATAAGTCCTAACAGTCGGTAATAATACTGCTTTATTCGGTTCAGGTTTGAAACTAGCACATATATCACACGAACTTACTACCCTTCCAATATCCAGATCAAGAGAAGGCCACCATAAATATGCTCTAGCATTGGCTTTCATTTTACTAATACCCTCGTGTGTACTATGAAGCTGAGTTAGTAACTGATGTCGCAGCTTCAGTGGTATAAGGGCTCGATACCCCCACATAATAACGCCGTTTTCTATAGACAATTCATCCTTCCTTCTGAAGAAAGGTGACAATAATTTATTTTCCGAATAGTTTGGAAAGCCCAACCTCATGAAATTGAATATCTGACTCAACTCCGGATCTTTCATTGTTTCTGCCCTTAACTTCATCGAATCTATAACTTGAACATTCTCTAAGAAATTCAAGTAGTCTAAGTTACCACTTTCCTCAAATATCACATTTTTTTATGGTAACCTGCTCAAAGCATCTGCTCAAGTATTATCACAACCTTTTATGTACCTAATAGTATAGTCAAAACCTGATAAAAATAGAGCCCATCTCTGTAACCTTCCTGCGGCCATCTTTGGCAGAGTTTTGAACTCACCAAAAATCGACTGGAGTGATTTGTGATCTGAAACTATTTCGAATTTCCGTCCAGCTAGAAACTGATATAACTTTTGAACAGCCCAATAGACAGCTGAAGCTTCTCTTTGGACCATGGCATAATTTTTTTCATCCTCCGTTAAAACCCTGGACACGAAACAAATGGATCGTTCTGTTCCATCAGGCCAAACATGCAATAAGGCAGCACCAATGCCAATTTGACTCGCATCGCAAGCCAACCTTAATGGTTTCTTAGGGTCAAAATGCACTAAAATTTCATCTGATGCTATTTCTTGTTTGGCTAATTGGAAAGCACTTGCACATTCCTTGGACCAATTGAATTTGACTTCTTTCTTCAAAAGATTATACAGTGGTTTCAATTTATCTGCTAAATTCACTACAAATTTTGAATAGTATGAAACCATCCCAATAAAAGCCCGTAATTCACTTATATCTTTAGATTCAGGTAATTCCTGAATAGCTTGTACTTTTTTAAAATCGGGTCCTAACCCTTCAGATGATATCTTGTGTCATAAGGAAGAAATAGAATTTTGGAAAAATTCACACTTATTTAAATTCAATCTAAATCCAGCCCTGTATAGCTTTTCAAACACTGTTATTGAATTCTGTAAGTGTTCGCAATCAGTTTTTCCTGTGACCACTATATCATTTAAATAGCTTACAGTACCTGGATAACCTAGCAAAACTTTCTCAATTATATTCTGAAATAGTGCACAAGCTGGTTTTGTACCATACAGAAGTCTATTTACTTTAAATATCCCATAAGGGGTACTCCATGCCAAAAGGGTCGAAGTTTCAGCATCCACTTCTAGCTGGTTATAAGCATTTAAAAATTCGAGCTTGGTGAATTTTTTTTCTCCACTTAATGCTGTAAAAATATCTTCTATCAAGGGAAGAGGGTGATTAAAATCTTTCAAACATTTGTTAATTGTGATTTTATAGTTAGCACAAACTCTAATATCTTTTCCATTGGCCTTTAAAACAGGTACTGAGGGTGTCCCCCAGTTTGAGTTTTCCACTCTTTCAATCACACCTTCATTTTCTAGCCTAGGTAACTCTGCCTTTACCTTTTCTCGAAATATGGGTTTAGCACCTTCTTCAACTGCCAAATGAATTTTTTCATTTTTATAGGTACCTATTTCCACTTTGAAAAGGTCTGCATAACTATCTGAAATTTCCTTCAAACAATTTGAGGAATGACTTCTTGATTCATGCACATCCACCTCATAATATTCTAACCTCTTACCTTTATAGTGAACCGCATTGTCTATCAGGGAAATTTGAAACTTAGCAAAGATATATCTTCCAAGTAAAGCTCTTTCAGCTCCTTCCACAACGATCAATGAAAAATCTGCTGTATCTGTGCCTATTGTGACAGTTACCTTTATCTGACCCTTAGGCTTTACGACTGGACCATCGTAATAACGTAGCATAATATCAGTGGGCTCCAACCTAATTTCTGAAAAGTGTTTTTGGTATAGTTGATGAGGTAAACATGACAACCCAGCTCCCGGGCTCCAACCTAATTTCTGAAAAGTGTTTTTGGTATAGTTGATGAGGTAAACATGACAACCCAGCTCCCGTATCAATTTCCATATCAATGGGTATTTTATTGAGAAAAATCTTGGCCTTAAGGGGTACAACATATTTGTTGCTTCCAATGTTGAGAATATCAACATTCAATTGTTCCACCTGATCATCTGTTGGAGCAGATTCAATGAAGTAATTGGTGTTAACCTTATTTTTACAAGCGGCTGTAATGTGCCCCTTTGTTTTACAAAGTGAACATACATAAGACCTAAATTTGCAACGTTTGAAATCATGATTGGAATTATTACAGTGAAAACATTGCACAGATTGGCTTACACTCACTTCGCTCACTTTTGTCTTCCTTTCATTACCCCGTTCAGAATGCTTCCCCCCTTGGCTTTTATTTTGCATCTGCTTACCTTGCATCCTGTGAAGCTTATTCACTTCCACACATCTTGACTCTCGTAATGCGGCCTCTTTAGCAAGAGCAACTTCCAACAATTCTCTCGTTGTTTTGTTAGGCTTTTTTTCACACAACCTATCCAATATTGGACCTGGCCTCAATCCAACAACAAACTTATCCTTAATCCTCTCATCCAACAAACTGCCGAAATCACACTCTGCTGCTATCCTTCTCACTTTTACATACCATTCATTGATGGACTCGTTATCTTGTTTTAAAGAGTCAAAAATTACTCTTTTTCTGAAGATTGACACCTTCTGTTTGAACTGATCATTCAGTAAGGTACTCAGTTCCTTATAGGATTTCTCATGAGGTTTCTGAGGATAACATAAATTCTTCAAAATTTTATTAAGACTTATAGATGTGATCAAAATAGCAGCTTTTCGCTCTTCTTCAACCTTGTTTGCTTTCAAGTATTGATCGAGCCTTTCTGAGAAAATTTCCCAATCATCTCCACTGTTGAAAACCTTCAGGTGAGCTAAATTTCCAGTATTGACCACTGTAACATTAACGTTTTCCCCCATTGTTTCCAAATTGACCATAAGCGAGTCTTATGAAGGCGTAGAATTCGAAAACTGGATCAGCCCCACCACGTTCTATTTCAACCTCAATATCAGAACTTCTTCCGAAAAAAAAATGTGAGTACTGGACAACTGATGGCTTGGTGATGAATTTTCATACCACTACTAATAATCTGTCGTTTTCCTCGTCGCCAATTTTGTAGTAACGCTAATTAAAACACAATTTAACTTTAGGTAAGTTTTAATACCGTTCGATGTCTACCATTTTTACAATTGCAATACCGTTTCATGGGATCACGGAACAACCGTATTTCCGGAATCTGTCACGACTACTTGGGGCTAATTCACATTTATACTACAGAATATATTTTCAGTTCCTTATACAGAGATCAACATGTCTTTGAGCCCTCAAAAGTATATCAAGTTGAGAATAATGCTGACTTACCAATCCAAGAAATGTTTTCATACATTCTGGCAGATCAATTTGTCAAAATATTGTACAGACCCCAGATGAAGATTAAATTCCTATAATTTCAGATCAATTTCATAATGGTTAAACAAACCTACATTGAGGAATTAATGAAACTCTACGAAGAATTAGACGAAAATATAATTGGACAGGTATCGTTGAAGATGTAGAAAACTATGTGAAAGCTTGCGAAACTTGTCAGAAAACAAAAATTTGTAGAAAAAATTTAGAAAGCCCTTTGGTAGTAACTGAAACACCCAAAAACCTTTTGAAAGAATAAACATCGACATTTTAGGAATACCAACTGAAAATTACATATTGACAATAAGATGTGAATTAACTGAGTTCACTCAAGCTTACCCTATACCTAATAAAACAGAAAAGACAGTAGGGGAGAACGGGGGAATGCCGGTCAGCGGGTAATGGCGGTCATCCGAATATTTTTTCTACTTATCGAAATTTCGCAACCAGAGACCTGCTGGCACCTAGTGGGCGATTGGCCGAGTACCTTGCATGCAGCTGAGCACATGTCAGTTGGTTTCTGTCTTTGCAGTAGGCAAGTTGATGATTGTTATCCGTGCGTTGTAATTTTTGCCGGAACGTAATTAAGCAATCATAGTTGTGCACAGTGAATTTCAATTGCGGCTTTCGGTACATTAAAGGTAAGGTTTCATAACTTATGTAAATTCACATTTAAAGCTGACAAAAAGATACATCTTTCCAAAATAATCTAATGTAAATATGGCCGCCTAGCAATGGGGTATTGGCAGTCATTGATCGGTATAACCCCGCGAGTGACTGCCATTTCCCCCAATGATTTTGGAATATTTTTTATTCATAATCATTTAGTAATTAGTCTATTGCTAGTTTTATGTGGCTATTATGTTTTTTTTATATTTTGGATGCCACGGAATCACATTCGTTTGACTAATAAGGCGCAATGGACGCCAGAACAGCTATCAATAGCTATCAACGAGGTGCAAAATGGGAAGTCCATTAGAACAGCTGCTAGGGATCATGGGATTCCTTTCAGTGCCCTTCAAGAGAGACTTAAAAAATCTATAACATGTGGTCCACGTCTAGGAAGAAAATCTGTCTTCCACTCTGACCAAGAAGCCAGCATAGTGACACACTTGAAGACTTTGGCGAATATGTACTACGGGCTGACACGTCTACAGTTCAGAAAAGTTGCATTTGAATTTGCAGAAAAACTGAATATTCACCACAGATTCAACACAGCACGCAGGGTCGCTGGTAAAGATTGGCTAGATGGATTTTTAAAAAGAAATCCATTCATTTCGATTCGGAAACCTGAAGCAACTAGTATGAACCGAATGAAAAACTTTAACAAGACAGAGTTGAAAACATTTTTCGAAAACCTTGAAAATGTTATGGAGAAATTCAAGTTTACTCCCAACAACATTTATAACATGGACGAAACAGGTATTACAACTGTTCAAGACACAAACAGAATCTCAGCAGCAAAAAGGCAAAAGAGAATTGGAGCTGTATCATCTGGTGAAAGGGGGCAAACCACTACAGTTATTTGTGCATTCGATGCTGCAGGGACCTACGTTCCCCCTGTTTTCAATTATGCTAGACAACGAACGACACCACTTCTGGAAGGGAATGGACCACCTGGGTCTCTTTACAAATGTTCCAAAAACGGCTGGACTAATGAAGAACTCTTCATTCAGTTGCTCCAACATTTTAGAAAGTATGCCAACCCCAGTGAGAATGAGCCAGTGTTACTAATTTTAGACAACCATGGCAGCCATATCACCATAGAAGCTTATGAGTATTGCAAAGAAAACTTCATAACGATGCTGTCGCTGAAAGAAAAGTATTTGATTCATCTGACTCTGATGTGGACTGTCCAAATGAGCGCGATTTATGTCAGGAATCTGAAGACAGCGACTCAATTAACCTTGATGACAGCGAACCTGAAGATAATCCACCCAAAGGCTTTACCTTCGAAGAACCACCGCAACAACTTAACATAGGTGACTTTCTTCTTGTGACAGTTTCAAATGAAAAAGCAAAGAAGAATTTTCCGTCTGAAGTGGTTGAACTGAGGAAGAATTCTATTTCAGTGAGGTTTATGCGTGCATATAGAGGTCGAAGACATATGTTTGTTTTCCCAGAAGTAGATGACATGAGTGTCATCAGTAAAGATGACATTGTGGGGAAACTTATCAAGTTTGAAAAACTGAGATATGGTAAAATAATGTTTGATTGATTTGCTATGTTCATTTATTCTTGTTATTATATGTTAATATGTAATAATAAATGAAATTAAATGTATCATTGTTATTACTGAGCAATTCTTATCTAAGACTGCCATTACCCCATACCCTGACCGCCATTACCCGACATCATAGGGTAATACCGGTCAATCAGCTGTCTTGATTCTTATCATGAAAGAAAGGAACCATTTGAGCTTTAGGAACCCAGTCAGAGTATAACATAGCTAAATAACAAACGAACACATTTCACTGGTAAACTCGATAAAATATTATTTATCACGTCTTTCACAGTACTTTTCCCTTAAGTGACCGTCATTCCCCCGTTCTTCCCTAGTCACTACTTTACTACTATACTTTCAACACTATGGAACCCCTTCGAGAATCCATGCAGATTCAGGAAAAGAATTTAATAACCATCTTCTTTCTGAAAGACCTATGCACACTCTTCAATGTCGAACTTACTTTTTCTAGTGTAGACCATCCCCAATCAAATGGATCGCTAGAACGCTTTCATGCCACCCTTACAGAAATGATACGTGCAAATAGAGACGAAAACCCTGATGATCACCCTTTGGAAATTGTACCCTATGCAGTTATATGTTATAATAATAGTCAAAATAAAACACACGGATTTAATGAATTAATATTCGGACATACGGCAGGTAGACCCCCAGAGATTTTATACAACCAAAAAGACCTTATCACCAAATATGTCAGAGATTCAAATAATAAAATGGACTACTTTTATAAAATAGCACGAGCTAATATCGAAGGAAAAAAGGAAAAGGCAAAAGTTAGGTTTGATGAACGTTTACATCACAAACCTATCACTTACAATATCGAAGTATTCGTGAAAGAATCACAAATAGCAGCAAAACAAGATAATGAATTCAATGGACCATTCGAAGTCATTGAAATTTATAAAAATTCAGCTTTTCTGAGAAATCTTGAAACAAATCAAACGACTGAAGTAAATTTCGATAGAATGAAACCATATTTTGTTTCAGATCAAAACTCAGATCACGAATGATTGCCCTGATGCTTTTCGCCATCACTATAGTCAACGCCCAGTATAAACTGTCACCTATCAACAACTCTATAGGTATATTTTATCATGAAAAAGGTGAAATGAAAATATCAAATGAGAAATGGACTCTACTCATTGTTAAAGATAAGGCACAATTCAAAGAAGCCATTGACCATAATAATCTTATCTTAAATAATTTAATATATCTGGTAGACACTGATAATCCGCGCATGAAATATTTCAACGGAGAAATCAGCATGCATATTAGCTTGCTTAGTAAAATAGCTGAACAAGTAGATACTAAGTATTATGAAACGCAAATAGATTCGAATGATTATAATAAACGATTCAAAAGAGGACTTATAAACGGAGTAGGTTCAATTTGGAAAGCACTCACAGGAAATTTAGATGCCAGTGACGGAGAATATTTTAATGATTGTATAAATAAAATATACAAGGATGAACACCAAATTGAAAATTCACTTAAGAATAAAATATCTGTAACTACATCTGTTATTAGAGAATTCAATTCTACCATACAACAATTACAGGTAGATGAGAAAACATTTAATGGAGATATAAAGAAAATAGAATCTTGGATTTATAATCTTACGGACCAACTTGCAATAGTCGATGCAAAGTTGAAAACTATCGAAATGTGCGAACAATTACTGGAAAGTTACACATTTCTAGAAGATTATTTGAATGATATGTTGAACGCTATTACTTTTGCTAGATTACATATTATTCATACATAGATTATTAAACCTATAGATCTACTATCATCTCTTCAGGAAATTTCTCAAAATACTCAAAAAAGTCATTCACATTTACCACTGAAACTTTCCTCAATTTCTCATTATTTAGATATAATTGAGCTACAAGCATTTCAGTCGAATTCAAGAACAATTTTCGTATTGAAAGTTCCTTTAGTTGAACCAGAAATATTTACTGATTATCAATTATATCCTATCCCAATCCTTGATGACAGAACAGGATTGCACCACATCTTAAAAACCAATAAGAAATTTATTGCAAAAGATGATGATTCAATGTTGTTCGCCGCATTTGAAAATTTGAATGATTGTGAAAATTCACTGTATAATTTCAAAATATGTGAAAATGTCATTCCTTACCCTATTGATAGTAATTCTATATGCGAAGCCCAAATTTTGAGACCTTTACTGGAACTTCCCAGAATGTGTACAATCTCTTTTATTTGCAGAAGAATATACTGTTTTTGAACTTCAAGAAAATACTTGGTTAATAACATTATCAGATCCTCCACCTGTTACCATTCATTGTACAGGGCATGATATTGTAACAAAAATAATTAAAATAAATTCAATTTTGAAACTTCAACCAACTTGCAATTCTTTTATAGGGAATACAAGGGTAAATGCAAAATTGGTTATGCAAGAACAAAATCTCACTTATAGAAGTTTTCCAATTTTGATTCCCTATCAATGTTGTAAACATTTACCAAATAAAAATAAAATACCTGAATTGAAACCTTTGAAACTGAGTAAATTAAATGTTAAACTTGAATATTGCTCAACATAAATTAGATCAATATTCGCGGATCAACTTGATAAAATTATTAACGAACCATTCGTGAATGAACGTATGTCATGGTTTACGATTTTCACGATTGTAATAATTGTTTTTGCTATAGTACTATACATATTTTGTAAGTGTAGGAATAGACGTTCTGTGAGAATTGGTATTATGACCCCAAGCACGAACGATCAGCCTCCACCACCTCCGAAACCAAGGACATCATTTGCACCCTTCCGAAGGTTGCTACCATCACCAAGAAGAAGACCAAGTATCCATCTTCATTCAAGAAGAGATTGAAGAAGAAATTGAGTTGAATTCCAACAAGTCAATTGCTTGACCTGCAAGTTGCCGCACCGCATCAACTTTCTTTTCAAGGGGAAAGTTGTTATATTAGAATTATGAATGGACCCTTTGTCTCAGTATTGCGCAATATTGCATCAGCTTCTACGCCGTAGCTAGAGGAACCGTTTCAGCAGTTCACAAGGACTTCTATGAATAGAGGAGAACGTCGCAGATCTTCATCAGCATCTCCGAAGTTATAAATATCAAGAATCAAGAAAACTTCGTCATTCAAGTCTTCCCAGTCTTCGAATCATTATTAACTTATTTAATCCGATATTCAAGTGTCGCGATTGTAAAATATTGAAGAAAATACAGTATTTTTTTAAAAACATAAACACCAAGTTTATGATTTAACAGGTCTAACTTTTTTCTCCGCCTCCGAAAAATATGATCGAGGTGTCATTCTATTCTAATAGCGTGGTCATACATAAATAGCTATTGATGTATCGATATATTACATATCATGTAATTGAACTGACTCAGAGTTTTTCCTGTTTATCAAGTTAAGATTATTTACCACTGAAAATATAATTTTGTGTACCTACTGGACAATGAAAGGAATCTTCATAGAGAGTTTTAGCGTTTTGCTTATCCATTATGCCTGTTAATTGCAGAATGATTTGTCTTGAGGTTTATTATCTCTTTTTTTTTAGTTAGAAATATGTCTTCATAATATTGTCACGCATATGGATATTTGAATAAATGGTGAACACTTAGAACAAAAAAAGTTTTTATTCCACCGAAACTAATAATGCTGACAACAGTCTATAATAATAATTCATTAGCCCAAGTTATGAAAATTACATTTAAGGTTGTCAGATAGTACAAGAAACAGATAATATTAAGGCCAGCGTTCACTTGGGCTCGACAAACTAATCCGGCGACAGCGCTACGATATATTATAATGAATATTTATCTCATATATCGACACCCGCATCGGAAAAGGTTGTAACTCTGAGTTACATCGAGATCCGACTCCACTTTAGGCGTGTTCAGCATCAAAAGCTCTATTTGCTAGTGGAATCGACGTAACTGTGGCTCTTTTAGTTCTTGAAATAGTAGAACAAAGAAGTATCCCAGGAACTTTTTATCGAAAACTTGTTGGAAAAAATTGTGATTCGAAATACTTCTCACATATTCACATGCATTTGCGACATTATAAGTGATACAGCTGTATGTTGGTCATACGTCTTTTTTAGTCTACAGATAGGGAACATCATACCCAATAAAAACTTTTAACTTTACGTTACAACTTTTTCCTAGGGAATAATATCGTTTTATTATAACTGTTGCCAGCGACCATCGTACGTCGTGTGTGTGTGTGTGTTTTCGTTGTTTTGTCCATGAACAGCATTGAACAAATTTTGATTTATATATATATATATATATATATATTAACAGTGATGAATCGAAGAAGACGTATATACGAGTTAGCTAAACAAAACGCATCAAGTAGTGGTAAGTACGCATTATTCTCGAAATCATTACATTACTCCTAACCTCAAAATTTTATGATATGGAAGAGTTTATCACATGAATATTCAGCAATATCTCTTATTGGGAAGATTATGTTTGTTTGTTTGTTATTAATAAAAATTATTTCAATTTGAAATGAAAATTAATTGTTACGAATCGAAATTTGAAAGCGAATAGTACAATAACGTATTTTGCGTGGAAGTTAATTTTTTTTTTTAATATAATAACGAGACTGAACAGCCCTTTTGTCATGTCACTGCAGATATTAAGAGGGCGGATTCACAAAATTCCATAAACATACCTCTATTGCTGAATGAGTTTCTGCCGAACGGTAAGTCCGATAGCAAAAACTATGATATTTTCGTAAAGACGAAAGTTGAATTAAGGTACTAACACCACTTTGGATTTGAAATTCGTTTGTTGAAGAAAGCTGTTGACGATCAAAAAATGTAAACAATGAAATTTTTTTTGTCACAGATTGTGATAATATTTTAAAATGTCCTTCCTACTATATTGGACTATACCCTGCCCGAATATCAACTTTCAAAATGCAACCATTCGGAAGAAACCCGGAAGAATGTGAAAAAATGCATGATTTTACTAAATCTCCTCAGCGTCAGCGATGAATGTATCAAAATCTAGCTTGATATTAGTTCAGCCTTTGGCTCGAAGATGGAGACTCAGTAGGTAGCAATTTGGTTGGTGGCTAGAAGATGACAAGGACAAACTACAGTTGACTGTAATAACTGTTATTGTGACGACTACAAGTCATCTCATGTACACTAAGTATCAGTGCCGGTTTACGATAATTTCGGGCCCTGTGCGCAGGCGATTTACTGGCCAAAGGGGGTTTTTGGATCCACCACTTGTTTGATAATCTATGGCCATTTATTCTACCAAAAAATGAATATATAAGTTACATAACATGAACAAAACTTGTATTATTATTTCGCGTAACTTGATATTGGCAAACTGTCGTATGGTTATATCACAATAATCATATGTCTCCACAAGGTCATTTTCTATGTACGGAGTGTTCCAGTATGTATATATATATATATATATATATATATATATATATATATATATATATATATATATATATATATATATATGTGTGTGTTCGGATAGGTTTCCGCGGTCAGTTGTATATTGTTGTTGAGTTCGGGTTGAACCGCGTCTGGAGTTTTGTTCTCGACGTTTCGGCTCCGATTTTGGAGCCATTTTCAAGAGTAAATGTGACTTCACGCTGAGGTCTCAATCTGCCTACTCCTCAGGTGTTGTCACGAGTTCTTTCTAAGGTCTCAATCTGCCTACTCCTTAGATCGATGCTATATATTTACCGTAATCAGAACTTGACGAAATTGACAGGCGTTGGCAATGGCAATCTATTTCAGTTCGAAAAAGCTGAACTCTTTGTACTTATACCTCATTTGTATCTTTCTTACCGTCTGATTTCTTCCCACTGAAGCTTCGTTGCTCTGGACTGTTTCCTAGTTTTCCCTGAGATTCTTGGCATGTTCACTTCCTAAGTATTTAGTCTATCGTAGGAATTATATGCAAACTTACGTAAATAATAAATGCACTTTATTATCCACTATAATTTATACACAATCGGTATAAACCGAAAACACAAAGATTTCGTGGTCACACAAGTGCTCCAAGTTCCAACAGACAACAAGTGAAAAGTACAATTACCAAATGAATAACAGAAAAAGAGGAAAAACTTTTGAGAACATAAAATTACCCGCGCCGTCCTAGCGATATTGATGTTGCCAGATGCACTCCTTGATCCCAATATCATGATCAAGGTAAAACTGTTGCATATTGTTAATCTCTTCTTTTTTTATTTTTTTTTTTTTCGTATAAAACCAATTGAAAATATTTCCATAAATTAGCGTTGTAGGAAAGAATTACCATTTTGGGCTTAAGAGAAAAACCTAGTTACAAATTATTTTTTTGCAACCCACAAATGAAGTCAGCATTTATGATGGATAGGTATAGGTATTTCAGCAATTCGAAGTCCTTGAAATGGAAGTGTCGTTCAATAGGAACTCTAGTTCATTTTTTTGCAGTGAGTGAAATGCAAAATATAATCCATTTTCAAAGTGTCCACCATGTCCTCCGTGGCTTAGTTCACATTCCAACCTACCTTCATATTATATACTCACTTTATTTATGCCCAGCAAACATATCTGATATGTCGCTTCTATGTCTCAGCTTTGACCATCAGGGATATATCGCCATCATATTGCCGTTACCTCACATAAACTCAGTTTTTTCACAGTCACACTCAACTTTTTTGGCGATGTCTATGCGATGTACATCTGAGAATCTGCTTGCGAAATATTTATGCGATAACACAAAATAAAATTTGTGGCAAATGAAATAAAAAAATACTGAATACGGAAAAGTAAGGTTCGGAGAAACTTTGTATCATATGAGAAAAAGTAAATAAACACGTTATTACAATGCATCATCTGTTTCGATGCAATCTAGGTTCAATTTTATTATAAAATACTATAAATTCAATCAAATACTGTATTGACTAGATAGAATAAAAATTATAAATAAATTATATATGAAATCACAGTAAGTACCTATGTAAAAAAGCAGCTTTGGCAACGATGCGCAAATGCTTAGTGAGGTTTCGGTGTTTTCGACATCAAAGCCGGCCCACGACCCTTTGGCCCGGAGTTGCAATTTCTATAGCGCATGCTCTTTTTTGAATACACCTTTATACAGTCTCTTTTAAATTTTGATACGTCAGATGAAAATAAATACATTCAGTTCAAAGAAATAAAGATAAAGAATATACAAGGAGGAAATCTGAAGAACACAAATTTGAAAATAAAAGTTTCTTTCCTATCCTGAAAACCCCCTCGGCATGGCAAGTTCGTCTGTTATAAATTAAATAAGATATCGATTTAATTTAGATATACGGTGACTATTGCAGTGGAACTCCATTGCGAAACTCAGTTTGTAATAACACGAAAAAAAATTCAATATTTGCGATTTCAACAATTCTTCCCTGCATGTTTTGTCTACCTTGCTTACTCTTCGTAGAGAAATCAAATTACATATTTAAATTGAATGAAGAAATTGAAATGTTTTATCAGGCTCTATTCAGTAATTGATAATCACAAAAATCATAAAACAATGTGTTTTAAATTAAATAATCAATAGAATTGATAACAAAAAATCAAAATTTCTCATAACAAAATTCAATGCGAAGCTCCAAAACATATTCAGTTTTCATATTCAGTTTTCCCTATGCAGACATTTCGGGACACAATCCGCACCCAGGCCGACCCTGTACTTTATACTAATATGCATTTTACGAACATAGTGGAAGAAATATCGCGTTATGGAATAATCTAGATTTGTCTTCTTTCGAGCGACACCTGTTGAAACATGATGTGACTAGCGAATAGCGAGAACTACTGGCTAGGTTGACTTCTACGATGTCTTTTCGATCTCTGAATTTTTATTACGATAAGTTCACAGTATGGACATCTATCGGAAAATTCAGCAGCACTGCTGAATCCGCGCTCTTAATGTTACTTCAAATGGTAAGTTCATTGCAAAATATTAATTAAAAATCGTTGTGTTCGGAATACTCTCAGAATAACTACTGATCTACTCATCCAGAAAAGAGTGAAAATATTTAAAGTTGACTGCAATGATATAAAGTGGAATTGCAATCCTACAAATGATTAATTTTAAGATTTTCTCACATATCTGATAAATGGCTAACAACATTGTTCAAAAAAATTTACGAGAAGGGGGATGATTGCACTTCTTTGCAAGATCAACGAGGACGTAACCCTCGGAGTCATCGGAAACTCATATCGTCACAGCTGAAAACTTATGTAAGGGAGCACATTTCCCAAATTCATTTCGTGGAGTCGCACTATGTTCGAGCTCGTTCAGTAAGGAGGTATTTCGAAGAACATCTCACCTTTCCAAGACTATATAAATTATATTTGGAACGGTTTTCAGAAATGGGTTACAATAACGACTTGAGAGCTTCTGAAAGGCAATACTGTGATATATTTTACCAGGAGTACAATATAGGTTTTTTTCACCCCAAAAAGGATCGTTGCGTGGCATGTGATATCTATGACAGAGCTACACCTGACGAAAAGCTGGCAAAAGGTATAGATCATAGTTCTCATATGGCTTCTAAATTTGTATCCAGGCAGTTGAAGACAGAGAAATTTCTAAATCTAATTCGAAAATTCTTGTTGCATCTTACGATCTGCAGAAAATCTTACTCACTCCCATGTCTGATGTGTCACCTTTTTATCATAAAAGAAAATTAATTTCGAAAATACAATTTTTTTTTTGTAAATTTTGAAAAAAGATGAAATTTATTATATTCATTCCAAAATTCAACATTTTTTCACTAAGTGTGCCAAATTTGAACTCAAGATGTCTTATGATTTCCAAATGCAATTGGAAATGAACATGGAAGACACTGATCGCCGACCTTAACGATATGAAGTACAGGTATGTACAGACAAAAAACGTCCACAATTATAGTAAAAGGGTCTCCTCGGTTAAGATAGTCGAAATGCCCTCAATCATGAAATTTCGATTTGACCCTCGAATGATGTTACCCAGGTCTGAAAAACATTCACTATAATTTTTTTCCTCCAACCCCTATCTTCCCCCCTCTGAGGGTGAAAAAATGGCATTTTTCATGTTTTATTTTTTTTCTCTCACTCCAGGACTCGAAAAATATTGAAAAAATTCAAGTATATAAAAGACAGTCTGTTCTTCGAAATAAAATTTTTTGGGTCCCCGGGCCCCCCATGAATGCCTTCAAAACAAAATTTTAAAATTTCAAACTGGAAAAAAATGGCAGAAAACCCAGGTGTCCCGGGTGATATTATTTCATCATCTCAATGGGGCTGATATGTACTATAACAACTAGTATCGTTCATTTCGTTATTAGTGGTGGCACTTGAGAAATTCTTATGAATTTCTTATGAAAAATTCTCTGTAACTTTTTTGTCATTAATTTTATTGAAAAATTTCAAAGGACAAAAAATGTTCAAAATGCAATTTTACATAGCTATTATACAAGTTGAAAGATTTTCACTTGGAGATTTTTCACATTGAATATGGCCAATAACTGTTTTTTATCAATTTTCACAGAAATCTGATACACACACACACGAAAGCGTACCTTTTATTGTCAATTCTTATTTATTCGCCCCCCTTGTGAGAATGAAAATTTTGTATTTTTTACGATTTATTATTTTTTCTCATAATCTATAATCTTGAAAAAAATTATATCAATGGAAAATAGTATGATCTTCAAAATAAAATTTTCAGGCTATCTGGGCCACTATTCAATTGACTTATCCTGAAAAGTTGAGCTATTATACAATTTGAAAGATTTTCAAAAATTCTGATTTTTAATCGAAAAAAATGGTAGGAAACTCAGTTGTCCAGGACGATATCCATTCATATTCCATCATTTCGATAAGGTTGATATCCCTTATAATAATTAGTAACGTCTGTTTCGGTCTGAGTGGTGGCACTGGGCATAAAATGGGATTTTTTATTAATTCAATGAATAAATCTTTTTCATTTGAACTGTCCACAAGTGCATGTAATATTATTTTATCCTTTTTTCAATGTGATATGAAAGCGGTTACACTTGACCCGTGTTTCGAGGTCTAATGTAAATTTTAAAAGTATAATATTCGATTCTTGTCATATTCACGAGATTCAAATGGAAAATATTGTGTATTCATATCTTTTGTAACTCCGCATTGTTGCAATTATTAGAAGAAAGAAAAAGAGCAGAATCAGGTTCTCCACATTTTCTACTCTCCACAAAAATGATCAAGTTCCTTAATATTTATATTTTCTGATTTCATAATGAAGGATATTCTATATCATTCATTTCATAAATTATAACTATTCTCAATATTCCAAGCTCTCCACGAACTAAGCAGATACGGCACTGGTTGAGACAATTCTCTGAACAGAAAAAACATGGGCATAACAAACCCGTTAACAGTTCAGTTGAGTATATTTGACGCCGTTTCTATGAAACACCTCCGAAATGTAATTTCAATATAGCGGCAAATCGCTCATAATATAAGAGGGGATACATTCATCTTCCGGTTCGAATATTCGAGTATGACTATTGATCGATAGCTACATTAACGCCTTCGTTTGAATATAATAAAAAAATCAAATCACGATTGATAATCAATAAGAGACAAAGTATTGTGAAAATAACGCTTTTAAACGTGAGTTTGCTATTATTTGTTTCAAAAATATGTAACCAAATCTTGATGAGGATTTAGATAAAGCATAGTGCATAAATTGAATGAAGAAAACTTATATTATATTTAATATATATATATATATATATATATATATATATATATATATATATATATATATATATATATATATAGAAATTCTTAATGAATAAGTAATAGAAGTGGCTGTTACTTCATGGACGTCTACCCCGAATATAATACAAAATCTGTCTGCAACTTGTGTCATATGAATTTGCGTGCCAACAAAATTAATGGATATGATCCACTTTTTGAAACGACCCAGATAACTACTTTTTATAAAAATAAAATCATTTATCATTTTTTGTAGTCAATTTCAAATAACGTGCCATCTTTCTAATTCATTTGATGTTTTCTTCAGTCACAGGGAACATTTTTCATGAGTACAACTTTTTGGGTTTTAAGAGAAATCATCCATAGATTACAATTCAATTTTTATTTCTTCAGATTGTGGTCGTTAGAAGTCCAATAAAATATGAAAACAATTGATTGTTCTTTAATTTTGAAGGATTGGGTGATGTTGAATTTGTTAAATCACAAATTATAACAAAATGATAATATCTTAACGAAAATTGAAATGGACATATATGTTTTTATTGAACAATGAAAATAAATAGTCGATATCTCTATTATTCCAAATTATGCATTGTGCGTTCTCTAACAAATGAATTCACATCATCAGACTAAACCGGCATTTGAAGAAAAAATAAAACAATAAAATTATATATTTTTCTCACATTTCAATCGTATCTACAGAGTGATGAAATGAATGTTCCAGTGGATGAACCTCTATTGAAGAAGGCTAGGGTCAGAGACGACACCAAGTGCGTTCGCTGTATGAAGCATTTTCGAAAGATTCAGGTTTCCAAAAGTAAATCATTCGAAACTCGTGAAGAAGCGAAACAATTTTTCGAAAAATTACGATTTTTTTGTTCAAGTTCGAGATTGCATGTGCAGCAAATGTTTCGAAACACTGAAACGAGCTTCAAATAGAAAATTGAATTTGTCATCAGAGAAAACCCCTATTTCTATGACGGAAGATGAACTACAAATTCCATCAACACCTTCCGTAGAAGAAAACGAAGAAGAAATTGAGTGGGAACTCTCTCAGACCTAATCCCAAGTTTCGATAGATGAAAGTCAAACCAGTTCACAGGAGAATCTGTGTAGTAGTGACAGAGGAAGCATAGTTTCAACTCTATCGCGTGGTTCCCTTTATTCTCCACCTTTAAATGAAGACAGTAAGCCCGCTGGTGTTGAAACTATCACTGTGCAGTTCGATAGGGTCCTTTCTACAAAATCATACTGTTTCATATGTAGAGAGAAAATGAATATTTGTGACGTTCCTTTCGAAGCAAGAGTTCAAGTTTTCGTAAAAAGGCGCATTTTCATACCAAGGAGAAATAGATGTTGTTCTAGACATATTATTGAAAAACGGTTTTATGAAGATGAGTTGAGGGCATTGGTTGTGTGTGCAAGTGAATCCACAATCGAGGCTTCAAACATTTCATAGATAAGCTATCAGATCAAGTCGACACTACACTCCATGAAAAAAATTGGAAAGTATTCAATTTCAGAAGAGAAAGTCAAAATATGAACTGGGTACAGCTGGGATTCCATTATCGAAATACAAAAAATGTTGACATCTATGAGAGATTCTCAAAATAGAAATGTTGTACAAGCTATTGTAATTTTTCTTTTCAAGTTGAGATCAGGAAACTCTAATCAGTTGATTGCAGATATTATGGAAGTCAGCGAAAAAACCGTAAAAGATTCTATTCACTCTGTGCTCCCAAAACATTTTGGCATTCAAGCCCATTCCAGAGAATTTTTTGTAAAAGAAACAGCATCAGCTGCCACTTTGTTACTCGATATAGACCAGGACACACTTTTAATAATTTGTGATGGAACCTACCTTCAGCATGAGAAAAGTACCAACAATCAGTATCAAAGAAAACCATATTCTGTACAGAAGAAAACTAATCTTTGTAAACCTTTCACAATCTGTACTACGAATGGATATCTAGTAGATTCGGCAGGTCCTTTCGAGGGAAATGAAAATGATGCCTCAATTTTGGATCAGTTGATGAAAGATCCACATGGACTATCTTCCATTTTGAAACCGGGAGATTACTTCATTTTGGATAGAGGGTTTCGAGACATCAAGGGTGAACTGGAGAGAAGGGAATTCAAAGTTATCATGCCTGCTCTCAAAGAAAAACGTCAACAATTGACAACACAGGAATGTAATGAAAGCCGCTTTATTACCAAACTTAGATGGATCGTTGAGGCTGTGCATGGGCATATAGCTCAAAACTGTAAGCTGCTTCACCATAGATTCTATAATAAGTCTTTGCCAGATGCCGAAGTTTATTGTCAAATTGCTTGTTCATTATTGAACCTAACTGGAAAACGTTTCAAATCCAGCGACCAGAAAATTAGGTTGATCATTGAAAGAATTCAATTCAAGAAATACGATGAAAATGAATTGGCAAGAAATGTCGAAACGGCAAACTACGCTCGGAGAACAGTCCCCTTCAAAGAAATATCATCTGAAGAACTGGTCGATTTTCCGGAACTAACGTTGTATGATTTGGAAGTTTTTTCAACGGATCTTACCAGTTATCACAATCAGTGCTCTATCTGATTAAAATGTTGGAAAAAGAAACAGGTCAACTCCCACTAAGTTACTTGATTGAAGAGCCTGGAACTTTGAGGTTCGAGGTGAAGTCGAGGCACATCAGTAGCAAAACATATGAATGTTTCATTGAGTATCATGCCGACAGTAGCGGGTTAGAAGCAATTGAAGGATACTTTTGTTCTTATGCTAATGGCTTAAGAACAGTAGGTTGCTGTTTCCATAGTGCTGCCATCATTTATTACCTATCATATGGTAGGTATCTTTCAAAAATTATTCGGCCAGCGGAAATTCTAACAGAAATATTCGATATTGAAAATGTTTGCCCAGTTATTCACGAAGATAGCGATGAAGATTAAGTTTTGTTATTTTGTTTATAAATTCTTGTAATCTGTGTTATACATATGAAAAAATAGTAAATGAACTCAATAAAAGTTTGCATAGAAATGAATCTAATTATTTCCCTGTCTCATAAAATCACAATTATTAGTTATGAAGGATTTTCGTAATCCTCTATATCTGCTCAAACGGAGCGAAATTGATAATATTGAAAAAGTACCAATGAAAAATCGAATGATTATAAGCAAGAGAATTGACAAAACAATCATTTTTTGTGTTCAACCAAAAATTATTATGATAATATTATTGATTGTGTTTTTGTACAACATATCTTATTCAACCTCGTAACCGACGACATTTAGAATTTCCTTTCAACAAATCTTACGTGTCTATCAGTTTTCTATAAAAAAGGAATTGGTTACATTCAATGTGTGAAATGCCTTAGTGAACATCGTTGAAACGTCGCTCAACTTTTCATAGTGTATCAATAATTTTTTTGAATATTTTTGTTAAAATGAATGATAGAAAAGTAACCTATAATTTTTAATTGAGAATTCCTGAAAACTACCCCTTTGCCAATTATCACCACTGAAAACGACGAACGTTACTTATTGTGATAACGCATATCAGTCTTATCGAAATGTTGGAATGGTTATCGCCCGGGACATTCCATGCCATTTTTCTCGAATAAAAATTCAATAATTATTTCAAATGCCTCAATGGGTGGCCCGGAGGGTCCTGAGAATTTCATATTGAACACCATACTATTTTCCATACATATTATTTTTTTCAATATTATAGATTACGAGAAAAATAATAAAATAAATCATCTCTTAGCCAGATAGCCTAAAAATTTTATTTTGGAGATTATACTATTTTCCATTGATATTATTTTTTTCAAGATTATAGATTATGAAAAAAATAAGAAATCGCAAAAAATACAAAATTTTCATTCTCACAAGGGGGGCGAAAAAATAAGGAATGACAATAAGGTGTGTGTATCAGATTTCTGTGAAAGTGGATAAAAAACAGTTATTGGCTATATTTAATGTGAAAAATCTCCAAGTGAAAATCTTTCAACTTGTATAATAGCTCAACAGTTCAGAATAAGTCAATTGAATTTGAGTGTACTATGCAAAATTGCATTTTAAACATTTTTTGTCCCTACAAATTTTTCAATAAAATTAATGACAAAAAAGTTACAGCCAATTTTTCATAGAGAATTCACAAAAAATGCCTTTTTCTCAAGTGCCACCACTGATAACGAAATGAACGATACTAGTTGTTATAGTACATATCAGCCCTATTAAAATAATTGAAACAATATCACCCGGGACACCTGGGTTTTCTGCCATTTTTTTCCAGTTTAAAATTTCAAAATTTTTTTTGAAGGCCTTTATGGGGGGCCCAGGAGCCCAAAAAATTTTATTTCGAAGAACAGACTGTCTTTTATATACTTGAATTTCTTCAATATTTTTCGAGTCCTGGAGTGAGAGAAAAAAAATTAAACATGAAAAATGCCATTTTTTCACCCTCAGAGGGGGGAAGATAGGGGAAGGAGAAAAAAAAATATGGTGAATGTTTTTCAGAACTGGGTAACATAATTCGAGGGTCAAATCGAAATTTCGTGATTAAGGGCATTTCGACTATCTTAACCGAGGAGACCCTTTGGATGATAAACTGTCAAAAGCCAAATTTTCAGAAATACTAATTTCTAAAAATATTTAATTTTCCAAATTTATTACCTCAGTGCACGGCACTGTAACGGTCGAGCTAGTAAAAGTTCATTTACCTAAGTGTTATGATATTCGGCAATTAGCAATAATGCAATAATGCTGAATAGCGATATTAGACTTCGACCGAAAAATCGCGACAAGTCAGAGAGATTATTAGTTGCCTCCGAGGAGAACACATCCATCACCCCTGAAAATGTACCTCTGGTAAGTGTACCATATCTTTGTATTTTCATATTGCTGAACTTTATTTATAACATTGTTGAAGGCTATGTTTTATCTCCATTTCAATAAACCTGACTATTTTCTACCAATGATTATTATTGCTATATAAATTCTACCATCTGAGTTAACCCCCAAACCGCGAGCCTTTTGGGTTCGCGACATGTGGTGGAGGCACCTTACGCAATCTTCCCGTTGATTTTTGTCACGAATTATTTTTTTTCGCTTCATAAATGTTCACTACTAACATGCATGTATGTATGTATGCATGTATTTTATTCTTTTATTCATTTTTGCCTCAAGTATTCTTTAAATTATTTCGAAACATCTAAGTTTTTACTACTTGCTTCCTCATTTGCTCGATAAGATGTCGATTATTGCATTAAGGTGTGTATTCACCAAAAAAGCGAGCACGAGCGAACATTCGTGTATGTTTGCTCATGCTCATGTTTGCTCGACATATTGATATCTCGTCCACACCAGAGCGAATATGTTCATGTTTGGAGTTGATCCATCAACTTTGTGCGAGCGCGGTAAATATGGCTGACCATGAAAAATTATTGTTAGCTAGTGCTGCTTTCGTTGTATTGACATTATTGAAAAGAAAAAAAAGAAGAAACGATTTTCGCAAGCAACTGTATTTAAACACCGACATATTTATAGTGGTAGTAGCCTATTGCGAGATTCAGAACAGAATTACGGAATGTTCCAGAATTTTTGCCGAATGTCCCCTGGAGATTTCAAAACTCTGCTAGAACTGATGGAACAAAAAATATTGAAATATGACACAAACTACAGGAGAGCTATTCCTACGGCAGAACGACTTGCTGCAACCTTAAAATTTCTAGCAACGGGCGACTCATATAGCTCTCTCATGTATGTTTTTGAAATATCTAAACAAGTACGGCCAAGTTCATGAAAAGTATTGCAGGATGCAGCAAAACGCAAGCGATCGAAGCGCGAGCAGTTTTGACGATTGAATCCCGTCCACACTGAACGAGCACGAACAAGTATTTTCTTTGATGTACCGCCTTCCTCTCGATCTTTTTTGAACGCGAACAAGCAAACGTTCGCTCGCTCGCTAGCTGGTACTCACCAGACGATTATTGATGCAGAATGCTCGCTCGCTCTTGTTCGCTCGTGCTCGCTTTTTTGGTGAATACCACCAAAAAAGCGAGCACGAGCGAACATTCGTGTATGTTTGCTCATGTTTGCTCGACATATTGATATCTCATCAGTAGAGGGCTTAAGACGGAAGTGGACCTCCCCCACCACTTTGACCTTGAATAACCTTGATGACGAAGCACCTTGAATGACCTTTGGTGTGTGTACTACCAAGCACATGCAAGTTTGACCTTGAATAACCTTGATGACGAGTCACCTTGAATGACCTTTGGTCGTGTAGTGTGTGTACTACCGAGCGCATGCAGGTTTGCCCTTGAATACCATTGAGTGTTGGCGTGGTCTAGATCGAACAGCATTGCCCTTGAATGACATTGGTGAATCATTTCTAGGTTGCAATTGAAAAACATCAAAGGATCTTGTGACCTTCGATAACTATGAGTATTCCCAATATCGAATGACTTTGTGCAATGTCAAATTCCAAATTGTTTCGACACAAGATTTCGAGACTATATTCACGGAGAATAATTTTGACCTACAAATAACCTTGATAACATCCGCTGTCGAACGGACACACAAGCGCCCTGTTAGCATAACCCTTGAAGGACCTTGAACTTGTTGGACCTTGAACTTCTCAAGACAAGAACGGTACATATTTCTGTAGTTGATCATCAATTCATACTTGGGAAGGGGGATATATATATATATATATATACATATATATATATATAACGAAAGTCCTGGTTACTTCCACTACGATCATTCAGCGTGTGTGTATTTTCTCTTATTGAGAGTGATTGAGAGTTATTGGAGATGACAATGTATTCGTGTAGTGATTGCGGTAAAAAATTCACTAGGAGTGACAACTTGCATCGTCATCAGCGGGATTCTTGTTTGTCAAAGAATGAAGCTGGACCATCGAAAAGGCCGAGGATGGACATTCACCCTACACCTCCTCCAATGCAGACCTGTTTGTGTTGCAATATGAGTGTTGCTTCTAATCAGATGAATTCACATCGGAGAACTTTGGAACATAGAACAAATGCATGTGTCCAATATGGAGAGGGTGTGAAAATTATCCGTACTGCTTTCAAATGTAGAATTGTCAGCTACAGGGTGGATAGTCAAAACCACCACACGGATTACATCATCTTCTTCAACGAGATGAGACAAAAAATATTGAAATTACTGGAAGAAGTGTTGATGATCCACAAAGCGGTGAAAGTTAACATGGAGGTGTTTGGACGATACAATCTGCAAACTAAAGAGCTATCTGATATAAAAGCCTTCAATAGCTCTAATCAAGTTATCGATCAATCGAGTGACTTGAACATGGTTTATAATACCTTCATAGATAGCCTTACAACTCAAGCAATGGAATTCAATGAGCGTGATTCAGGTATGTTGTAATACATTCACATGAGTAATCTCTTGATTGATGAAAAAAAATGGGTTTTCAGGTTGGACTATTGATGAAATATTGTATATGGAGGTTAATGTCAACAAATACAGTCCACTCGGAGGGTCTTCGTACATCAAGCTGCCGAAGTATATCGAGTCGAAGAAGGCTATTGTGAATGTCAACAATCAAGACCAATACTGTTTTGCATGGGCTGTAACATCGGCATTGTATCCCGCCACCGTTAGAGTTAACGAAATTTCATCATACCCACCATTCCATACTGTGCTGAATGTGGCAGGTATAGATTTTCCAGTTAAGTTGAAGGATATTCCAAAATTTGAAGTGATGAATGATTGCTCTGTCAATGTTTATGGGCTGGAAAGTAATTTGAAGAATGGTAAAATTGAATATGAGGTAGTCGGTCCATTACATTACTCCAAACGTAGGCTAAATAGTCATGTTAATCTTTTAAATATCACCGATGAGTCTGGTAACAGCCATTATTGTTGGATAAAAGATCTGTCGAAATTAGTTTCTTCTCAAGTGTCCGCAAATCAACATAAAAATTATTTTTCTGATGGATGTCTATTGTATTTCGGGACTGAACGACATTTACTACGCCATCAGTCGAATGATTGCAATCATATTTCGACAAGTACACCCTCAACAAAACTCAGAGTAGATAAATTTGGAAAATATGTACCTGAAAATATTTTGAAGTTCGAAAATATCGAGAAACAATTGAAAGTTCCGTTTGTTGTATACGCCGATTTCGAATCAATTCTGAAACCGGTGCATACAACGGAACCAAATCCTGCTTACTCCTACACCAATCGGACTTATGTACATGAGCCATATGCTTTCTCGTATCTTATAAAGTGTTCTTTCGATGATTCCATTTCGAAATTTGTATTATACAGAGGTGTAGAGGCCGGTAAAGTTTTTGTTACAAACTTGGAGGCTGATCTCACTGATATATATCATAAATACTTGGAGAATGTCACCCCCATGACTCCTTTGACTGTTGAGGAAGAGCGTGACTTTAATATTGCCACTACATGTGGAATATGCGAAAAACCATTTGAGGATGGTGATGTTAAAGTTCGTGACCACTGTCATCTAACAGGCAAAAAGAGAAATGGAGCGGCGCATTCAACATGTAATCTCAATTTCAAGTTACCCAATTTTGTTCCAATAATATTCCATAATCTCAGTGGTTATGACTGTCATTTATTTATAAAAGAGTTGTGTTGTAACAAAGACAAGGTTGACGTTATCGCACAAACTAAAGAAAACTATATATCTTTCACGAAACATATATTCATGGAGAATAAGTCTGAACGAGATGGTTATATGAGGAAAATATTTTTAAAATTGAGATTCATCGATAGTTTCAAATTCTTGGCCGCTTCTCTGCAAGAGTTAGGCGATAATTTAGATGATGAACATTTTGTGGAGATGAGAAAGCATTTTCAGCAAGTTGAAAAATTTAACCTCATGCGACAGAAAGGTGTTTTTCCATATAGTTTCATTGATTCTCTAGATAAATTGAATTATCCATGTTTACCTCCCAAGGCAGAATTTTATGACAAATTGAGTGAAAAGCATATTTCTGAAGTTGATTATGATCGGGCGAGTAAGGTTTGGAATATGTTCAAGTGCCGAAATTTAGGTGAATATTCCGACATATACTTGAAATGTGATGTTTTGTTGTTGTGTGACATATTTGAGAACTTCAGAAACATGAGTTTGAAAACATATAAATTAGACCCTGCTCATTATTTCACTTCCCCAGGTCTGTCTTGGGATGCAATGTTAAAAATATACAGGTGTAGAGTTAGAGTTATTAACCGATATCGATATGGTACACTTTTTCCAAAAGGGTATACGTGGTGGTGTTAGTCAATGTTCTGAGAGAAAACACATTGCAAATAATCAATTTCTTCCAAATTATAACCCTGAACAACCTTCTTCTTTCATTATGTATTTGGATGCAACAAACCTCTATGGTCATAGCATGTCGCAATCACTTCCATCAGGAGGATTCACATGGCTCACTCCATATGAAATTAGTCAATTAGATATCAGTAGTATTCCTGATGATAGTTCCGAAGGATACATTTTGGAAGTAGATGTGCACTATCCTGTAGAATTGCACGATCTTCACTCAGATTTACCCTTTTTAGTAGAAAGTATCATACCACCTAATTCAAATTCCAAAATACCAAAACTCATTCCAAATTTGAATGATAAAAAAAATATATTGTCCATTATAGAAACTTGAAGCAAGCAGTCCGTAATGGTTTGATGGTAATAAAAACTCACAGGATTTTAAGATTCAATCAATCACCATGGTTGAAAAAGTATATAGATCTGAATACTGAGTTGAGGAATAAGGCTTCGAATAAATTCGAAAAGGGTTATTTTAAACTCAATACAAACTCTATATTCGGTAAGACCATGGAGAATGTTGATAATAGAAAAGATATCCGACTAGTTACCCATTGGGAGTCTATAAGAAGGGGTATGGGTGCTAACTCTCTCATAGCTCGTCCCAATTTCAAAACCATATCTGTATTCTCTGAGGATTTTGTGGCTATACACATGGGTAAAGTAAATATTTGCTATAACAAACCATTGTATTTGGGATTCTCTATTTTAGATATGTCAAAAACTGTTATATACGACTTTTTCTATGACACAATTAAAAAAAATTACGGATCGCAAGCTTCTCTGCTATATACTGATACGGATTCTTTGATACTGAAAATTGAAACTGATAATTTTTATCAATTCATGGTCGAAAATGCTGATAAATTTGATACTTCGAATTATGGTGAAGGTAACAAATTCAATATGCCCGTAAGTAAATCAGTTGTTGGAAAAATGAAGGATGAACTCCCGAATGATCCTATTATCAGTTTTTACGGTACCGGTGCTAAAGCTTACCATGTCAAAAGTATATCTGACGAGATGAAAAAAGCTAAAGGTATAAAAAAATCCGTTGTCAGAAATCAAATTTCAATAGACGATTACATGAATATCGTCGAATCAGGTGGTGTGATCCTTAGAAAGATGAATGTTTTCAGGAGTAATTTACATGATATACATACATTGATGTGTAATAAAGTCGCTTTGTCCCATAAGGATGATAAGCGATTCATTATTCCCAACACTACAAAAACATTGCCGTGGGGTCATACTGATATTGAATTTTACCAAACTGAGCCCGATGAAAACTTCAGAATTCTTCTGGAAACACTAAAAACTGAAAAATATATCGCCGATAATAAATTGGATCTTCTCATCGAACTATTGGAAGAGCAATCAAATAAATGAAATCAAACAGTGACTGTGAAATCTTTATGCTGTGACTATTGAAATGCTGTGCTTTTGTTAATAAAGAATTTGGAAAGAACGACCTATTTTATTCATATCCTCTGGGTGGTTCTTTCCCTGTGCCGCCCCAACCATCGAAGAGCAACGATGCTTAGTTCAACTTATTCCCACAAGGTAGCGCCATCTACGCGTTGCCATGAGCAACCTCATAAGCGGGCGAAGCCCGCCAGGGTGGGCGAAGCCAACCCAACCTGGGGGGCAGGGGGGGAGGGTTTTGAGGACCCCGGAGGGGGCGGCACAGGTACCCCCGGAGGGGGTCCCCGTGCCGCCCCTCCTAACCATCAAGAGCAAAGATGCTTAGTTCAACTTATTCCCGCAAGGTAGTGCCATCTACGCGCTGCCAATGTATACTCAGTGAACCATTTCATATTCTCAGAGGAGCAGAACTCAAATCATTCCACTTCAGTCATCAGTTGAGTCGGAACCTTTCACTCCAGTGTCGAGTACCTGTGAATTATTGTGTTTGTTTGTGCCAGTGCCAGATTACGGATTTATACCCTATGTAAGTACCTGCTTTAAATTTATTGTTCTTTGTTTGGTTGTCTGCTTGTACCTGCTTTTATTGTTCTTTGTTTGATTTTCTGCTTTCGAAATTCGAATTCGGTATGAATATTTATCATTTTGCTCTTTCTATTTTCATATTCAGTCTTATGTTAGACATGGTTTTATTTTATATTGTTTGCTCATTTTCAAACTCATGTTGGAATGAGTAATTCTCTTTTTTGTTTTCTGAATTTCTATCATATATCTGGCATCAATAATGTTCATGCTCGCACTTAAATTTGATTTGGTAATATCTTTTTTGATTCATCATATTCAAACTCATGATTCGCGTGGTATTTTCCATTTATTCTTGTATTGTTAAAATTATATATTTCGTTGAATATTTTCTATTTTCAGTAACATGCCTACTTTGAAAAATCTGCTAACTTCGACATCCTTATATTTAATTTGTTGACATGAATATTTATCATTTTGTCCTTTCGATTCTCATGTTCAGACTTTTGTTTGACATGGTTATATAATTTTTCATGCTCGCACTTGAATTTGATTTGGTAATTTTTCATTTTTGATTCATCATATCGAAACTTATTATTCGTGTGGTATTTTTCACTTCATTCTTGTATTGTTAAAATTATACATTTCGTTGAATATTTTCTATTTTCAGTAACATACCTACTTTGAAGAATTTTCTAACTTCGGCATCCTTATATTTAATTTGTTGACATGAATATTTATCATTTTGTCATTTCGATTCTCATATTCAGACATATGTTTGACATGGTTATATAATTTTTCATGCTCGCACTTGAATTTGATTTGGTAATTTTTCATTTTTGATTCATCATATTCAAACTTATGATTCGTGTGGTATTTTCCACAATATTCTTGTATTGTAAAATTCATATATTTCATTGATTATTTTCTATTTTCAGTAACATGTCTACTTTGGAGAAATTGCTGACTTCAACAACTTTTCCCGTGGTGAAAGAGGTGAAGGTGCACTCAAATGTGATCCTTCAAGAAGGCGTCGCACCACGGGACCAACCTGTGGTAGTTGCGGCATCGGCGGGGGACATGCCGCTTCTTGCAGCACAGGAGCGGACTGAGGTGGCTGTTCCTTCCACGTCGAGGGGTCCAGCTGGGGCATTTTTCGGGGAATTCAACCCGAATACGAGGTCGTCGGAGATGTCCCCAGTGTTGGATGGTGTGCTGGATATGGCGGAAGAAATGGCGGTGTCCAAAAGTTTGGAACATGTCGATTCTGGGAGCGAATCCGATATGTTTCCAAGTCCGCAAACGCAGATAGAAAAGAAGAAGAAGGTCCTTCCAACTTCGAGGGGGAAGGATCTTTCGAAATTCTTTCCGCTCTCCGACTTTGACTCTGAGGATGATTTTGTTGAACAACCTCAGAGTAAGAGTAAAAAATGTGGTGGACTGAAGAGGAAGGCGGCTGACAGTCCACCAGCGGAGAGCAAGCGGCAGAAGCGGGCACCGCCGAAGAAGAAGGAGACGTCCCAACCGCCGAAGAAGCCGCAACCGCCGAAGAAGCCGCAACCGCAGAGGAAGACTCAACCCCCCAAGAGGCAGCCACCGCAGTCGAGGGCTCCTGCGAGAAGGTTTCCTTCGCAAGTGCGAGGGCGGATTGGTGGCAAACTCGCTGCCTTTCGTAAGAGGTGTGCGGAGGCTTCACCTTATAAGTTGTGGCCACGACCTGCACCTCTTGCAGAAATTGAATCTGCACCGTCATCCCAAGAGAGGGAGGCACAGCAGCCTTCTCAAGGGAATGAAGCGGATCCAGTTTCTCAAGGCCCTGCGAGAAAGACTGTACCTGAGGAAATGACTTTCTCCCAGTCCCATGCTGAAGCTTCCACTTGGGTAACCAATTTGGGAGCCAGAATGACGGCTTGGAGTAAGTCATTAGTCGAGGCAAACGCTGAATGCGCCGAATATGATTCTGCGTGTATTCGACTTGACGCTGAGTTGAAGCGGAATGACGAAGAACGTCAAGAATCATATCGGCGGATTCATGAATTACAACGGCAGATCCAATCATTAGATGCCAGGGACGCTAGCATCAATGATGAAAAGGAGGGAAACCTCCGAATTCATCATGATGCTTTAGCAAAAAGAACTCGGTACAAAACTTTATTGCAGGACTTTGGAAAGGTATTGAGTGGGTATATGGATTTAGTTCCACCACCAACACAGCCAAATTAGTGTAAAATTATTTATTTTGTACAAAGTTCTTGTTTTTTGTGAATTATATATTGTGCATGTTAGATTTAGGTAATATGTAAATAAATGTTTCTGTATATATAATGCATGTTAGATTTGAGTGATGTTTGAATAAATGCTAGTTTTAAGTTTTCTTTTGTAAATATAATCTCGTCGAAAATAAATAATAACCGTTTTCATATATTTTTGCAATAAAAAAATAACAATATATTATTTCTTTCATTTCTTCTCGAAGAAAAAATCGAAATATTTCAAATAAGTAGATTTTTCAAGGTATTATGATATTCAACACAATTCAAATACAATTCAAACTGTAATATCAGAACTATGTTAAATAAACACTGTTTTGGAAAAAGTTATGAGAATGAATCGAAATGAATTATGAAAACAAATGTGAATGTTCATTCAACATCAAGGTTACTGAAGGGTAAAACTGTATTCGACATCAAGGTTACTGAAGGGCAAAACTATTCGAAGTGAATATTTCTCTGATAGTTTTAACAGTCTCAAAACTTTACATTAAGAGTATTCGAATGTGTAGTTTCAAGTAAAAAAATTCAATCTATCAGAAAAAATCAAGGTTACTGAAGGACGAACCTCATTAGTGTATATATTTCTCAAAATCAAGGTTACTGAAGGACAAACCTCATTATTGTAGATATTTCTCTGAGAGCTCCAAAATTTTTGAAAGTCAGTATGACTACTTTGGTTCGGGTTTGAAAGTCTCTAAATTATTCGAAAGTAATCATGCAGATAGTGTCCAGTAGTGGCAGAAAATTTTACTGAAGATCAGAAAACATCAAGGTTACTGAAGGACAAAACTATTCACGAACGATGTGTTCCTGAAAGATTCATCATTCAAAAGTCTTCATAAGGTCAAGGTCATTCAAGGGCAATAAACCCCCACTTTTCACCCCACCCTCCTCAAATCATACAAATACTGCTGTGTTCTTCAAAATTCCACACTCCAAATTCCACCATGAATCGACCAGTCATTCAGGAAGCTGATTCCACTAGCGAACCACATTTTGAGTACCAACTCGACGATGTTCCTAGCGATGGTGACATCCAAGTTTGGGCGATTGACTCAACAACGGTTGATTATGAAAGTGATGACCTAGCTGCGGGTTATGATGGATGGTCAGATAGCACCATTGAACTTCCATGGTTTGACGATGATGAAGAGCAGTTTGGTGATCCTGATGATCCTGATGCGGACTTTGGGGTAATGAATGAATTCTTCCCCATATTTCGGGACTCTCCTAGCCCTGAAGTTGATCCTGAATTATGGGTGGAACCATTCGATGAACAAGGCATTGTTGTAGTGTCCCCTGAACCCGACATCATTGTCATTGATGATTAGGTTGGACTTTTGTCCTTGGAGTGCACACTTTCTGGCTGGTGCACACAGAATGCTGCGGGGTAACGGGGCAGCATTCAGCCTAATCATCTGACAGGATATTTTCAATCTTGAGATAGAAACAAGTTACTTATCTGCTATTCATTGTAATATTCGAATGAGATGTTTGAATATAAGATTGTTTGGTACGATCATCATTCATTTGCAATCTACTACCAGTTCAAGACGCACGCATCATGCGCATTGCTTTCGTTGACATCCAAGGCTTCACTGTCGATGGAGTATTCCATCCAAAAGAAATTACTATCCACATCGGTTACCAACGACTCAACTTCCTATTCAAACCACCGAAACCGTATGCAGCACTGTCAAACAATGACAAAAAGACATGCAGGTACTTAGAAAAGTTCATACATGGCATTCCATACTCATCGGGAAATATTGATTATTGCAAAGTTGACTCTATCCTGCAGAATAGCCTTTTACATTCAACTGATCTAATCTATGTGAGGGGTAGTCAGAAAGCTGATTTTCTATTGACCAAAATTCGAGAAATAGGAATGACCTTTCCATCGGTCCAGGATGTATCCCGATTGGATGGTTCAGTGCATGGAATGGTGGAAAAATATCAGCCAACATCCACTCTTTGCCCAAATCATATCACCTCCAATTTAAAGTATATGTGTACACAATGTAATGTAGATTCTCTGATACATTGGTTTTCTAATGTGATTTTACCTCATTGACAATAATATAATATATTCAATGTTTGTATGAATGTACGTGTTTTATTTTTGAGATGACATAAATGTGTGAGATTAGGTTGAATGCTGCTCCAACCGCGCAGCATTCTGTATGCATCAACCAAATCATATGCACCCCAAGACTAAACAGTCTAACCTAATTCACACTCACTGTTGCAATGGTTGAACAGAGTTACATGTATGACACGCCTGTATCAATCGAAATTGACGCAGTGGATCATTACACGCTCTACAACATAATTGCGTCACTTGAATGAATGGCAAGGTGAAATGGATCGATACATGATCATACCATCCACCGTTATCATTCATGCCCCAGTATAGTCGAAAACATATCAAACATATTTTCTCGGTTTGACCATCGGTTTTTTCGACCTCCACATAGGTCTCTGTCACGCAGAACAATTCTGCATCGCCAAAGGTGCTGCTGATATTGAGTGTAGCTTGCCTAGAAATCACCACACCACCAGACACATCTCCAGGGCGATCAACGTAGGCGTCACAATCGATACCTTCATCGGAGTCTTCTACTTCGAAAGGATTGGCGGCAGCTACATCATCACCTTCCAACTGCTCCCACTGATTGTTGATATCATCAGCCGCTAGCATAGCGAGGTTATCATTTCTTGCAGCCATATTGCTATTGATCAATTCTAAGAGTTGTATTCTTCAGGAAAATTGCTGAATACTAACTTCTGAATCCACAAACCGAACATTTTATATCATGGTGGTAGCACCCCACCTAAAGTCGACTCTGAATTACGATCGACCTCAATGTGACCTTGTCAACACCCAACTCTGTATTACGATCGACCTCAATGTGACCTTGTCCACCCCCAACTCTGAAAAAAGGATCGACCTCAATGTGACCTTGTCTACCCCCACCATTTACTGAATGATATATATCAGTGAGGGGCTTCCATGAAAAGATATATTCAGTTTTAATATCTTCAGCTAGAATCTACTCCGAACTTGAACTTACAAAATGCCTTTTCCAAAAGAATGGGATGTTAAAGCTAAAATATGTGTATACCCAATACAGATCCGTGGGGACATTATGTGTTTTTTGTCAAGACTACCCGTCGCAAAGATGAAATCAATCCGTGCAGTGGGCTATGTAAGACTTGCATATTATGGAACCCCGTTTCGCCTCCAGAGCAGCCAGATTTGGGGTCAACTTCAGGAGATGGTCTTCTTCTGTGTTCCAAGTGTCACCTCGAGAGAATAGAATGCAGTAATATGGGCATCTATCGGAACATTTGTGTGAAGTGTTCAATAGTGGAGAATCAACCAACATGGTCACGCTGTATTCAATGTGATAATTACACCACAGACTGTTGGAACAATTTATGCAGTATATGCAAAAGTGGATGGGGGTTATGTGAAAAGGTTGGTGCACTCTACCCCAATGGAAAGGTACACTTCCTGAACTGTTGGTGTCTCGACCGTGAAGGACAGATTAAGAGGAAGAAGATTCACAACCATCGCAAATCAGCATTTGTGGAGTTCGCAAAAGAACAATCAACTTCATAAAAACTGCTTTTTTTCTAGTCAAAATGTATGAGTCAATTTTCAAATATTCGAATAATAAAATCTTCAAAATATTTTTTTGTATATCATTATTCAATGAACTGATGAGATGGTGTTTTGTCATAGGTATGGACTCAATGATGATTCAAAAGTGAAACAATATATTTTATTTTTATTTATACATCGCACATCCCCTTCAAAAGTGTATTATCTCAAATTTCTTAATTTTTAAGATTATTTAAAAAATCAATTCCTAAATATATGTTCTTTTCCCCGGCAAAACCGTATTATTGCAAGTTAAAGGTAACTCCAATAGATGTCGCAACTTGACCGCGTGGGTTGGGTAAACTGCCGCACTTCTCCCCGTCTAAGCAGTGTTAACTCAACTTACTACGAGTACGAATGTCAACGTTCCGTTCAAAAGTGTAATAACTCTAATTTTACGAATATTAAGGTCCATCGTGGCATTTTGTTACGAGAAAAAGTGTATTAAATCAAAATAGTGCCTTTTTTTCCCAAAAATAATGGTAAGTGCGATACAAAGTTGTGGTAGAAAACAGTAGTTTCCCGAAATAATACAGTTTTTCCCGGAGGATATTTATTTTTTTAATTTTTGATGTAGTTCTATAGAGATTTATTTGGATTTAATACCATTTTACTCGGGGTTTTTTAAACTAAAATTGTATTATTTCTATTTAGCACCATTTTCTTCGGAATGTTTTGAATAACTTTAAAGTTTGCATGTGCTATGTACTATGTACGTATGTAAAAAATTAGGGTAATGAATTTTGACTGACTTCTACTTGTTCAATTTAAAATAATCAATCAATCAATTTTGCATGTTTTTTTTTAGAATCAATCTGGGAAATCAAGAAGTGAAAAGATTGTGTTGGCTGCCCTAAATAGTTGCAATAGGGATATTCAAGTCCCAAGTACTTCTCAGCAAAACAGGAATCCACAAATACGTGATCTACGTTTTAACGAGAAAGTGGAAAATGAAAACAATCAAAACCTATCAAATAATGATTTATATCCTAGTGAAGATGACGATAGTGTTAAGGATCCTACATTTTCCTCCAGTGGCAGCTCTTCTTCATCTTGCTCTACAGAAAGCTCTTCATCTGATGATGAAGAAATAATTGAGAAAACCATAATAGAAGGAGAGGGGGTACAGAAGGAGTTACAAGAGGGGGTACAAGAAAAAAAAATGTCAAAAAGAGGCAGCGCAATGAGAGTAATGGGGAAAAAAATATGAAAAAGAAATTAAGAAATGCTGGCAAAGCATATGTTTCCTCTGCCAAGTCTAAAAAATGTGTGGGCCCCAAAAGTGTCAGAGAACCATGTAAAGATAAATGTATTTATACATGTGAAAACAAAGTAACTTATGATCAAAGATTGAATATTTTTTATGAATATTACAGCCTAAGTAGTTGGTGTGAACTTTTGTTCCCGAATATTTATTAAAGTGGACTGTATGGAAAATCAGCATATATATGTAGAAACCGAAAGGACTTACCAAAGTTTCCGAAGTGGAAATTTTCTTCTGCTGGTTTTCTCACCCTTTTTTGAGGAAAGGATTAATTGTAGGTTCAAGGAAAGGATGATACTGTCCACGCAACAGTTTGAAAAGTTCTTCGATTTACATAACACACTGATAATTCAGAATAATTAGTTTCACATAAAATTGTCACTAACGTGGTTTCTTTTGGAAGGTTCGAAAAATGAATGGTTTTATCTCGTGTTTGCTTCTTTCGCGCAAAAAACCTATTTGAACGGTCGTGACTCCTTCGTCAAAAACGAAAAGTGACGATGCGAGGTTATTTGTCCCCTGATGCTTATACAACCCAAACTACTGACAATAAAAATAGTACAGTAAATTGCGACTATCTCCTATAACAACTAAAAATGAAGAAAATTAAATAATTCATAAATACGGCGTGAACATCCTGACCGCGCCGGGTTGAATTTTAATTCAATGCAAAAAATAAATTCGTCTAGAATCCAAGAAATACTTAATTGATACAGCACTCTGCCGAACCAAGTACAAAACAAAAATTAATTAAAATAAATAAAAATGCATTTCATAAGATGTTTACTTATGAACCGATTACTGGTTTGGCAAAGGGCAAAGTTTAACAGTTGGACGACTATAAGAGCCGTTTTTTGTCCGTACAAGAGCAGACCTAATTACACCATCTCTGCCTGGATATACCTTTTCGATAATGGCTAAAGGCCATTGTAAAGGTGGATGATTCTCGTTAATGATTATGACTACCATTCCTTCTTTGATTGGATTAGAAGAAGTGTTCCATTCCTGTCGAACTTGAAGGGTTGAGAGGTATTCAAGATGCCAACGTTTCCAATATTGATTTACAATTGAATCTAACAATTTATATCTATTCACAAGATTGACGTTTGCAGAAAAGGTATTTTCAGCTGGTAATGAATTCAACGGGGATCCGTAGAGAAAATGTGCGGGTGTTAAAGCTACTGGATCTGTTGGATCATTAGATAAACAGCACAAGGGTCTAGAATTGAGCAGAGCCTCAATTTGTATAAGGGCGGTATTGAACTCTTCATAGCTCAAAATTTGACTGCCTATAACCTTTGTTAAATGAACCTTGACACTTTTTATATTCGACTCCCAAATACCACCCCAGTGACTCGCCGCAGCGGGATTAAATCGAAATTCAATTTTTTGTGAGTTTAATTCCTTTTGAAGGGCATCGTGTATTCATGGGAGTTGACAAGTTGATAAACTTCATCCAAATATTTTTTGGCGCCTATAAAGTTTGAAACACGGTCCGAAAATAATGTGCTACAATTACCTCTACGAGATAAAAATCGTTTGAGAGCTGCAAGAAATACTTCGGTGGATAGAGCTGAAGCTAGTTCTAAATGGATTGCTTTAGAAACTAAACAGATGAATAGACACACATATGCCTTTTGGCTTTTTATGCCTCTTTTTCGTCCCATAGTTATATAAAAGGCTCCAGTGTAGTCTACTCCAGTCAACAAAAATGCTTTTGCCTGATTCACTCTTTCGGGGGGTAAATCTGCCATCATTGGGTAGGTAGGTTTGGGATTGAATTTAAAACAATAGTTGCACTTCCATATACGTTGGCGAATGATATCACGAGCAGATAAAATCCAATAATTCTGTCTCAGTAGGGACTGTAATAGGTAAGCACCGGTATGACAATGTATTTTATGTTTATAATCAATCAATAAACTGACAAAAGGGTCGGACTTTGGTAAAAGTATGGGGTGTTTATGATCAAAACTAATATTAGAGTTCTCCAATCTAACCACCCACTCGAATGATGTCGTCTTTTATAAAGGGTTTCAAACGACGTAATCGGGATTTCAACAATTTGTTTTCCAAAATAGCCTTATATTCATCATAAAAATGTCGTTGCTGAACTGCCTTAATCAAGGTAAGTTCTGCCTTTTCTAAATCAGAACGTGCAATCGTTTTTCTATTAGGTAAAAGTCTAGCAAATCTCAAAAACAGAATTGTGGCATTTAATAGTTTGGTCCAAGAAGAAAAATGTTGTATGAGATGGTACAATGGGGAAATTTTTTCCTCTGAAACTAAAAATATACATTTTTCTTCTTCAGTATTTACATCTTCAACTTCATCGAAACATTTGATTGGCCATTCAGAAATGTCCCTTCTCAACCATGAGGGTCCAAGAAACCATGAAGAATGATTCACTAGTGATAAAGGGGTTAAACCTCTGGATGCGCAATCAGAAATATTCTGATACCAGAAACAAAATGCCAATGAATAGGTGATAGGTAACTATGGATTTTCGCAATACGATTTGAAACATAAGTTTTCCATCTTTTTGGAGTAGAATGTATCCAATTCAACGTAATCATCGAGTCGGAAAAGGCATAAATTGCACTTATATCATGTCTAGGCGAATAAGTGTCTTTAACATGAGATAAGAGTTTCGCTAATAATGTAGCTGCATTCAACTCTAGTCGAGGTAATGTAACTTTAGATGTGGGACTAATTTTCGATTGGGCGCATACGAAATCAACATCTATTTTACTATCAGTAATAATTCTGACATAAACGACGGAAGCCAAACCAGATATGCTAGCATCTGCAAATCCTATCAAAGTTAATGATGAATTTTCGAACACTGAAATATGCCTAGGAATATTTACATTTTTCAATTCTGTTAATTCTTGTTGAATTCTATTCCAAATTTTTTCAATGTGAATAGGAGCCCTTTGATCCCAATCAAATTTCAACTCCCAAAGTTGTTTCACGAGAATTTTGAGGTACAGTGTTAAAGATGATAAAAAACCCAAAGGATCAAATGTCCGAGCTAATAAAGATAATATTTGGCGTTTGGTACAAGGTAAATTTTGAGCATCAACTTTAAAACTAAATCTATCATGAGAAGAATCCCACTGAAGTCCTAAAATTTTCAAAAAACTTTTATCGAATTCTACCGGTTGAGATAATTTCAATGAATCTGGTATTTGGGATAAAAACTCACTAGAATTTGACATCCATTTTACCATCTGAAATCCACCGGCTTGGAACAAACTAACTATTTGGGAATGGACCTCTAGAGCATTGGAAACAGAAGGTAAACTACTGACTAGATCGTCTACATACATATCTCTTTGAATTGGTATAACAGCTTGGGGATATCGTTCAGATTCATCATGGATTAATTGTTTGATAACTCTCAAACTTAAATATGGAGAAGGTTTTAAACCAAAAGTTACTGTGTGCAACTGATAAAGTGAAAGGGGATCTCTCGAATTAAATCTACATAAAATCCTTTGGTATTGTTGATGCTCTTTTACAATATGGATCTGTCTGAACATTTGCTTCAAATCTGATGTCACAGCAATAGGAAATAATCTAAAATTCAATAAAATTGTAAGAGGGCTATTTTGCAATTTTGGACCTGTATATAAAATATCATTTAGTGAAATATTGTTTTCAGTTTTCATGCTGGCATCAAATACTATTCGGCAAGGAGTTGTTAAACTATCAGCTTTAAAAACACAGTGGTGTGGTATATAATATGAAGGAATATCTATGAGGTCACTAGGAACTAAAGACATGTGATTTTGGTCAATATAATCTTTTAAAATATCTAAATAAGTTTTTTGGAGTTTTGGAAATTTCTCCAAACGTTTTTCCAAAGCGAAAAATCTATTTTTAGCAAGTTCGAATGAGTTTCCCAGTTTTGTTGGGTCGTCTTTAAACGGTAACGCCACTGTATATCGACCAGTATGGTCTCTACTAAAATTTTCTTTGAACACGTTTTCACAGACTTCCTCGTCTTTGGTAGGAATTGGAGTTGAAAAATCTTCCAATTGCCACAATTTTTCTATCAAAGAATCCAGATTCAAAAAAGTACAATAGGATGGCGAGGAGAAACAATTTTCAATGATGGGAGCCTGACCCATGACTATATAACCAAAAGTGGTTTCAAAGGCTGTAGGTGTACCTGCTGAACCCGTGATACGATTTGAACCCACGATATCTGCGAATATCGAAGCACCGAGTATCCCATCAATATTTCCAGGGGTATGGAAGGTTGGGTCTGCCAGTGGGAGGTTTTTCAAATGAACTAATGAACCATTGTCGACAACTAAATTTGGCAAAGACTCAGAAATTTTATCAACAAGTAAAACTTCTATTGGAAGGTTTATACTTTGGTCCGTATTTGAATGAATTGTCAAATTGGTACGACCCTTCAAAGGTTTTGTTGTACCACCAATACCGATAACATTTGAATTTATTTTTGTGTATGTTAAACCTAATTTTGTACAACATTCTAGAGTCAATAAATTAGACATAGAACCGCTGTCAATTAAGAATCGAATATTATGTGGTTTATTCCAGCGATCGAATACTTTAACTGTGCTCAACAAAACTATTTTCAATTGATTGAATTCTGTAGAATTTTTTGTGCAATAAGTATGATTATTCTCCTGAAAAGATTCTAATTTATTTTCGGTACTTGTGGAGGGTTGGTTCAATGAATTGTCAAAAGGATGATTCTTTTCTTTTTTATCATATCTATGAAGTTACGTGTGATGTTTCAATTTGCATCGTAAACAGGTAAAATGTGATGGACATGAACTAACTCTATGTTTTTTGGAAAAACAGTTGAGACACAAATTATTATCTTTAACAATTTTATATTTCTGTTCAAAGGAATCATTTTTGAATTGTTGACAATCTTTTAAAAAATGAAAGCCTTCATGGCATGCTATACAACTATTATTTGTACCAGAATCATTTGTTAAAAAGGTTTTATTTTTGGAAAAGTTTGGATTAATTTTAGGAGTGGAAGAATTCAAACGAGGTTTGTCATTTTTATGAACTATTTTACTTTGTTGCTGAATGAATTTGATTAATTCATCGTATGTAGGCAAATCAGTACTAGTACGAACAAGTTCGAAGGAATTTATAGATTCTTGGGACAATTTGGACATGGCAATATGAGTTAAAATGTAATCAGCTACATCATTCAATTTCAAACGTTTTAGGGCATTGACATTGGTATCAAATTTTTCTAGGAACTGTTGTAAACAAGAAGGGTTATTACTGGGCAAAGGTCGAAAATTCAATATTCTCTCTAGGTACAAATTGGCTAAACTTTTACTATCATTGTAAGTATCTTCCAACAATTTCCATAAAATATAATAATTATCTGGAATGGGCTCAACAGCGTTACATGTTCTTAGTGCTTTACCAGTTAAACTTCCGAGTAAATAATGTAATTTTTCGGCATTAGTAAAGTCAACTCTGGAATGAACTAACTGCTTGAAATTTTCATGAAAAAGAGGCCACATTGCAAAATCCTCCCCATCAAACTTCACCAATTCTATTTTAGGCATGAATAATTTAGGTCTATTTTCAATATTTGGGTCGGGATTTGAAGATTTGGTCAATAACGAAGCTGCCAAATACTCAACGTTGCTCAAAAGATCTTCAAAACCATCCATTAAACTATAACTCACAGGTTCATCAGGAAATAACACTTGTTTGAGCTCTACAATACTTTGAACAACGTCACGATATTCACCAGCTGATTTTGCAAATGTACTGTATCGAATTCTGAAATTGTCTTTATATGTTGCATTATCTTGGTCTCTTTGAAAAGCATGACCGGCATCGTAACACAATTGAATTCGCTTAAAAATGTTTCCTCGCTGAGCTAGAAGCCTATCTAATTTCAATTCATCTCTGGATTTTGGCATCTTGAATTTATTTTCAAATTAAAGTCAGACAAAATAACAAAATATTTTGCTACCTTTTAACTGGACTGAGAGCAATTGCGTTCGAAGTGGTCGAGAACGACTGGCGCAAAAAACGGTGAAAACAAGTCGTATGTTTTTTTGTTTTTTGATGAAAGAAATATATGATTCAACGACAATTTGTACAATTGAATTCTGAAGGAATTTATTGGAAATATAGAATCAACTATTTCTAGAAAGAACACTTTATGTAACTGGTAACTGAAAGGGCAAAGGCTAAACTACAACATTCGGCAAAATTCAAGAACAAGTGAAACACTCGCTAGAGACAATTTCGAGAATAACTAGGCAGATTCAAACGAAAGCAATATTTAATTCGGCTCGAATGGATCAAAACAAATGGTGTGAACTTTTGTTCCCGAATATTTATTGAAGTGGACTGTATGGAAAATCAGCATATATATGTAGAAACCGAAAGGACTTACCAAAGTTTCCGAAGTGGAAATTTTCTTCTGCTGGTTTTCTCACCCTTATTTGAGGAAAGGATTAATTGTAGGTTCAAGGAAAGGATGATACTGTCCACGCAACAGTTTGAAAAGTTCTTCGATTTACATAACACACTGATAATTCAGAATAATTAGTTTCACATAAAATTGTCACTAACGTGGTTTCTTTTGGAAGGTACGAAAAATGAATGGTTTTATCTCGTGTTTGCTTCTTTCGCGCAAAAAACCTATTTGAACGGTCGTGACTCCTTCGTCAAAAACGAAAAGTGACGATGCGAGGTTATTTGTCCCCTGATGCTTATACAACCCAAACTACTGACAATAAAAATAGTACAGTAAATTGCGACTATCTCCTATAACAACTAAAAATGAAGAAAATTAAATAATTCATAAATACGGCGTGAACAGTAGTATTGATAGAAAGCGAGATTTTTTGTCAAAACACATGGAACTAATAAGTCCCAAGTATCGATACGTTAGAAACGAAAATCATAGAAGATTAAATTACGCATTCTATTTTGTTATAAATGGCAAAAAAATAAGGGTATCCAAATTTTTTTTTAAAGCTACTCTTGATATTAACGATAGAACCATCCTTACCGTGAAGAACAAAACAAATTCTGTAGGTGTTGTTTCTGAAGACCGACGTGGAAGGCATAAAAATCATAAAAAGGTTAATGAAGATATAGAAATAGACGTTAGAGCTCATATTGACCAAATTCCTAGAATTGAAAGTCATTATCTTAGACAGCAAACTACTAAGGAGTTCATCGATGGTAGTAAGACAATCGCAGAATTATATAGAGATTATCAATCTGAAGCGGAATCTAAAGGAAAAAAATTGCAAACTACCACATGTACGCAGACATATTTAATACAGAGTACAACATATCTTCTTTCAGCCCAAAAAAAGATCAATGCTCCCTGTGCTATCAATATAATACAGCAGATGGAGAAGCAAAGGACTTACTGAAAAGCGCGTATGATGAGCACTTGAAGGAAAAAGTCCTTTCCAGAAAAGAAAAAGAAACGGATAAGGCTCGACTGGGAAACTATTTTGTTGTGGCATGTTTTGACATGCAGGCTATTTTTTCTGTACCAAAAGGGGAGATTTCAATTTTCTACTATAAATCCAAATTAAACACTATGAACCTGACAGTAACAGAACTTGGAAATGACTCAACATATTGCTATGTTTGGCATGAAGGGGAAGGTGGTAAAGGCGCTACAGAGGTTGGCTCCTGCATCCTTCAGTATTTGGAAACAGTAGCAAATAAAATGGATAATGAAGATCTAGAGGTTGTTCTTTATAGTGATAACTGTGGAGGAGAGCAAAAAAACAGGTACTTTCTTTAAATAATATATTTTTAATAAAAACAATTAATGATAATAATAACATTCCTATAAAGATACCTGATAGCTCTACTGATGTTTGCTGTCCAGAAGTTAACAATTGAAAGAATTCTTCACAAATATCTTATTGTTGGACACACGCAAAACGAAGGAGATTTGTTTAAAAAAACAAATTTCTTTTAGGTCAAAAGATGTTTAAAATCTGGGCCCATATTTGTCCCAGATCAATGTACTTTAATAAGGACAGCAAAAAAGAAGGGAAATCCATTTTTGGTGAGGGAATTGGCCCATAACGATTTTATTGATGTTAAGCAACTAACAGCGGCAATGGGCACTAATTTTAATATTTATCAAAATGTGGAACCAGTCCTTTTAAGCAACATTAAGGTTGTGAAAGTGGAAAAAGATGTACCATTTTAATTTTTTTACAAACATTCCTACGCCGAGAGTAACTATGAATGGAAGGTGGTCGATATCAGACGTGAAAAAAAAAATTACTAGAACTTCAGGCTCCGCGAATAAAAACGTAATTTTCAACACTTTACCTACTCTAGAAAAAGCCTATAAGTCAACATTGCCGCTAAATGACAACAAGAAAAAAGATCCTAAATTTCTAATGGATAAACACTTCATACCAAATTATTACCACACCTTTTATAACTCCTTAATTTTCTAGTTTATAGATTTTTTACGCACAATAATGGTCGGGTGTTATTTAGTTCAAAAGTTTGTTAAGCTTGTTCAATTTTTTCATTGAATAGAAGTTACAATTTAGTTGTGCTACGTTTAAAAAAAAAACAGTGCAATAAAACTAGTGAAAATTTTAAGTATCTTGTATAATTGAATACTTTAAACCAACCCAAGAATTAATGAAAGTTATAAGATTACCGAAGAAACCTGTATTATCTTAATCAAATATCGATATTTTAAGGATAGATTCAAAAGAGTTTTATATTTATCTTTATGTTCTCCAAAAAATACCAAAGTCATTATTTAAAACCCCGCTAAAATATTATTTGACCCATAATAAAAAAAAACAAATTGTATTAACGCAAATTTTATTTTGCTTCTCCTGAGAAGTTTTCATACTTTGAGATACTACAGTTTTGAACGGAATGTGCGACATTTGAACAGTGTATTGCCACATCAAATACAATTCGTTATACTAATGAACTTTTATCGGTCCATGAGCTATGATCTTCGGAAAATCCGAGTCATTTCACATAACGACGGTTTCCTTCTCTCTTCAATACTCTCTCCACCGAATATGTATGTGGGTATTTCGTTTTATTCAATTCCATTTCATAAAAAGCACCCTTGATTGGTTGTCCATCCATATCTTCAAGTGCATACGTTACGGGTCCTGTACTGTTTACTTTCACGACAGTGAAGATTTCTGTTGAAAAGTTTGCAGTGTAACCCTTGTCGAAAACACCTTTATACGTACTGATTTTGACTTTATCTCCAATTTTGAATTTACTATTTTTGAATCTTCCAGTGTTTTGCCATCGTTGTAGCTTCTCCCGAGATTGCGAATAAATGTCCAACTTTGTAGAAGGTGTAACATCTGCAGGCTTCATACCTATGGTGCGATGGACTTTGTTGTTGTACCGATCAGTGATGGTGGGAAGAATATTCAACCATTTGTAGTTACCTTGAAGTGAAAACTCCTTATAGAGCCAAGTTTTCAATGTTCTTATAACACGCTCAGCAATTGCAGCCTTGTTAGTACTGAATGTCGAATAATGATCAATATGGTTCTTTTTCATTAGCGATAAGAAGTTTGAGTTATAGAACTCAGAACCTTGATCGGATTGTAAGTTTTTTGGACAAGACTTCGCATCTTTCAATACACTGGCCATAGCTTTCGTGACTGCGACTCCAGTTATGTTTTTGAGAGGTTTTGACCATACATGCTTTGAATAGCAATCGATTACTACGAGAATGTATCTATAACCTCTATTTTTCTTAGCATATGGCTGCATCTCCATCAAATCCATCTGCCACAAATCTGAAGATCCCTTTATTATGGTTTTCCTTCGAGGAAAATTTCGACGAGTTGGCTTATGCAACTCATTCACAATTTGCCTTTTAGCAGCACTCATATCAACTTTCTATGACAGAAGTGGGTTCCCACGCAGGTGGAAGAGCTAGTTGTCCAGTCCTCCAGTGCTTAGGTTTGGAAATTGACTGCTCCACTTTAGTAACTCTCTCAGCTATAATATCGACATTCTTTATCGAATTATGGAGTTGATCCCTCAAGGTATCGATTTCCTTAGTCAACTTGATGATCTCTTCAGAAAATGTATCATTTTTTTACCGATAACAAATCTGAGGTCACTTATTCGTGCATCAAAGAACGCTCTGGCATCTCGTAGCACTGTGATGATAGACTCTTGAACAGCGTTTAGAGTTACTTCTTTAATTTCTCTAATGTTATCGTCAACATGTCCTTTTACTCCAGTCTATGACGGTAAAAAAAGTGTAAACTGTGTATTTATCCCATATAGCACCGATTCGTATGAAAATTTGGAAATAGGTTCTACTTACCCTCTATTTCAAAATCTACCCTGTGCCGAGGGTTGCTTTCTTCCTGGGGGTGGATGTCACCCCTTCTTGGGGGGTGAAATTTTTTTTATTGGAAATAAGTGCGGAAATCAATAGATTGACTGATTCCAAGCACTTTTTGGTCAATGAAGTTCTTTCTGAAAAGCAATACTTTTCGACTCATTCGCGAGTGAAATTGTCGGTTTTCAGGCAAAAAAAAACACGTTTTCAGATTCTTTTTCGCGAATAACTGGAAAAATATACATCTCATCGAAAAACCTGCAGAGAGCAAAATTATAGCTTTTGGAAAAACAAAGGCAATCGTTCATTTGTGATGCATGCAAACCCACTACAAACTGAATAATTGCTTGTTGAAAGTTGATTGGTATTTTCAAACGCCAAAATGGAAAGTTTCTACGTACAATAAAAAACCAATGCATTGTTCGGGAAAAACTCATTGGACCTTTTTTAAAGTCCTTCATAAATCCTTCATTTTAATTTATAAAAGTTTCTAACATCAAAACTGACCGAGGTATGAAGGAAATAATGTCGAATCTTATTATTTCGTTGAAAAAAAATTGTGAATAACTCATCCTCTCTTCTCTCCCCTTTGAAAAAAATCGTTTTTACTCCATAATTCACTTCATTCGTGTTCTTATAATGAGTTCTGAGTTTTTCATCAATTGAAAGTACGTAGTTTTGGAAAAAATCGAGATTGAAGAGAAAAAATCATATATGTATATATATATATATATATATATATATATATACGCGTTTGTGGTACGCTCTGTAGCCCACGGTTTGAATAGATCGCTGTGAATCCCAGCAAGAAGGGCAAGAGGAGAAATGTATTATATCGCATTTTCAAATGTTTGCAACTTTGTTAAGCCCTGTATTCTATCAGTACCTAGTGTAGCCCTTTGATATACTGAGTATAATAACACAACTTTGTTTAGCCTCGCGCTGTTGCCGTTGACGAAAGAGCTATATTGTGCAAGGTCATTTCTGTTTTGTCTTGCGAAAAACGAAAATTATTTATTTGTGCTTTTGAAGTGGATGTCGATCGTGATGTAGTGTGGCCCGATTGGCGCCAAGATGTCTAACAGGTCAAAAATGATTTTGAACCTTTGCAAAGGAAGAGACTGCCCAGTGGATGAGGTAAGACAGTTTCATTCATTTGTGACTATGTATAGTTTTACTGCAAAAATGCATTATACTACAGTAATATTGATTGGATCTCAAAGTATCAGTGATCATACTTGTGAGCTTTTCGGACGTTTTCCGATAATAAATGAGGATATTTTTGTGAGAGCATTCTTGTAGACCACATGCCATGCGCCATGAGATTTTCTACTAGCTCTATCAACGGAGTTGTCGATGTATTGTTGAAACGAAAAAATGGAATTGGGCTTGTTAGTTCATCCCATAAATTTTGAGCGCATCAACGTATCAAGTAAAAATTCCTCACAGTTATTTGGGCAAGGTAAAGGGGGTTGAAATTGTATTTTTCTCGGTTCTTTCTCGTTTTTTTACGACCTTCAAAAAAATTTGTTGTCCTTTGAAATTATTTTTATTGCTATTCAGCACAAATATGGAAAATTTCGAGTGATATATCATTTTCTCTGCTTTTAGGACTACGAGTAAGAGATATTCTTCACGTGAAATAATAGATATAATGACCTAGGGAACCAATATCCTGAAATGAATTGTTTCAGATATGCAGGCATTGAAATTGATAAATATACATATTCTTTCTTCACAAGCTTTTATTTCACATGCCTATTTATTCGGGTAAAATCTTGCAAATTAATTTTAACCCACTCCTGGCCGTTCAATCAACTTGAAATTTGGCAGGTGCTCATAATTCCAGTGACAATGAATTATGATATTGCTAGAGGAAAATCGAATTGGAAGCTCCAAAATGGCGGACCAGTATTGTGATTATCCGATTCGATTCGAAATTTGAAGGGAGTTAGAACCCATGCAATTGGTGTTGAGGTTACAACCTTGGACGGCAAACAAACCATCAAAATCAATCGAAAACCTTTTCTCCTTTCCACAAGCTTTTATTTAATTCCACCATCCCAGATGGATCCAAAATGGCAGACAATATTCATTGATTATGTTCTGATTCGATTCAAAATTGGTATATGGTGGTTTTCGGAGCCGGATGTTATGAATTCTTTGACAAAATTCATAAATTCAACATTGCGGCTCCAAAACTAGAAAGTTAAAATAAAAAATAAGATAAAAAACATTTTTGAAGAAAAATCTACTGAAATGGAAAAAAAAATTTTCGTTGTTTGATCTAGATTATTCTGTAACAGACCCATAAGTTTGTTTCGGATACAAAATAGGTTATCTTGTGGGACAAGATTTTGAATCTGTTACAGTATAACCAGAAACGTTTTTTTATAATTTTTTCTCGAAAACTTTTCAATTCTTGTGCATCCTTATTCAATTTTTTATTTATAATGTATTCAGTGCAGCTTTCCCCAGTGAATATTTTACAAAAATGTTTTATTCATGTCCTCATGGATCCATCTTTATGGTAGAATTGAAGTCTTTCGTGAATATTGGACAAAAATGTTCAAATAAATAAATATTGCAGAAATGGTCTAGAGATTTCTATCATTGATTTATTTCGTACATTTTCTGGCAAAAATTCACTTCTACATGAGAATGATACAAATATGATAGTACCCTTGTAGGAGGCTGAGAATGATTAATATATTTTTTCCACATTTAGATTATTTACCCAGTAATTCATCTGCCTCACCAAACTTATGGAAAAAACAAACTTTCTGAAAGTCTGAATGGCTATATTTTTTTCAAAGGAAGTAGACAGTTCTATTTTTTCTTTCAGTACGGAGAGTGTATTTTACTGAAGACCAAAAAGAAAGAATATGTTCATTTTTCAAAAAACACATAGGGAAAGGATTCCTCCAAGAAAACATGAAGTTAAACAATTCATCGAAGAAAATAAAAAACTGTTCAACAACAAAAATTGGGTTAAAATAAAAGCGCTTGTTTTTAACTCTTATAAAAATAAATAAGATGATTGAATTTCACTGAGTTCTTCAAAGATTTGATTGTTTTATCATAATTTGGAATGTTTTTATAAACAGTTATTTTCATATATTATTTAAGACATGTTACATAAATTGCCGACTTGATTATTTCATTAAAGTTTCTTCAGCCTATTTTTGGTTCGATTTCTTTCCTATCCTGCCCAAAATTAGAGTTGAATGACAGTATTAAAACCCACGCGAGTGAAGTGCTGTCCAGGAAGGCTGGGAGTGCTGCTCTGGACCGTTCGTAATAGTAATCATAAATCTCTAAATCTTAAGTTACTCGTAGCATGACAACGGCATGCTCACATCAGAAAATAACGAAATGTGACTGCACATAAATTTTCCTGTTTTTGTGAAAATTGAGACAATCGACAAGTGGTACTAGCGAGAGTATATAAAAAACAAAAGAAACGGTCCAATGGAGCGAAGGAGCGGAGTAAATATTCTAAAAAGAATATTTATCTCAGATGAATTCATTTCCTTGCAAATTATGAGGATTCGAATAAGTTGAATACCTCCGCCACCAGAGTAAACAAGAATTATCGTATGGTATATAAGCTGCTGAATTCAGATTTGCAATTTTACTACTTTTCTGATGAAAATACTCCCATGCATGCAAATAGTCCATGGCATTTCAATACAGAGTGGCGATTCTATTTCATGAATTCGATTATCAAGAAGCTCAAACTATGACCATAACCGCTCAATCATAATTACATACACATAGTCTAAGCAATTCAATAATTGAATTCGTGAAATCGAATCGCCACTGCTCGCAAAGTATACACACCTCGTTAGGTGGGCTTCACAGAGACAGATTCTTGATCGTTTGAAATTGGAAATAGCCATGAAACTAACTCTGTGAAGCCCTCACACTACGTATGCATGTTGCCAAATCTAGGGCTAAACAACGAACATAAAATATTGTGAAATATTGGGGCTCATCTACGTTGTTGAAATAATAATCTGTATGTGAGTACACTGCCCCCTTCTATGAATGCCTTGAACTAAGTGCTGTATCTTGGATTGGTTGAAGTGTTCTTGTGAAGCCCTAGCAAAAAATTGGGAAATAGTTCCAACACCGTTGTAAAGCCCATCAGAACATATATACACCGGCATACGTTGTGGAGCCCAGACTCGGGACACACAACGTCTGATTGGGCCACACAACTGACGCTCAATATCTTTTACGGGCTCTTGAATGACCGTATATATGTCTATATATATATATATATATATATATATATATATATATATATATATATATATATATATATATATATATATATATATATATATATATATATATATATATACGATATATATATATATATATATATATATATATATATATATATACGATATATATATATATATATATATATATATATATATACAGAAATGCGGAATTACCTGGACAAGAACTATATACATATTTGTTGAACTATGAGGAAATACCTGGACTGCTTTTTCAGGAAATTGTGGAATTACCTGGACTCAATTTTTTCAGTTTATCTACATGTATGCGGAAGTAACGGGACATAATTTGTCTTCAGCTGGACATATATTAGCAGCGTTGCCGGAGTTGATTATTCAATATAACAGACTAGAAAATAAATCTATGTTCAACCATCAACACTAACCCTTCCACAAAATAATTCGTCACGAGAAGTGTGGAATGAGTAGGGCACTCGTTTTGCTGTCAGAAAATGCCACTTTACATTTCTTGCTGCAATATTTGTCTAGGAGAGGTAAAACTAATTGAGGACGAATAAATGAAAATGGATGTTTTTCAAGATTTCAGACGAAGAGAAATGAAACAAATAGCATTCGAATGAATGTTGATGATGAAAACCCGGTTCCATTTTTCCAAAGCTTTACGTAACAAAAACGGAAAGCGTATTCCATTTCTTCAGATTTTTGTATCATATCGAATATGGTTTGATATTACATAGGGCACAATGAAGAAAATGGTTATCCTCCAGATGAAACAATTTGGATGGTTGTTCAACGAAACAAATCTTGTTTTTTGTTACCTGCTTCTATTCGACTCATTTGTACGTTCGGGTAAAATCTTGCAAGTGAATTTCGATCAACTTCCATTCGTCCTCTTAATTTCGGCAGCTGTTCACAATTCCGGTAACAATGCATTATATATTTTTCGAGAAAAAACGAAATGGCGGCTCCAAGTAAATTGGAGACAAGTTTTGTTATCATAGTCAGATTCTATTTAGATTTGGTAAGTGGCGGTATTCGCGGTCGGAGATTACAATTCTTTATGTCAAAATTCATAAATCCAAGATGGCGAATGAGTTTTGTAATTGAGGTTCGATTCCATTGAAACATAATGGAGGATTTTGAGGTCGGAGATTGTATTTTTTGACAATATTCATAAATTCAAGATGGTAGCTCCAAGTAGTTTTTTGACTATGTTTCGATATTTCATTCAAAATTGATGTGTGGGATATTGCGGGGTCGCAAAGCATGTTTGTTTCTTCAAATTTCATGTTTGAACTTTATTTTCATGTCTCTACAGTAACACCTGATATTATGATGAAAATAATAATATAATGTAATCCACACTAAGTAACTAGCATCCACGATTAGTCCTTACACATATATCTATGTTGATTGCAGAGGTATCCTTCTAGATTTTAACTGAGTAAATTCTTCAATCACATCTTAGAAATCTGTGTAGTCGAGCATATAACATTCTATCGACATTAGTGACAAACTGTTCAATCTCTCTTGAATCATTTCACTTCTCAATTCATTTTTTATTCTTTTCAATTCGGAGAGCGTTCCCCACTACACTTATAGTTACCATCATGCATAAAAAGATTCTCAGTGCGATTTCTACATTGGGAAAGGTGTCTACAATTTTGTTAAATATCTTTCAAAAGATGATATATTTTCAGTATACGATCAGAATCTTCGTTTTAACTTTGAATTTTTTAATTTTGGTAACCTTTCAATTACTACCTTCTGATGTGCACCTTTTTTTCCTTTGTCAGATACACTAGGATACGACTGTTTTGACATTTTATACTATAATTTAAAGTTCATATTTACACAGAGAATAATCAGAATAGAGAGAGTATTTCATAGAGCACATTCAGAAACAACTAACGAATATTGCATATTACGATTTTCAGTAGATCACTTCATGTAGAAAACAGAGAAGTTCAAGATAATATATGAATCAATGTTTCCTTCTTCATCCACCAGAAGATGGGTTCTACTTTAAAGTGGTCTGAAAATTCAAAACCTTGTCATGAAGAAGATTCTATTATAACAATATATAAAATATTAGTGAAAATTTCTCATAGTACTGCATTGCATATTTTTACATGTTCTAGAATAGATTGACAAATATAACCACATATATGAGTACATATAACTTTCCATTTTCGGACAGCTCATATTGAGACTGATAGATTTCCCAAGTCATAGTTCATGAAATAAATAAAAATAATTATTATATACAATCCATCGATGGTCAAACAACTCGCATTGCAATTAATAGATTCTCTTGGAAATAATTGTTAATGAAATAAACTAATTATTACATGCCTGTCTGTTGTCGAAACATCCCGTCGACTGATAGACTATCTGGGTCATATAAATTTCTCTTGACCTAACGCTGAATGTCGCACATTCAGGAAATAATTGTCAACTATGGCCGAACGTCGCGCATTGCAACTTATAGATTTACAATCATAGGCAGCTCGTGATTCAGTCCCAGAATGTCAATAACGAGCTAATCTCTAATAGTTTCATTTTTCTCATCTTCTTCACCTGAACATAGAGGCGAAAAGTAGAATCACCAGAATATCACATATTGCGACTGAGACCATCTTGCTATCTCTGTTGAAATGCTACCAAGTAGGGTAAGAGAAATTGTACGGTATCTATGAGGAATAACTGAATGGGCAAGAAACTTCAAATGATCGTTATGAGGGAAAAATTACTCCTGCGGTATTACAAAGTGGTATGGTGTTTTTGGTATTTCATATCAAACGTTATTTGACTCCGACAGAAGTCCCTCAACAAGAAGGCCTTGTTACCAACACCAATCTAAAAGAACTTCCTGTGTTGGCAACCAGTTGATTCAAGAACTGATGAGATATAGCCATAAGGGGGGACAATTTTTTTATTTACGACTTAATTCACTAATGAATGGACAAAAAAAATGGGCCCCAGAGTGCAGAGAAAGAATAATTTTCTGGTGTCTCTGGGAAGAATATGAGGTTGGGATTGGAAAAAAAATTCTGTGGTTCTTGTTCATCCTGTGTAATTCACTAGTGTGAATTATGATAAATGCATACTTCACTAATATGTTACCTAGAACAGGCAACATTTTAGGGTTTGTCCTTAACGAAGGTATATGGCTCTGATAAAATCAGAGATATACCAGAAGTCATTGGCACATAGTGGCAGCTTCTCCAGTATCAAATGAGGTTTTAGGCCTTTTGGTCTTGTTTGATCTTTCAAAATCATAAGTCCTACATGAAGCTTTCCGAAGAAATAGTAGATTAGAAACCAGGAATGGAGTGGGTATATAGAATAGGGAGTATGTTCAAGACACCTATAACCTGTTGGAGATAATATGAACATGACGACCGGGAACAAAAAGACAAGTTGTTGGGGGATAAGAGTGGAAACTTACAAAAAATGAACTACTGAAATTCGTAGGTTATGCAATATTTTTCTATGAGAGTGGATACATACCACATCATCATCATACAGGCAGTGAATATTTCAAGCCATGTCGTAAGTAGCTTGATATTTGGCATTGATGTTAGCTATAGGTAATGTTCTGCCTCTGCCATCTGAGACGGAAGTTATTTAAAACATTATCTTCAAACGTCTACGGCCGTGTTCCGTTTCCAAATATTTGTTACCATTAGCCGTTCAATTGTACTGGTTACCACAGTGACCGCTTTCTTCAGTGACCAGTCTTGTTAACTGGACAGGGAAACGGAACACGGCCCACACCTAGTGATATAGAGGACGAGCCGCTGAAATATAATTATTGGGATTTCAAGATAAGCGATACGGTGATAAGTTGTAATATTGGTCAAAGTGCCCGTGCGTTATCATTTCGAAATTTTGCAATGTGATTAAAATTATTACTAATGTTAATCAAGCACAAATCGTGGTTAACATTCACGTAAAAAGTGAAAAAAACACTAAAAGCTGTAACATCTACTCACAAGATAGATGGGAGCGTTCACCCGATTTCAAAATCAGGCTCCTTGGACGGAGGCTGTGCTTCCGAAGGAGTGCCTATGCCTCCGGTATAGGAACGCAAACATATTCTCTCCCAGGCAACACGAAGAAGTTTTAGAGAGTTCTCGGTAATCTCTCAGTATGAAATTGTGATGAATTTTGCGAGATCTCAGCGAGGATCTCGAGACCACTATACATGCTCCATATGTCCGCAACCGCGATATTCTCTGCGAGATCTCTGCGTTACAGTACCAACTGGCGAGTTCTCTACGATATCATGTGACGAGTTCTCTGCTATATCTTGTGGCGAGTTCTCTATGATATCATATGACGAGTTCTCTGCGATATTCTGTGGCGAGTTTTCTGTGATATCTTGTGGCGAGTTTCCTGCGAGCTCACGAGAAGGCTACCTATGTGATCATCGCAAGTATTCAATCAGAATTTCCATGTTTGAAAAATTATTACATTCACAAATCCAATTCCAGAGAGCAGACACTAGGATGGACACAAAACATTTCGAACGGACTGTTTCTTACGTAACAAAAGTCTGAATCTGGCGCAAATGGTGTAAACCTCTGGGGTGCAACGCCATCTGCTGGATGGCAACCAAAGACTCAAACTTCTACCGACCAATTGGTTGTTTTTGGGCTAACTGAGAGAACTCGCATTAAGATGAAACATAGCAGTTTCAATGTGAGGTCTCGAAGATTTCTGACGGGGTAATCAGTGCAAATTTCTTGTTTTGGATGAATTCGGGATGTCTTCGAAAAATCGCAATAAGATGAAACATAGCAGTTGTAAAGTGAAGTCTCCAAGATTTCTCATGAGGGCATCTATGCGAATTTCTTATTATGGATGTATTCAGGATAACTTAGGGAACTCGCAATCAGATGTTGTAATGTGAGCACTCCAAGATTTGTTATAGGGACAACAGTGAGAATGTCGAATGGTGACAGAACATGGCAATCGCCAAGATCTCACAATAGAAGTTCACATAAAGATCCTGACTTTCACCTCTAGTAGATATCGCAGAGAAGTCTGTGTTACTTGGTCTTTGTGTTTTGTTCTTCAAACTGTTGTCTTTCAGTACAGAACGACTGTACTACATCTTTCGATAATTAACTAGGACTAGCCTAATATATAAATTCATTTGATCGTATAATTTTGAATCTATTCCAGTGTAGAAAATGTTCAACGAACAAAATCTCAGATGAAAAATTGGAATATTCAAAAATAGAAACATAAAAACCACAGTTTTCATGAAGTTGATAGGCTTTGAGACTTCTGTGCTTGTAAGCCAAAATTAGTTATATGGCGACACCAATGAAACTATTCTATCATTCCCGAAGGTTCTGCTCATTGGTTTCCGTACATTGTCCCTTCTGAACAATGGTGCACATTCCTATATAAGCGGCGCTACATTTACTTTGGAATGATATGGTGCTATGTACAATATTCAATGATTAAAAATGCTTTGTGTGATTTTTTACTAAACAATTCACAACGTGTGTTAGTGGACTCAAGTTTGTACAGGGGTGTGTAGCTCGGAAGTGACAGCCGTGGAGTAAGTACGGCAAATAATGCGAGAATTATCAGATGTGACACTATGTTCCCCAGCATTTCGATTAGGAGTTTCGAATATTTTTGATATTTTCATCAGTTCTGACAATATCACGCAAGATTATTCTGACGCTGATGAAAAAAAACTTTACCTTCAATGATGTTTCTCAATGTCTCATTCTGTACCTCGGAGGTAAAGGGCACACTATGTCTAGTTTTGGCAATTATGAGATTATTTCACATTCGTATAAAACATTTTTTGATTTACACAGAAGCATAGATAACTGTGTTCTCAGGCAATTTTCTGACAAGTTACAGCCTATTAAATAGGCACCAAATCCATTTTTACTCGGAGGAATCATTGTGGACTATGAGAACTGATTTCCTCTAAGAAGGAAGAAAATGGACTTAGTCCCTTCACTTCCGAAGAACAGAATTTGAAATTATGGAGTAACAGTCCTTTCAGGCGCAGTTCGTTCAATGTGCTCTTTCATGTATGTTTTTCAACTGGGATATTTTGAAAAAATCAGCAAATCACACAAATATGATTACTAGCCAAGTAAAAATCAAAAAAAGTCGTTCAAGGTGAAGTTTTCTATAACGTTTCGAAGATATATTGGCCATATCTGTTTCTCGTTTCGATAAAAGTTGCTATTACTTGAAAAGTGTTATCTTTTTTTGCTCCCTACAAACAGATTTCTGTACTCCTCAATATTTATCTACAGTTGCACAAAATAATCAAGTGATATCATGAAATTACTTTTGCAATCCTAGAAATTAATTCTAGCATATTTTGTCCTAATCTAATCCAGTTTAGTTATACGTGCGATTGACGAATACAACGTGACTTATCTGTCACTTGTGATGGAGAACAGGTAATATACAAATTCATGCTTAGTTACTAATTCAGTGAATGGTTCCACACTAAAGACTTGAAGACGGATCTGAACTCTTCTGTGTATACTTAGGCGAAGCCGACCCTCAGAGTTGAGCTGGATCCAGACAGATCCGAAATCCGATGGTACGACGATCCGACAGCTTTCTGATTGGTCTAAATTTGAATTTAGATTCAGACAGACCCGAAATCCGATGGTACGACGATCCGACAGCTTTCTGATTGGTCTAAATTTGAATTTAGACCAATCAGAAAGCTGTCGGATCGTCGTACCATCGGATTTCGGATCTGTTTGAATCCACCCTTACCCCACAACGGTGGTTCAGGGTCCCTGAAAACTAGGAATAGAGAACGAAGAGTAGTGATGGAATGATTCGAATGAAAAAGAATCGGTGACTCGATGATTGAAATGTCTCGAGATATCTCGAGAACTTGCACAGAATCATTCGAATGATGGATCACTCGAATACTTTAGCGAGTGAAATGAACATAGAACATGAAATACGTATTCTGAATGAATTAATTTCTCGGACAAATACACTTTGCTCGTGTCTTGTGTATTCGAATTAATTTCTTCGCTTCTCGAATACGTTCTCGAATAGTCACAATTTGCCATAATACAATTCTAGAAATAATAACGAATCAAAATATATAAACAAAACACGAATTCTTGTTATAAATCGATATAGGATTCTATCTGCTGAAATTGTTGGATGGATGCTTTTCAAATGTTGATTAAGATTGGTGGTATTTCCAAAAAAATTCAACATTTTTTTGGAAATCCCATTGGAGTCTTCAATTTTATTGAAGTGATCTGCTCATGCAATTGATTTTTTCGCAATCGGTCTCATTTTTCAGCAGATGATTAATGTGTGTAATAATAACTAATAACGGTGAAAACAGCAAGTAACAAAATTACCAACAACAGTATAATTATTGCAAAAAGCGAAATAACACAATAAAAATAAAGGAAAGACAAAAATGTTCATGGATACATGCTTTGAAATTCCCGAACACTATTTGGACTTGGACTTTGGACTGACCGTGACCGCAGCGACAGGGCGGAATCGTGATTTTCGAGTTCAGAAAGTTATCACTAGATGTCGGTAGTATCCGAGTATGGATCACTCGAATCATCATTCGATTATTCTAATAACTCGAAAAGCGATCACTCGATTATGATAATGATTCGATTATGCCCATCACTAGAACGAAGGCGATGCCGTCGAGTTCTTCTGATTGTAAGTATTCTGTGGTACAAGTTGATGGAATGTTGAATCTGAATCACAAGACGAGTTCTGATATTCATCAGTAACTTCCATAAGTTCCAACACTGATGTCTCTCCCTGTTTGTGGTTCGTCAGAAACAGATGGAGACATCATCATTCAAATTTGATGTCAACAGTCAAGCTGACTATCACATTGTCATGTCACTTTGAAATTTTGATGTGTACGATGCTTTTATCGTGTTTATTCATTGATTTCGTTGCTTTCGAAGATTAAAACGTTTTTACTGGTATTTGATTACCCACACATTTTCCTTCAGACTGTGATCTCTTCTCACTAGTCAATCAAATAAAAGTGGAAAAACCCGACTGCACATTTTCACTTAGTACCAATTTAGCTTCAGAAATATACGCGTAGAGGGAATTTGTGACCAACTTTTGTCACTAATAGCGAAAAATATCTTTAAAATATAGCAAATCTTCACAATAAGTTATCGTCTGTAACGAAAGTTCCTTCGGGATCTCTATGATTGCGACTTCGATTTTGATATCATGATATCTCCAGAAAGCGGTAGTGCCTATCTCTTTCTAACATATAAAAACGACATGAAATGTGAATTTTCACCAATTTGGCAGTTCATCCCATTCTACTTCTTACTCATTCCCACAGATGTCGGTTAGGTTGTAATTGTTCCAAACGTACATGAGAATAATTTTGCAATCAAAATCCTATAGCACTTGGCTGGTATCAGTAAATTTCAAGAAATACAATCATTTTCATGAAGCTTTGACGAGATAAATGAAAATGGTGAAACAACATAAAACATAAAAAGGGTGTGTTACTACACATTTGTCAATTAGTTGTCAAATTCAAATGCTGTTTGGTTCAATCAACTCAATTTCAGTGATCTGTTTTGTATTCGTGTATTTGGCAGATTTTTTATTATTTTATCACAGGACATTATGGTTTCCTGTGCTCTACGAAACTGCAGTAAAAAATATGACGTTGATAAGAATGAATCAACAGGAATAACTAAGATGTCTAGAAGGATGGTGTACCGAGTTATACCTGGGCATGTTTGGGGTAAACTTGGCGACACATGCCTACTATGATAATAAGCATCATGACCCCTTGACATCAAATCAGTTCAGATGGCGTTGTAACGAAAAGAGTTACAAATTTCCTAGGAAATGTATAAACGGCCGACCTGACGGCTGGCTATACAATTACTTTTGGACGCTGACTGATCAACAACCTATATTATTTGTTAAGAATACTTGCCAAATTCCCTATAATTGTGTTCCTTTCATTCGATTTTGTTTTTTATGAGTATGACATTATATCATTTTGTTGACTGCTCGAATCGAAGAATATAGTTTGTCGATCGATCGGTTGACTATGCACTTCCAATTAGCGTCAACTAGCGATGAATTTGAGAAACACACCACGATACGTAAAAATGACACTAATGACAGATAAGTGTCGACATAAAATTCTAAACAATATCGCATCAGTCCCAGCACCATCCTTCTAGTTCTAGACATCTTAGGAATAACTTCTCATAGGTATGTTAGTAAACATGATGCAGGTCTGTACTAAAATAAATCTGCATAGCAAATTCAGCAAATACATTGAGAATTCCAGTCATGGATTGTTTGAATTGTGAATAAGGATTATTTCATCTGCAGATTTCCCAAGGATTCAGCAATCAAGGCAATCTGGGTTGGATTTGTTTAGAATGGTGTATGGAAATCAACAAAATATAGTAGTTTGCCCCTGGCGTGTCAGCCATATTGGTACTACACTTGGCTCCGCCTAGTGGTGCCGTTTTATGCTCACGGGAAATATCCTTATACCTAGCTTCTCCTTCCCTATTCTATCTCAATGAACTACACCCATTAATCGTATTGGAACTGATAGATTCACCATAAGTATAGCTTCTGCTGCAGATGTTTCAGCAATGAGCACTGAAGTGAACATTACATTACATTCAATGACGTCGGGAATATGACATTTTAGATTCATATGACAGGTGTCATGGCACATAATGAATGGAGGAGATACGATGAATGTGAAATAATTATGACCATTATTATAATAGTATATTATATGCAACGATCGTGTAATGATGGTTATTAATACATGAGCATAAACCGGGATACGAAACGAGCCGAAGGTGAGTTTCGTATCCCGGTTTATGCGAGTGTATTAATAACCATTACATGAGAGTTGCATACGCTATTTTATCTACACCCAATGAATAATGAAGAACTAAAAATATAATATTATTAGGTATTTACATTGAACACAATAATAGTAGGTAATCAATCGTATTTCTTTGAAAAATTCTACAAAATTATAATTAATGGTATAACCACGGAAAATACAACAATGAGAAATAAAAAGAAGAAACAAATGAAAAAAAAAAAATTCTGCCGAGGTCAGGAATTGAACCTGGACGTAATTTTCCACTGCCGGCGGCTTTGACCTCTCGGACATGACCCATATAGTTTCGTTGAAAATAAAAACATATGTGTTCCATTTGTCAAATGAAAAATATAATCCTTTCAATTGAATGTTTTTCTTGTCTAAGACATCTGTGGAGGGTCGCTGATAATTCTTCTATATCACTGCTATGAGACATTTTCATACGATTATCGAAAATTGACCGAATTCCTCAAAAATTCAATACATACTGATTTTGACGTGACAAACGTCAAAATGCAAAGCTTGCACATCATGCTTGATTGAGAAATAATGGGTTCCTATTGGTTGAAAATCTGTATCGTAATGAAAATCTGTATCGTAATGGATTTCATTATAAAACGGGTTGTGGGCATATAAGTGTATTATTAGAGTACGGGTGTAGATAAAAATATTTTCAATTGACTCGGTTCTCGGAAGGAATTTGGAAATTGGTATCAAGAAAAAAATGTATTCATTTATCGTTCAACCAAATCTATTTCTCAAGTTGAAGCGCTTTCACTTTGAAAAATTACAAATATCGCACAAATTACCTTAAAAACAATCAAATCAGTCAGCCTCAAAATAAAAACATTCTCAAAAAAGCCTGAAATTCAACAGTAACTTCCATCAGTTCTATAACTGATGCCTTTTTTTCTGTTTGTGGTTCGTCACAAACAGAGAGAGAGACAGGCATCAGTGATAGAACTGATGGAATCTACTGTTGAATTTCAGAACTTGCCTAAATGAACTGAAGCAGGTACTTCATATGGTCAGAGAGGTTTGATGTATTGCCGCTGGTCTGATGAAATTTGTTACATTTCAACATCTTGCAAAGCGTCCGTCTTCAGATTTTAAGAAATATCCCCATATTCAACAAAATGGACTCAGAGGAAATATAGCAAACCTATTGTCATCGTATTTATCAGACAGATTGGCCGTGTCTAACAGCTTACAGCGCTTAAAACCGCTCCACAAATTTTGACAGTTTTCCATGGTGAAATGTCAAATTGTTTAAAGCGGCTTCACAACTGTATTCTGTTATTCTGACGCAGGCAATGTAATGTGTCTACCACAATGACATTCAAAGCAGGTCAACCTTAATCACAAACGGTGTTCCACAAGGCAGTATCCTTGGGCCGCTATTATTTTTGATATACATGAACTAAAGAAAAAAGAATCGAATTAACTAAAAAAACAGTTTTAAAAAAACAGCTTTAATTTCAAAGGTGTATATTTATTACAATATTCATTGCGAATGTGCACAATATTTGCTCATGTAGTGCTTGGATCAGGTCCATGTATCTTCTTGAACATTATCGCTTACACCGCTGCTCCATATATTTCCTAATATTATAATAGGTCCATTATTACAAAATTGGTAGTAAATAAAACATTTTTTAAAACAAGCTTCCATTTAAATGCATCAAAAACAAAAGGAAACGAATTTAAATGAATCAATCTCATTATATTTTGATACATTATACAATTTTATATGATATGAAAGCGAGAATGAATCTAGAAACGAGTAATTCTGAGTAGAAATGTATGAATTTTTTATAAAAGATATTCATTCAGGTAAATCTCGCGACAAGCTTTTTATATCATATAAACTTGTATCTATAATGTAACAAAATTATGGGGTTTAATTTACTTCGAAGTTTATTTTATGTGTGTACTTAATAAATGAATGAAAGCTTGAATTGAAAAATGTTTTTCACTATCAATTTATTTTTTATTTTTCGTTGAGAACGTTTGGGAATCCGCTGTATTGGAATTAGAATGACATCACTCAGCTAAACACAAATTGTCATCCAAATTAAAGTGTATTTAAAATTTCGGCTCAATCGGATGGGCTGTTTCGCCAAATCTGGTAGAATCGGACCACAATCATAGAACTCGTCCACCATTTTGAAGCCGTCTCCTTGAGATTTTCACTTCTGATCATTAATCCATTATCTCTCCGATGTCGAAAACCACCACAGCACATACCAATTCCGAATAGAATCGGACCTGCCATATATTCACACAAAATTCGTGAGCCATCTTTAAATCTTGAAATCGTATTCCTCGATCTCCAAAACCCCCATTAACCAGTTTTCAATAAAACTCATCCACCATATATGAGTCGCTATTTCGAATTTTGACGTGGAAATCATATGTTTTGTTCCAACAAGAGTCCAGAAGCGTTCGCAGAGCTGTATTGAGTTTGCGCAAAGGCATTTCACCGTTCCAAAAAGTCAATGAAATGCCTTTGCGCAAACTCAATATAACGGTTCTAGACGGTTCTGGACTTTTGTTGGAACAAACATTTGATCTTCGACCTCGAAACCCCCCAAATAACAGTTTGGAATTTGGAATAGAATCGGATCGCATTAGGTTTTGGAGCCGCCATTTTTTTTGTACAAAATCATAATGCATTGTCACCGAAACCAAATGTTAGGTTAATCGGACCACCAGAAATCGGCCAAAATTCGCTTGTAAAAAAAAAGAACAACGGCTATGGTGTATTTTTAGGATTTTTTGAAATGTCAAGATTTTCATAAAAACTTATGAGTTTACGTAAGCATTGCTATTAGTGATATTATGGTGACGAACTCGGTTAATCCCATTATTAACAAAACATAAACATAACCCTAATGTCTAAAATCATGGTGAGAACTATAAATATGACTTCTTCAATTAATGAAATAATGTTTGACGATGGCATTATACTCAATGGACTTTAACATACCGATCAAGCTATAATTAAATGGCAGAATAGTTTCAATACATTAAGTACGTACTAAGTTTACTTCGAGATAGTCGCATTAGGCCAGACACCTATTTTGAGGGTCGGTTGACAAATTACTTAGATACAGATTTCTTATCTGTGGCTTTTTGTCGTGTTTGGCTTCAATAAGTAAGCACTAAACACACTAGAAACTAAAACATTCCTTCGATTTCCCTGCCCCCTCCGTCAACCATGCTGCTCAGACGATATTTGTTGATGCCAGTCGAATCCCACTAGCATCTTCCGAACTACTACCTACAACTTTGAACGTTCCTTCGGAAGAGATTCCATCGCTTCCTACGAACCGTGTTCCAAATGTGACGTCATGAGTTCGTCGCCAATGCAAGATGTTCCAACAACCATTGGAAGTAGTTTGTCACCAAAATATCACTATTGTCAACTACACACGACAGCATAGGTAACAAAAATATGCTGTGTCCACACAAAAACCATAACGATTCCCTACACCAGTCTATACTAAGCACGAACGAATTATTGTTTTCTTTTGAAGCTATTCTGTTCGGACTCTATTCAACGTCCATATTACCCGTTCAATGGCTTATTCTAGAATCGTCACTCATTCCGAACAAATGCTTTACAACACTTATAGATATACTCCCGTGAAAATGTAAATCGTCATAGTACTTTTTCAAAAATCGGAACAGCAACACGAAGTGTACGCTTTTTATATCCGTTTTTTACATCCTTCAAAGCAAGGGTAGTATGTATCAGTTTCTTTAAGATCGTAAACATATTTAGATTTTCATTTATTTATACGTTGATCAATCAATACTCATTATCAACGTTAAACATTTATGAGTAGGTGAATATTAGTCATATCCCAGAATCCCTTACATAATCAGTACATCAAAAATCATGAGAGCTGACAACACTGCAAAAAATTCAATTCGGAATTCAGCTGAAAAATGTGTCCAGGTATTGCACGATGCTGAAAATAAATTTCAATAAACAGGAATTACCTGGACACCCATTAGCTGGACGTCCAGGTATGACACAAATCGTCCAGGTATAACCGCTTCTCACCAAATTTTGTCCCGGTATATCCGCACCGATATATATATATATATATATATATATATATATATATATATATATATAGAGAGAGAGAGAGAGAAAGTGTTATTTGCTATGAAGCAAGATAAATCAGGAAACTGATAAATAGATTATCAAATTCTCTGGTCTATCACAATTTGCATTCAATTCGAAATGCCCACCACAAGATAGCTAGCTATTTCTGGCTTTGGCCTTCATCAGCTGTGGGTTGGCATGGTCCTCGTATCGAAGACAAACTGCCAACCCACAGCTGATGAAGGCCAAAGCCAGAAATAGCTAGCTATCTTGTGGTGGGCATTTCGAATTGAATGCAAACTGTGATAGACCAGAGAATTTGAAAATCTATTTATCTATATATATATATATATATATATATATATATATATATATATATATATATATATATCGTATATATATATATTTATATATATACGATATATATATATATATACATATATATATATGTGTTCGGATAGGTTTCCGCGGTCAGTTGTGTGTTGTTGTTGAGTTCGGGTTGAACCGCGTCTGGAGTTTTGTTCTCGACGTTTCGGCCCCGATTTTGGAGCCATTTTCAAGAGGAAAGTGTGACTTCACGCTGAGATCTCAATCTGCCTACTCCTCAGGTGTTGTCACAGGGGGCAAGGGTTTGTGACTTGACGCCGGGGCCTCAATCAATCAATCAATCAACAACAACACATATATATATATATATATATATATATATATATATATATATATATATATATATATATATATATGTATATATATATACGCGAACATCTCAGTTGGCATTTTCATCTGCCTCAAATATCACGCTTTCTGGGGTTTACGAGGTTTCAAATTTTTTGGAAATTTCTGACTGTGTCTCTCCTACCTAACAACAGAATGTATGCTATTACTTACAGTAGATCCTGGCTTTACTTATTCACAACTGTTGGCTCATTAGACTTGATGGCTAAATGGCTACATTCAAATGAAGCAGATAATATGATAATCTTATTTTCACCAGTATTCATATACATTTAATATAACTTTTGTTTCAGCCAGATGCAATGATATAAGTTGTGCTGTTACTAGTGAAGGTTTGTGAATTTCTCTTATATTTTTCCTCACGTTAGAGCAGAATTGTTGTTCATTTCCTTGTTGTGACCCAGTAGATATTAGATTTTCATAATGGTGAATTGTTCTTTGCATTTGCTAAACGTTCCCATGAGATTCCAGACAGTCATTTGAAACTTCAGTTCTCATCTGTCACGTAGCTTTTAAAAACACGTTCTTTACCAGATAAGCTAAAGAAATGAGATACTTCAAACTACTTCCAAGTATATGCGAATCAACTCAGCAAAAGCTCACTAGCAGAATTCGAGGTAGAAACAAGTATAGAATAACTTCGTCGAATGTCGACTCATTGAAACTTGTATTGTATTCGAGAATTTTCTTCACATCTAAACTATCAAATTAACTTCCATCGCACTTGGGGAGCCTGCGAGCGTCCGATCATGCATAGCAATAAGTTAGTTAGTTCCAGACCACCAACATTGTATAACTAACCCGATTTCTTGTCAACGACACTAATTCCAAGTTTGAATAAACGGCGTCCATGGCATTTTGGTCTATCATTTCACCACCAACAATTCAACATTTCTGTAACCAATTGTGACCCTTCACAATAAGGCAGGTTATGTGATGAGTGAAGTCAGTACTCATTCTGTAGTCGGCTCACTGACTAATCATGCTCATTTCTTATACTGTTTTTTGTATTGATCCTCGGTCGAAATAAATTAAGTTTCTGTTTCCAATGAACGTTGTTTTAATTATTACATGGCGCAGTCTATGTAGAAAAAGTTGTCGAAATCGAACAGATTTTTATATATAGTATACCAAAAATCAGTCATATACAGAAAAGTGGATTGTCCAACATATAACAACCTCTATTAAACCTCCTGAGGGTATGAACTGGGAGGGTAATTTAGCAGACAGTTGGAAATTGGATTATAATGTAATCGTGCAGAAATTCGATAACTACTTTAATCCAGAGAAAAACGTCACATATGAGCGACATATGTTTCTTACCCGTGATAAGAGGGAAAACGAAACGATAGACAACTACATAACAGACCTGCGGGATCTGAGTGCTTCTTGTGAATTCGGACAGCTAACAGACAGTTTGATTATGAGCAAACTAATATTGGGCTAGAAATCGGATCCAGACCTTAAAAATAAATTGATTAGAACCAAAAATCTCACTCTGAGTAAAGCAGTTGAAACCTGTAGAATATCTGAAAGGACTAAGGAACAATTGGAAAAAATATCGGAAGCCTCCAGAAATTCAACAGAAAAGGATGTACACGACATAAAGAAGCAGCAGAGAAACGTCAACAGCACAAGGAAATTATCAAATTCCCAATTCGATCACCCTTCACATTCGGGGCGGACCTTCATCGGCACTCATCATACAAATCACAGGCCTTCAATGAAAGCTGAAAGTGCGCGAAGTGTTAGCTATCAACCGAAAAAAAAAATATGCCCCAAGTGCGGGTTGGGGAATGGAAAAAACCAGTGTCCTGCATACGGGAAACATTGCATGAAGTGTAAAAAAATTGGTCATTTTTTCCAAAATGTTTCGATCAGTGGGTGGAATTGTTATTGAAAATAATGATGAATTTTTTATAGATAGTATAAGTAATAAGAAAGAGGACGATTGGAGAGTCACGGTTGAGGTTCATGATGGCATTAACCCTACCCTATTTCGCGGGTGTGTGGCAACATTGGCTTTGTCCGCTCAGTAGCTGCCTAATTTAATGAAATTCACCCCAGTATGCTCCAGAGAGTTATTGGGAGTGCCCGTATTGAGTTCTATTGATATTTTCGGTGCGTGGGACCGATGCGCCCTATGAAGTTTTAGATTTTTCTTCATTTATAGTTTTTTGTGAGTATTTGAAACGGTTCTTTTTTGTCATTTTTCACTTCGTTGGCTCCATTTTCAACAGAAAAAATCATGGCAAGTTATGAGGCAGAGCAAGCTAGACTTCTCCGTCTGATGGAGGAAGAAGAATTTTCTGAAATAGAATATGACGACGAGTTGGAATCAGAAGAGGATTTTTTGGAGAAAAGAGAAACTGATAGCGAATGTGAACAAGAAATTTCTGATATTGAAGATGTGGAAGTACACGGAACAGGTAACGAAAAGGAAATGGAGATTTCGGATCATGAAGTTGCTGGCAATGAACCTATGTATATTGGAAAGAATAAAATAACCCAATGGTCGAAAATAGTACCCAAGAAAACTATTCGAATTCGAGCAGAAAATAAGGTACTTCGTCTTCCTATATCTAAATTAGTTGTCAGATCGCTGAAAACTCGTTTGGAAATTTTCAAACATTTCATAGACAATGAAATGCTAAGTCTTATCGTACGATACACTAATATCTATATAAATTCAATAGCAGCAAATTATAATAGACGAAGGGACGCTAGCCCCACTGATATTTCTGAAATTCAGGCATTGCTTGGATTATTATTTTATGCCGGCGTGCTGAAGTCAAACCATTTGAATACCGAAGAACTATGGAGCTCAGATGGAACCGGTGTGGAAATATTTAGACTAACAATGTCAATAAAGCGATTCAAGTTTTTGATGGGATGCATTCGGTTTGATGACAAAATGACTCGACAGGAGAGAAAAAATATTGACAAGTTGGCACCAATTCGCCAGTTATTCGATAATTTTGTCAACAGGTGTGAAAATGGATATTCTTTGTCAGAATACGTGACAATCGACGAGAAGCTTGAAGGGTTTAGGGGGAGGTGTAGTTTTCGCCAATATATCCCCTCTAAGCCCAACAGGTATGGCATAAAAATATTTGCCTTATGTGATGCCAAAATGTATTATACAAGCAGCCTTGAAGTTTATGTTGGAACACAGCCAGAAGGACCGTATAAGGTTAGCAATAGCCCGTCGGACATTGTAGTAAGACTCTGCGAGATGATCAAAGGCTCAGGAAGGAACTTGACAATTGACAACTGGTTTACCAGCATTCCTCTTGTAGAGAAGTTGCTCAAAGATTTTAAACTGACAGTAATCGGAACTTTACGCAAAAATAAGCCAGAACTACCACTGGAATTCTCTAATTTTGGATTGAGGTGGCCTTTACTTGATGGAAATCCATAGTTATTACGCTATAAGGTAGACACGATTAAATTTCCACAAAATTTTATTGTCTTCGCGACATGTTTCGATACACTGTATCTTTATCAAGCGAATGTTTCTAAACACTAAATTATTCTTTGTTAAAAGCTCCTTAAATACATCAGGGTCTACTCTAATTATCTCTGATTCCTAGAATAATACAACTTGACTGATGATGATTCCTAAACTTATTACCTGATGCTAATAACTGATACTGATCCCTAGAGTTACACTGATAATGATTATGATATCGGACCATAGTTACTTATTAATTGAATAAGTTCAACAAAGGGGAACAATTGAGATCCAATTGATCATTTAGCAAACAATTTGAATTTTTCAATTTATTGATTTCCAAAAATTCTAAATGATTAAGTCTAATGCCTTTATTTTCAACATGCAGAATGTCGAAATTTTTATCGAAGTCATGGCCTTCCTCCAAAATGTGATTGGCATATGATGAATGAAATGTTTTCTTTTCATAACTCATTGATGTTCACGTATGCGGCTTTTGAATGGTCTACCTGTCTGGCCAATATATACTTTGGAGCAAGATCCACAATTCAATTTATAAACTCCCGATTTTTCATCTTTTATTGTTTTATCTTTGTTTCTTTGTTATTCTTGATGAACCTTCCCAACGTGTTATCTGTTCTATATGCTACTTTTAAATTTCGTTTATGCAAAAATGAAGCTACTTTTTCCGTAGCAGGTCCTGAATAAGTTAAGATTCTATAATTATTGTCCTGGGTCCTCAAAGTGGGGTACACTTCTTGGATAGCTTTTCTATGTAGTTTTTCAGCAAGAATATTTTCTAATAATTTGACTTGATATCCATTGTTAACTGCTATTTGTTTTATGATATTTAATTCTTTGTTGAAATTGTCCAACTGAAAGTAATTTTGTTCAAAACATATCGACAAAAGGTCTAATATCTCTTGTTTAATAAGCGGATTAACATGATTTTTATCTAGTAAACCTTCGACTAAGAGTATGGTATTTTGTGGAGGTATACTAGGGAAAAGATTCTGAACGTCAAATGATATAAATTTTGCGTTGTCTGGAACAGTTATATCCTGTATTTTATTTATCAAATCATAAGAATTTTTAAGGCTGAATTTCGGTTCAAATTCAGAATAGTTTGTTATTAAATGTATTAGCTTTCTTGATAACTTAACTGATGGTGCTGTAACAAATGATACTACTGGCCGAATAGGGTAGTTTTGTTCATCTAATTTAATCAAAGAATATAATTTTGGGGTTTGAGGATTCATCAGAGTTAGTCTGAACTTCTCGGATTCATTGAAAATAGAATTTGAGTTTCTCAAAAATTCCTTGATTTGAAGTTGGTAAAAATGAGTAGGGTCACGTTTCAGTAATGTGAATTTACCGGAATCTAAAAAATCGAGAGTTTTTTGAACATAATCATTCCTATTAATAGCAATGACTGTGTTACCTTCATCTGCTCTTGTAAAAATTATATCCTTTTCGTTGGTTTTATTCACTATAGATTTTACTATTTTCATATCATTCATATTAAATTTATCCTTCAGAAACGTAGATTTGATGATATTAGTAGCCTAATATTTATTGTTCATAATGTCCAAAGTACCTCTCAGGGCAATTTCTGTTTCAACACCAAGAATTTCCATATACTTGATGATATTATTGTTTTTCATGTTATGCTTAAAACCCGATATCATAATCATTATCAGTGTAATTCTAGAAATCAGTATCAGTTATTAGCATCAGGTAATAAGTTTAGGAATCATCATCAGTCAAGTTGTATTATTCTAGGAATCAGAGATAATTAGAGAAGACCCTGATGTATTTAAGGAGCTTTTAACAAAGAATAATTTAGTGTTTAGAAACATTCGCTTGATAAAGATACAGTGTATCGAAACATGTCACGAAGACAATAAAATTTTGTGGAAATTTGATCGTGTCTACCTTATAGCGTAAGAAATTCTCTAACCCTACACATCCTCCAGGAGCAAGTATGTTTGGTTTCACAAAAAATATGACACTGGTGTCTTACGTACCGAAGAAAAAGAAAAATGTCTTGCTATTGTCTTCACTTCACCACGACGATGGAATTGATAGAGACACTGGAAAACCAAAACTAATCATAGATTATAATCAAACAAAAGGTGGGGTTGAAACCGTTGAAAGGTTGTGTGCTAATTATAATGTAGCTAGAAATAAAGACGCTGGCCAATGGTTGTTTTTTATTCAGTTTTGAATGTGGCAGGTATCAACACCTTTGTTGTATATAATTCAAATAACCCTGCAAGCAACGTTGCTAGGAGAAAATTTTTGCGTATGCTGTCATTTGACCTCATCGAGCCACATCTACGCGTACGAGCACAATTGGACCATATCCCAAGAACACTAAGAGTAGGTTGCGTGAAATTTGCAGCATTTCAAATATTTCTGAAAATCAACGAAGAGATGGAGAGACAGGTAGATGCTCCATGTGCAGTTCCAAAATGAACAGAAAAACACGATATCATTGCAGGGACTGTTTGAAATTTCTATGTTTAGAACATGTTGTAGTCTTGTCTGAAGATTGTCATCGTAAGACACATTAGATTATTCCAATGATGTTTTTTGTATTGGGTTTTCATTAGTAGTTCTGTTTCTTAAAAAAGGTTATTTCATCTGTCCCACACCATCCTTTTATTTTCCTTTTCTACAAGTTATTTTCTCTGTTTATAATCAGTTAAATAAAGGCCAAAATATGTACATATTTCGATAATAAAAATGGTATTTCTGCACTATTTGTTTAAATATTCAATCAAAAATAATTTTATTGAGTTGAGCAGACCTTAAATGTATTAGTGTATGTCTCTTATGCGTTAATTTCTATATCGGTCTCTTGGACCGACGCGCCTCCTAATGTTCAAAATTTTCGCGCGCCCCCTGTAGGGTTAAAATTGATTTCAAGCTAGATACAGAAGCCCAAGTAAATATAATACCTTCTGATTACCTAGAATTACTTGATATTTCAACAAATAATTTAATCGAGGAAAATTTGAATTTATCAACTTATACTGGTCACAAAATCAAAACAATAGGAAGCTGTGAATTGTTATGCAAATGTAAGAATATTTCGAAATACATTAGTTTTTTCATTGTTGATGAAAAAAATGTTCAACCAATATTGGGAAAAAAAGAATGTGAGGAATTGAATTTGATTGAACTTGTTGATGTTTTGGAAACTCAAAAAATTGGAAACGGAAAATATGGAAAAATGATAAAAGAATTCGAAGATGTTTTCAACGGATTAGGTTGTTTGGAAGGGGAGTATGATATTAGATGAAAGTGTTAGGCCAATTATTCATGCTCCTCGAAGAGTTCCCATAGCAATACAGGAAAAACTAAAAAATAAGTTACGTCAGTTAGAAAAAAATAAAGTGATTACCAAGGTCAATGAACCAACAGATTGGGTCAACTCTTTAGCTGTAGTTCATAAACCTAATGGAGACTTGAGAATTTGTATCGATCCGAAAAATTTGAACAAAGCTATTAAAAGAGAGCATTTTCCTCTCTCTAATGTAGATGATATAATAACAAAGTTGCATGGGGCAAAATACTTTTCTCTGGTTGATGCCTCGGATGCGTTTTATCAAGTCAAATTGAACCATAAAAGCTCTCTTTATTGCAAATTCAATACTCCGTATGGTAGGTATAGGTTTCTTCGCCTTCCATTTGGAATAACTCCAGCCTCAGAAATATTTCAAAAAAAAAAATTGAGTTTTTGTTCGAAAACATAGAAGGTGTAGAATCATATATTGACGAATTTTTGATATATGGAAAAAGCAGAGAGGAACATGATCTCAGATTATATAATCTTTTGAAAGAATGCCGTGAAGTTAATTTGAAATTGAATTTGAATAAGTGTAAATTTGGCATCAATAGCTTAATATTTTTGGGACACAAACTATCAGAAAAGGGGATTGAACCTGACTATGACAAAGTCTCAGCTATGAAAAATTATAAAACGTCAACGTGTAAAAAAGATGTTGAGCGGTTTCTAGGATTAATTACCTGTGTGTCAAAATTAATTCCTAACTTGTCAAATAAAACAGAGCACTCGAGAAATTTATTGAAAAAAGAAACACAGTGGCATTGGAAAGAACATCATGAAAAAACATTTGAAGATCTAAAACATATTTTGAGCTCACGTCCAGTTTTACAGTATTATGATATTTCAAAACCGGATCCTTCCCAATCCGCAGTGGGAGCTGTACTTTTGCAAAATAATCTTCCAGTTTATTATGCTTCAAAGTCATTATCTGAAGCACAAAAGAACGGCACCCATAGAGAGGGAAATGCTGGCTGTCGTGTTTAGTTTGGAAAGATTCCACCAATTTATTTTCGGGCACCAAAAAAATAACAGTTGAAAGCGACCATAAGCCATCGTCATCCATTTTCAGAAAAGCTCTGAACTCGTGTCCACCTAGGTTACAGCGAATGCTGATTCAAATTCAAAAATATCACATGGATTTAGTATATAAACCGGGCTCAAAAATGGTAGTTGCAGACGCTCTTTCGCGTGCACATGACAAAGATCGAGAAAGTTCGAATGATTTTAATTTTGATGAATTAGATGAAAAATTAGATTCTCAAATATGTTTGGTAACAAAAAACTTGAGGGTATCAGATAAAAAACTAGAAGAAATAGAAACTGAGATAAAAAAGGATGAAGAAATGTCAGAATTGATGAAATGAACAAAAAATGGTTTGCCGGAAAACAAAAATGGAGTAAAGCCTTGTGTTATTATAGTATATTTCGCATTTCAAGATGAAATATCGCATTTCAAGATGAAATATCATATCATGATGAATACCTGCTGAAAGATGCAAGAATCAGTATTCCAAAAAATCTTAGGAAAAGTATATTGAACAAGTTACATTACAGTCACTTAGGCAAAGGTAAAACAAAGAATAGGGCGCGAAAAATAGTTTATTGGCCAGGAATGAGTCGTGACATAGAAAATACTATAGGAGATTGCATTGTAAGTGCAATATCTACAAGGGCAAATCAAAAAGAACCTCTGTAGCAGCATTCAATTCCACAAAGAGCTTGGGAAAAAATAGGTATAGATTTGTTCGAATTAAACAGAAAACACTATTTAGTTGCCATAGATTACTACTCTAAATTTCCTGAAGTGGTTCGTTTGAAAGACCTTTCTTCAGAATCGTTGATTTATCAACTAAAAAAAATTTTTTCTAGGCAGGGCATACCTGATGTTTTAATGTCAGATAATGGACCTCAAATGACCTCATATTCTTTCAAATGTTCCGCAAGAGAGTGGGACTTTCAACATATTACATCTAGCCCAAAACATTCACGTTCGAACGGCCTAGTTGAAAGGACTATTCAAACTGTGCAAAACATTTTCAAAAATGTGAAATTTCAAACTCAGATCCATTCTTAGCTTTATTAGAATTGCGTAACACACCTCTTTATGGAAATACTCATTCACCTGCTCAACCACTTGACAACCGATCTCTGAAAAGCATTCTGCCTGTTACAAACTCCCACCTCAATCCTGTGAAAATCAATAAGAATAATTTCAGAAAAATTCTCAAGGAAAACCAACAAAAACAAAAATATTATTATAATAAGCATGCTAAGATCTTACCTAGTCTTAATAAAAACGACATTGTTTACGTCAAAAACACTAAAAAAAAATTTACCTGGAAAAATTTTGAACAAAAATAGTAGACCAAGATCTTTTGACATTCAGATGTTTGAGACAGGCAGAACAATTTCTCGCAATCGAAAAGATATCATCACTAGGAACCATACTGAAGTAAATGAAAATTATTTCAAAAAATCACCTAATTATTGTATCGATTCATCTGATGATGAAAATGATGATAATAATAGGAACACCCGAAATGTCACCATTGCTAACACATCACAATGTTATCGAACGAAATATGGTAGAGAAATTCGGCCTCCCCTGAGATTGGGATATTGAATCGGAAAAAATACTAAAATTTGTTTTGTATTAGAAGGGGGATGTGATGAGTGAAGTCAGTACTCATTCTGTAGTCGGCTCACTGACTAATCATGCTCATTTCTTATACTGTTTTTTATATTGACAAGAATAGAATAGAATAGAATTTATTTGACCACGTTATGCATAATTACATTTGTAGCAAGTCAAAATGGAGTACAAACAAATAGGCGTATTGTGTTATACAGAACAATATAAAAAAATAGCGTGAGTAAGACGGATCTACTATGTATAAGAGTTTAAAAATAAAAAAAAATGTATATATATCAATGTGTCAATAAAATACAATAAAATATAATAATATCAGTTCATCATTAAAATACAATAAAATGTAAATGTATAAAAAAAAAATATATATAAAATTTTTTTTTTTTTCACATAATATATCCAATGCAGATAAAAGATCATAAAATAAAATACATTAAGGTATAGGTGTCTAGGTGAATGGAGTCTCCATATATTCCTGAATTGAGTAAAATGATTTTTCGAGAAGAAATTTCTTGATTGCATTTTTATAACAATAGTTATTCATGTTTTTTATATGTGCTGGAAGTTTATTATATATATTAACATTTAGTGTGTTCCTGTGTTTCGACCTGTGCTCCTCGGTCGAAATGAATAAAGTTTCTGTTTCCAATGAACGTTGTTTTAATCATTACAGGTTGCAACAGAGATTTTGTGGTGGCAGCGAGTGTGGATTTTTTCAAATTAGTTCTGAATTTGACGAACCAACTGAGTGGTGGAAAGTGTTCCTTGTCCACTGGTACACAACTACGTAACTGAGGATACTTTTCTGCGGTAAAGTTGTGGAAATTTGCCTGAAAATTTGGTGCAGCAGTTCTTCGAGGAGAGCAGTGTTACCTGATAAGTAAATCGAAAACAACAACAATTCGAGAACAACGATTCACTTCGTTTCTGAGTTTCTGATTTCCCGAGTTCCTGCGGAAATACGAGCGTCTACAAGCTTCAAATCTACTACTAAGGAGTTCCAGAGTTCCATTCAACATAGTGGAATAGCAAGGTGTTTGCGTGAAGTGAAATCTTTCGTGTGTGCAATCTTTTCAAATTTTGGATCATCATTTTGGATAGCTGAATACTGGATTAATATGCTCATCTACTTAATGTAAGTTGATTTCTGTTTCGCATTGTTATAGGATCGAGAGATGTTTATCGAATTTAGTAGATGCTTCCACAATCGAAAAACCACAAAATATCGCAAGTGAAATATCGTCTTTATTGAGATCACAAGCTTTAAATGTCTTCTAAATTTACGGGATTTCTGGTTTCGTCCTCCGAACTCGACTCACTCAATCATCACCTAGAAGATGGCAAATGAGACTTTGCCGAAACGTTGTGACAATTATCCTTCAGGGGATCAAAACCACAAGACACGGAATGAAACCCGAAAAAACAACTCATCATACTTCGTCCGTGAGAATCTTCATGCTAACATATATATATATATATATATATAAATATATATATATATATATATATATATATATATATATATATATTCTCATTTCTCTCATGTTGAAATTCCGTACAAGAAAATAATATTCACATGTCAAGGGTATAAAAGTAATATTTTTCATCAAACAGAATTTTTATATAAAATATAAGGTCAGTGGTAAACTAACTCATATAAAATAGTTTGATGCAAATAATACTAATTGTTCTGAATAACAAATTACTTGAAACCACTATAAAAATGATGAATATATTGCCATAGGATGTTGTAACCTGCCTTATTGTGAAGGGTCACAATTGGTTACAGAAATGTTGAAATGTTGGTGGTGAAATGATAGACCAAAATCCCATGGACGCCGTTTATTCAAACTTGGAATCAGTGTCGTTGACAAGAAATCGGGTTAGTTATACAATGTTGGTGGTCTGGAACTAACTAACTTATCGCTATGCATGATCGGACGCTCGCAGACTCCCCAAGTACGATGGAAGTAAATTTGATAGTTTAAATGTGAAGAAAATTCTCGAATACAATACAAGTTTCAATGAGTCGACAAAAGTAATTCTCTACTTGTTTCTACCTCGAATTCTGCTAGTAAGCTTTTGCTGAGTTGATTCGCATGTACTTGGAAGTAGTTTGAAGTATCTCATTTCTATAGCTTATCTGGTAGAGAACGTGATTTTAAAAGCTACGTGACATATAAGAACTGGAGTTTGAAATGACTGTCTGGAATCTCATGGGAACGTTTTAGCAAATGCAAAGAACAATTTACCATTATGAAAATCTAATATCTACTGGGTCGCAACACCTCCCCTGTTGGAAAAAAAGATTGAACGTCTGAAAAGACGGGAAATCTTTCGTACCTCTTCTACCTACAATCGGTCTAGCCCTCGGGTTAGTTGTAGGGGGTGAATCAGTGAACTCTATGGAGGCGGCTCCTGGACTATATTGAACTACTGGATCCCTATGATCCGGTTGTTGAGTAGTATTATTATTGATTCTAATGCAAATTCCAGGGATCGCTCCACAACATTTTCTTCCTAATCTACATTTTTTACAACAACAAAAACATAGCATAAAAACTACTACAATAATAATAATAATAGATAAAACTTCGGAACGGAGGGAAAGTGCCGCGTTTTGACTTCAGATTCGTATTCAGGTTACAAGGCCAACAAATCTTCCAAAAGACTCGGGTGGCAGGATAATGGGCATTCAACGTTTTTTTCTTTATATTCCAGATGATATTTTGACTAATAATTGTGTTAGAAGTCGGAGGTGAGATCACGATAAGAGGTATAAATATTTAGGAATTACTAAAATCTGAAGTTTGACAAACATTAGGTACATGATATATATATATATATATATATATATATATATATATATATATGCAAGATGAATTTTTCTGGGTTTTTTATCCGTTAGGTATCTTCTGATTTGTTCGACGTTTCGAATTCCATTTTGAATTCATTCTCAAGAACTGTGAGACGAATATCTGTCCATACCGTCCTGGTCAATCACTTCCCTTACGAAGTAACCGAGCAAGAGTAAGCAAAGACTTCAATTGTCTGTTCTCCTTGGACACTGGTATTTATAATGATTCTCCTCAGTTATTATCCGACTAGGTCCGATATTAAGGTTGCATCCTGCCCATTCAGGTATTATGTAGAAATTAATTTTTTTACGGATCTTCGATATGCAAGATGAATTTTTCTGGGTTTTTTATCCGTTAGGTATCTTCTGATTTGTTCGACGTTTCGAATTCCATTTTGAATTCATTCTCAAGAACTGTGAGACGAATATCTGTCCATACCGTCCTGGTCAATCACTTCCCTTACGAAGTAACCGAGCAAGAGTAAGCAAAGACTTCAATTGTCTGTTCTCCTTAGACACTGGTATTTATAATGATTCTCCTCAGTTATTATCCGACTAGGTCCGATATTAAGGTTGTATCCTGCCCATTCAGGTATTATGTAGAAATTGATGTTTTCACGGATCTTCGATATGCAAGATGAATTTTTCTGTGTTTTTTATCCGTTAGGTATCTTCTGATCTGTTCGACGTTTCGAATTCCATTTTGAATTCATTCTCAAGAACTGTGAGACGAATATCTGTCCATACCGTCCTGGTCAATCACTTCCCTTACGAAGTAACCGAGCAAGAGTAAGCAAAGACTTCAATTGTCTGTTCTCCTTAGACACTGGTATTTATAATGATTCTCCTCAGTTATTATCCGACTAGGTCCGATATTAAGGTTGCATCCTGCCCATTCAGGTATTATGTAGAAATTGATGTTTTCACGGATCTTCGATATGCAAGATGAATTTTTCTGGGTTTTTTATCCGTTAGGTATCTTCTGATTTGTTCGACGTTTCGAATTCCATTTTGAATTCATTCTCAAGAACTGTGAGACGAATATCTGTCCATACCGTCCTGGTCAATCACTTCCCTTACGAAGTAACCGAGCAAGAGTAAGCAAAGACTTCAATTGTCTGTTCTCCTTGGACACTGGTATTTATAATGATTCTCCTCAGTTATTATCCGACTAGGTCCGATATTAAGGTTGTATCCTGCCCATTCAGGTATTATGTAGAAATTGATGTTTTCACGGATCTTCGATATGCAAGATGAATTTTTCTGGGTTTTTTATCCGTTAGGTATCTTCTGATTTGTTCGACGTTTCGAATTCCATTTTGAATTCATTCTCAAGAACTGTGAGACGAATATCTGTCCATACCGTCCTGGTCAATCACTTCCCTTACGAAGTAACCGAGCAAGAGTAAGCAAAGACTTCAATTGTCTGTTCTCCTTAGACACTGGTATTTATAATGATTCTCCTCAGTTATTATCCGACTAGGTCCGATATTAAGGTTGTATCCTGCCCATTCAGGTATTATGTAGAAATTGATGTTTTCACGGATCTTCGATATAATATATAATATACTTCATTACGTCCATACATTGGGTTTGTACCATTCATTGCTGCGTCCTCTACAATAGTGCGTCCGTATTTCGGACGCAGTAAAGTTTCACCATTATAAATTCGTACAACTATGTGAGAGGTCCATGCCGATTTTTTGGAAGGTCCTACATACCGAGACCTATCAGCAGATATCAGATACATCCATTTCTGACGTCAATCAAAAATGTTATCTGGTTTAGAAAAAATAATAAGTGGATGCACCATCATGTGTCCAATGAAAGTCGAAATATATCTTTAGTTCAACAAAAATCTGTTAGGGGGGCGCTGTCAATCGTGAAAGCGTATACTTTGACAAAATACCCTTTGCACCTAATGTACTTTAGGGCGTCCATAAATTTGGCAACAAGGCACGAAACGATTTCAATCAGTCTTCGTCGAGACGCCGTGAAGTGAGCAAGTCTGAGTTGAGGTAAGTGCTTTTTTATATTTTTGTTCTATTCTTAAATTAAACTTAAGCCTTTTTTTGCCCATCGACCTTTTCGATCAAACATCTCTATAAGAGTCGGTCCAGATGAGGCGTTCTGAGCGCGTGTGTGAGAAAACGCGCGAAAATATCTGGCTCTAGTAAGGCTAGAAACATAGTGGAGCGGCAAGTGAAGCGACGAGCACAGCGGAGAGCAAAGCGCCGCAAACAAACATGTGTTTTCAAATGAATCTACGCATAGTAGCGAGGAAAGCGGTGATGCGGCAGCTCAGATTTGAAAGCATGTGTTTGTTTTCAGCGCATTGCTCTCTGCTTTGCTCGTCGCTTCGCTTGCCGCTCCACTTTGTTTCTAGCCTAAACGGCCTACACACGAGCTCATCATGATGAGCGGGCCAATCCGCGAGCTAACTTTTCAACCCTTGTGTAGCGTTTTCGGCGGGCCGACCGGCGCTCTGTGGAGAGATCCGCGATATTCCAGCTAGTTTGATATTTCGGACCGACCTGCGCAGTTCGAAGGAAAATTTATTGCCCTTTCACACCATCGCTTCAGGATATTTTTCAATAGTCAACCATTCTTGCGTAGTGACTGAGAACTAAAAAATATACAGATTTTCCTGTTGAAATAACCATTTCTTACGTACTTTCCTTCATGGATTATTCACGGAGAACTTCAAAAATTTACTAGCATGTTTCTGGGATTATATTGCTCAATGCTTGAGGTAATATAATTGCCGAAAACTTTTTCACTGATATTGAATCCCTCATTTAGTGGAGTAAAAACGCGCTCGAAAGATGCTTCTATCACGAGAAAAAAAAATTGAGGTAGAACAAAACGAGTGGTGTATTGTTATTGGGAATGTTATTGGCTATTACAAATCGATATATACGACATCGCCAGCTGGGGCTGACTCTTTTTATAGCAAAAAATGTGTGAAAAAATGGAAAATCCAAAAAACGTATTTTTCAGATATAACTTGTGATAACTCGAAAACTATTAAAGATATCAGAGTAATTTTTTTTATTTGAAAGTTGAAATCTTAGCGCTGGTGTCAGTGAGGCCGCATTTTTTAAAAAATCACTTCTTCTTCTCAGAAAAAAATAAGAAATACTCGTATTTATTTTTTGTGCATGTTAAATCAATGAAATGACAAAATTTAGTATTTTTTCAAAGGATCAAGTAATTTTAATGATCTCCCAGATGAAGTGAAAAATTCAAATACGCTACCTGTATTCAAGGTAAAATTGAAGAACCTCATGCTGGCTGACTGCAACCCTTGGCAGTGGTATTCATTGTTTTTTATTTTTTGACTATGTTTCTTGGTGTCTGTTTATGGCCAATGTATGTTAGTTAAGTTTATTTTATATACCTGCTCTTTTAGCCACTCGTGATATCTTTTTATCTTTATGTATTTTTTTCGTACATGTACGCATTAGCCTTGGAGTAAATAAAGGATTAATATATATATTTTTTTTTATCATTTCATTCATATTAATGCTGCACGAATTAAGCAGCGCGACATATCGGTCGGTCGGTCGGCCGGCCGGCCGGCCGTCCCTTCTGCGCTATATGACCGACAACTACGAATATTTCCTAAATTACAAAAGATAACAAATTACGGTTTTTTTCAAAAACTTTTTTGGAATGTTTTTCAAGTTTCACTCGCATATTATACCCGAAAATTTCCAAAAATAAAAAAGTTTCTCGATTGCTGAAAAAATCATTACGCTTGCATGACAACTTTATATTTTGTTTTTTTTTTCGGACAACGATTTTTTTTCTTGCGACTTTTATAGTCCAACCAGTTGCGCTTGAGTGTCTACTTTTCAGCAAAACAATATTTGTTTCGATAGACCTAACAGTTTGCGAGATAGCATATGATATGTAATAAATTGTACGATATTTTGAAATTACCCGATTTACTCGCGCGTAAAACGCCCCATTTTGACATGTGTGTACATTCATCAAAGGGTGGAATGTTAACAATTTTGTTATTTCAGAAATGTATTCCAAAAGAACAGACAGGATCATGTCTTTAGTTGAACCTCAGGTAAATAGAATTGATTTGAATTCTCTTCATATTGAGTACGACCTTTATTTCAGACTCAGGGAAAACGGACATTTGTCAATAGGATGTGCAATGTATCGTTTCCTCCAGAGAAGAAAGTCAATATTTTAAGTGATATCGTAATTTTCCCAGTTGATGGACAAAAGGTAAATGATTATGTTATTGTCTAAACGTATGAGGTCTGGAACAGATTTTGTTCAAAGTGGATTTCAATACATAACTCTGTAACCAGTTAGAAGAAGTTCAATTCTGTTCGCCCACGTCTATTGTATGAAATGTTCATAATGCGTGTTTCTTCAAGAGTTTCCATATCCATCACTAGTCGATAATGATTTCATTATTCACTTGTGATCAATGGATGAATGGTACACATGAATTATGAATGATTTTTCAATTTTTTTGTAGATCATTTTGATATAATTCATATATTTCTTAGGTATCAAACAGACTGTTATGAATTTTGATTTTGGTGAAGAATTACGAAGTATAGTATTCTACTCTCTTATAATGACCATTATTCTCTCGGCGAATTACACAACTAGCATGCGACTCGTGGCCGTAAACTCCGCTTGGCGAATAATAGCCATCATTACACGCCCGTTGAATTATATAATATTATTAAGTCAGGCAAAATTTAATTTTTTATCGTGTCCCCTACCATAGTGCGGCCGTATTTCGGTCGCAGTAAAGTTTTTTCTTAATGAATTCGTACAACTATTACACATACAGTACACATACAATTATTTGTTGGTTATCACAAAAACTTACTGATCCTCTTTAGAATTAAGTGATTCCCGAGTTGAAGATGGAGAAACCAAGGCTACAATTTCCGGATGATATACTAAGGTATTCTTCTAGTACTCGAACACAACCAATCAGAACAAAATTATACACTTCATTATATTATTGCCATGTGTAATGTTCCACCTTTTTCCTTATATTTCACTAGTCACTTCTACGTAAACGTTTTCTTTATTTCCCGTAATAAGCACTTCACTTGGTCACTTCTGTCGTGCGACTGGCCCTTATCTCCCTAGACACATCATCCTTCGCTGAGTCAAGGATTGAATAATCAAACCGAAAACTAAACTGAATCATATTTTATTGATAAGATAGTACATCTCTCCCTTTTTCCAAACAGAATAATACATACAAAGAATTCACTGAATACTATAATAATTTTCGAGTTTTGAATTCACACGTTACCTTTTTCCAAAAACAATTTAAGAAAATGACATACTTCGTTCGAACACTATTCGACCATGGTATAATGAACTCACCCTTGTTTCAGGGTTAGTCCAGGTTTTCACCTTTTCTATTTGATAATTTTTATTTCCTTATATCTGCTATAATAGTCTATTATGATGAACAAGTATTCACCGGTTGGGAGTGGTCCTAGGAAATCCAAAGCAACGTCTACCCACGGTTGATTGGGAAAGTTCCTTCTCTTAAGTGGATTTGGAGGATTTGGGTTGCTTACTAAAACACAACCTTTGCAGCATTTCACCAGTTTCTCCGCATCTGCGTCAATTTTTGGCCACCAAACTTTGGTACGTGGTCAATGTTTCATGGCGACAATTCCAGGGTGTCCTTCATGAGCCGCCTGCAGGACACTTTCTCTCAATTTTTTTGGTACAACTATCCTATTCGACCTTAAGAGTATCCCTTCATAAAAACAAAGTTCAGTACTGAAAAGTTGAAACGCTTTCACAGCCTCGTCCCAGATATCTTCATATAGACCTTGTCTTACCTTTTGGATTCCATCATCATGTGTTGAGCATTCCTTAATTTGGCTTAAAGAAATGGCAACTGGCCGGACAAGTTCAGTTACTCTGTGAACGTGTTCTTCTGTGTCAAACTGTTTGTTCTGTCTTTGGCTGACACACAATCTTGACAATGGATCGGCAATGTTCGATTTTCCTGGCATATATATTACTCTATAGTTGAATGATTGGAGGCGAAGGACCCACCGTTCAATTCGTGCACAAATTTTAGACTTTGGACCAAATATAGCCTGGAGGGGTTTGTGATCGGAAACGAGTTCAAAGTCTGATTTACCATAAAGATATATTTTAAAATAATCCCAGACGATCGCGAGTGCTTCTTTCTCCGTTTGGCAGTATCGTTTTTCGCAATCAGTAAGACTTTTGTTGCCATAAGCAATAATTCTGGGTTCATGTTATTTCGAGTCGAATTGAATGAGGACAGCCCCCAATCCAACTGGGCTAGCATCAGCAATGAATTGTGTCCGATCATCCGGGTTGTAATACCCCAAACTCTTCAAATTTGATAAGGCATGCTGGAGTTTTTGAAAACTTGACTCATGTTCCAAAGTCCATAATTTTTCAATGTTAGCTTTTTTTGTTAATTTCATTTTCAGAAGCCGTCTGAATGGTTCATTCAACGTAACTAAATTTGGCACCCATTTTCCAATATAGTTCACGAGACCTGAGAAACTATGTATTTCTTCGATTGTTTTGGGAGTTCGGAATGATTTTATAGAATCGATATAGCTATCCAAAGGTTTGATGCCGTTAGGGGATAGTACATGTCCCAAAAACTCGACACTTTTGAGTTTGAAAACACACTTTTCTTTATTCAACCAAATATCATTTTCTCTAAGGACTCGAAGTGTGTTTTCAACCTGTTTATCATGTTCTACTCCATTTGAGGCAAAGATTAGAATATCATCGATAAAGTTTATCGTACCGTCGCAGTCAATCAGGATTCTTTCCAAAATCTTCTGGCAAATTTCGGGAGCACAACAGATTCCAAACATCAATCACCTATATCGATATAAACCTTCGCTAGTAATGAACGTACTAATGAAACGGGACTCAGGAGAAATCTCGATCTGATGGAACGCATTTTTAATGTCGAGTTTGGAAAATAATTTGGCTTTCCTGAAATGGGGTATGAGAGTATCCATAGTTGGAAGAGGGTGATTTTCACGAATAATTGCTGAATTTGCCCTTCTCATGTCAATACAGATGCGTACTTCCCCGTCCCCCTTCAACACTGGGACCATAGGTGATACCCATCTCGAAGGTTCGTTGACTTCTTCGATTATGTCAGATTCAACTAACTCTTTCAGCTTAGATTCAATCTTGTCTTCCAAAGGAAGTGGCTCTCTTCGATATGGTTGACAAATCGGTGTGACAGTCTTATCGACTGGAATGTCAACAATAACACCTTTGAACTTTGGGAACTGTCCAACAGCGTTGTTTACTGAAAGACCGATTTTCAACACACCCAAAGGTATGGCTGTCGATTTTCCCAATAAATTCTTGGTTCCCCCTCTAATTACATAGAATGTTGCGTTCTCCTTGTCGGGATTTTTTATTTGATTTTGGACAATTACTTTCTGACATTTCAAAAATTCCCAAGATCAGATATCAAATTGATTTTACTACCAGAGTCAATGAGCATATCAACCATAACTCCGCCAATGTTAGTTTGAACTGAACAATCGTCGTCTATGTGAAAAACATAATCGGTCGTCTTACCTTCATTTTCAGAGTTGTCAACAAAATCTACTTCATTTTGATACTGAAAGCGTCTGGAACTTGATGGTTTATTGAATTTGCGTTTATTTCGAGGCTTATAATCATTCGACATATTTCTTCCCTTGAGGAATTCTCTACAACATCTCTGATAATGACCATGTTTTCCACACGTTCGACATGTTGCATTTACAGCGGGGCATTTCTGATCTGGATGAGGTAGTTTGAAGCCGCACCTATCGCATATTTCAATTCTAGATCGCTTATTCGCTCTGGTAGAATTAGATATCTTTGGAAACTGTTGGATGATGAACCGCCCTCAAATCGTTCCAGTTCTCTGTTAACTGTTTCTAAAGATTTAGCTTCGGATATAATGGTATGAATTGTAACATCATCACTCATACTCAAATTTTTTTTACTCGATTCTGTTGAGGCACATTTTTCGACAATTTGATCTATTAGATGTTCATCTATCTTATCAAATTTATACTTCAAGGGTTGTGCTCCCAGGCGCACTAAAAATTTATCAAAAGTTTCATCATTTTCTTGTTTCAATTGTCGAAAGATGTGCCGTTCATAAAGTTTACTCTGTTTAGGATAAAAGTACTCATCCAATTTTTCTAAAGCTACTCCATGAACATCTTGGTGTTCCTGTAAGTTCGACAGTTCCACGTGGGCTCCAGGGATGTTGTGATGAATTTCTTGCAACCTGAGTCCCCCTGTATGTAACAAAAGGGCTCTCTTTCGAATCGGGTCTTCTATGTTCGATGCAATCAGGAAAATTTCGAATGCTCGCTTCCATTTTTCCCAACGCAATTCCACAGAGCTGGGGTCACCTTCACACTCTCCAACGATGATGCGTTCGCCATTTGAAAACTTGAAATCTAAAAATTCAATATAACCTATAGATTTCATGTTCTCTTCTTCGTTCAACAAAATTGTGGGGTACTGATTCATAATCGGGTGATTTGTGAACTGAACTCATTATTATTTATGTTCGTTGAATGTAGCTTTTGCCTATCTTCAAATCATTATACTCGCTTTATCGCAGTTGTTCTAATAAACGGTATCTTTTGCCTTCCCTACCAGGAAGTTTTGATTTCGGGAGTTCAAACTCCAGTCTTTTTGATCACGCGGTGTCCAAACCGCGGGCTTTTTGATCACGCGGTATCCAACCGCGGGATTTTTTGATAACGCGGTAACCAAACCGCGGGATTTTTGATCACGCGGTAACCAAACCGCGGGATTTTTTGATCACGCGGTAACCGAACCGCAGGCTTTTTGATAATTCAGGCGCCAACCTGCTCCACCACATATATCGAATGATTGAACTCAGGCATAGCAAAGAACGAACGGGTTGGAAATAGATAAGTGCGCAACGAGTATATTTCACCAAACTTTCTGTGAATTCAACACGCTTTACTAACCTTATTATCCTCGTCGCCACTGTAATGTTCCACCTTTTTCCTTATATTTCACTAGTCACTTCTACGTAAACGTTTTCTTTATTCCCCGTAATAAGCACTTCACTTGGTCACTTCTGTCGTGCGACTGGCCCTCATCTCCCTAGACACATCATCCTTCGCTGAGTCAAGGATTGAAAAATCAAACCGAAAACTAAACTGAATCATATTTTATTGATAAGATGGTACATCATGGATACAAACAGATTGATTTATTTCGATTTTGACGTTTCAAATATTTGACATTTCGGAATGTCATCATTTGGTGTGATACTTTTAAGAATAAGAATTGAATTATAGGATATAATATACCAAAAATTACCGTTTATAGTTGAGAATTTGTATGGAAGGCATTTGTGAACTTTTGCAATGATAGAAAGTATCATTCAGATGGAAATCGGAAGGCGAAAGAGTTGGCGTCAGTTTTCAAGGATTGCGCTGGAACATGAGAACAGAAGATGGGCTGAGAGTTTACGGTAAAAACTGTGTGGACCTTAGCAGAATGAATTGGTTTATCTCATCACTTGCATGAGAAAGTTGCAAAAAAATGTCTATCCGAGTAACTCTCGAACATTTATAAATGCTGAAATATTTTTTAACGACTTTCTCAAGCTTGTTGCTCATAGGAAACAGACCTCCGCCAACGGCGTCGGTTTGTTCCCAAGCAACAAGCTTTCGAAATCTGTTATAAAATTTTCGAACAATTATCAATGTCCTTGGGTTATTACTACTGATAATTATTAACAAATTAAACTATCAAAAAGGGATTCGATATTTCAACGCTTGCTCATCCGTTACACCACCATGCAAAAGATGGTAACGTGTAAAATAAACCAGTTGGATGCTGTAAAAGTTCAGTGTAAACTGAATGCACGTGACGTAACGCTAAAAAAATTTTTTTTGGATTCTTTGTATGATATAGATCCGTGAGTTGTTCATTGTTTAAATCAACAAAATATGATTTTTATGTGAAAATGCGTGTTTTTTTCACGTTTGCACGAATAACTCGGAATCTGAGAGTTTTTAGGCCAAACATCATCAGACAAAAGTTATTTGCGATAGAAAGATACACTAGATATGTGTGTTTTAATAACCTGTTTTTTCAATTAATTATGTTAAATGGCTATTATTTATAAGAAAATCGAAAAAACGCAAGAAATTTCTCGAATTCATTAAAGTTATTAATGAGATGCATGATTCAATAGTACGAGAAAATTTGAGTGAAATAGAGTGACCAATATAAGATGAGTTGTAGGCCCCTCAACTTGGTTACTTGTTCGGTTCGGTCTTGTTATTATTATTACTCCTTTCTCATTTACAGTTTGTCAAATATAATGAAAATATCTGGGAAACTCTGTCGCGCTTTGCCGTATTCACAGGAAGACAAAACCGCAGACGTGTTATGTTTGACAAGCTGTGAATATTTTGCAGTAGGTATACATTTCTCCATATTTCTGAGATATTTTCAGATTCACACAGTCTTGCAACACAATCGGAAGAAGGGAACAAGATGATTCATCGAAAATCGAAAATGAGGTAATTTGTGTTTTTGTTTTATCCATAATCAAGATTTCATTATGATGGGTTTTAGTGCGAATCAGCTACATCGAGTCCTCCGCCCAGTCTGGAATTTTCAGATTTCGAGGTATACTGATAAATAAGTTCTTCATCATTTCACAAAAAACATATTTCCTTCTAGGTTTTCACTCCAGTTTCAATTACTCATAAGGACGATCCGGAACCTGTTGAACTCTTTCATGAAGATGACATGGTAATATCAGTTTCAAATAAATATGAATGAATTGTTTCAATTGATAGTTTATTGCAGGTTTCTGAGCAATTGAGATATTATGGGGAGGACTTTTCAAATTATAACGAGGTAATTTTTCTATCAAATGTTATGTTCTTAGAAAAAAAAATGATCATATTTCCAGGAGCATTCTCCTTTAGATGACTCTGATGCTGATCCAACGTTTTCCCCTACGCAAGAGGTAAGCAGTTGTTTTCGAAATGAACTGATTGTAATAATGGCTTTCCCTTGTACGAGAAGCGATACTGAAGGAATTATTGATTTTCTGATCATATCTCTTCCTCATATGATGATAATGATAGTAGTGATACAACAGGCATTCTGGCTCATTTCAAGGTCACATCTAGCGATTGGAGTTGGAATATGCCATCGGTACATGTGGCGGTACATGGGAACGTGTCATGTTCTGGGTACGGCGATTGGAGTTGGAATATGACATCGGTACATGTGACGGTACATGGGTACGTGTCATGTTCTCTCCTGCGGGCAGCAGGCAAAACTTTTTTATTTGAAGAGATATCGAAAAATTACATTTGGAAAAAATGATCAGCGTCGAAAAATAACAAAGACCTATTGTTGGAGAAAAATTAAAAAAAATTACTTTAGATTCTATGGGTGTTTATTGTGTAACATGTCGGTTTTTTTCGGACACTCTGTAGACCATACCGTTGCTCGTAATCGAAAAACAAAAAAACTGTCGTGTATGTCTCAAAATACTCTACACTTTTCAGTCGAAACATTCTTTTCTAAACCGATCGGAAAATGGAAAAATCGGGAAATTTCTGAAATTCATGTTTGGAGTTTTTTTTTTGTGAATATCTCGGAAACGGATGAGAAAATCAAAAATCACCAAGAGTAAAAAAATGATCACCCTAGTGTATACTATGGAAAACTTCAAAACATTTAGTGTCAAAAATAAATTGCCGAAACCCGGAGTCGAACCGAGGGTCTTTAGATTTTCAGTCTAACGCTCTTGCCACTGAGCTATTTCGGCTATGTAAATGAAACACAGATGATATGAATAGAATTTAATTTTCAAAATCAGTCATAATGAAAGAGTAATATTTGTAAACTTGCACATATTTTCGAAAATTCGCCACATTGAAGGAGAACTGCATTATTTCGTTGCTCATCGTAGTCGTACACACTGCAACTTCTGCTAGCCTGTTCCATGAGAGAGAGAGAGGGTGGGGGACGACTCAGCCAAATCTTGCAGCATATATCGTATTTCGATGTGATTGATTCAAAATTGGAGCGATCGTTCGAGATGTTTCGGCAATACGTCTCTGGAAACGAAATCGATCGATCGGAAAATTCTCCCAAAATTTGCTTCTTGATTGTCTGTAGGCAAATTGCCACACATACAAGTAGTGCACTTGATTAATATCCTCGTTGAATGTCACTTTCTTCATGTTGAACTTTGAACTTCAATAGATATTTGAGTAGAAATTTGAAAATTTGCATCAACGATACACTTGTAATAAAGTATAGTAGTCCTGCAATTGTTTTTATATCAGATTCGAGACACAGCTTGGCAGGTTCGATTTTCTTCCAATCAGGTAAGTCTCCAAAACTGCGGTCTTCAAAAACAAGTCTCAGCTTGTAAGAATTGGCATCGGCAGGTATTTCGGCACTCAAAACATGCAGATGACCTTCATTCAGAGCAGTCGGAATCATTGGCATCCAATTTGAAGGCCACGTTTCGTTTCTATAGCCGCTAGCATTTTCAAAGGTAACAAACACTTTGGTCACTTTATCCGGCGGATTGATGTACAGAATATTGGAAAAAATGGCAGACAAGATTATATAACTTGATCTTAACACGGCCATTGCAGACAATCAACTGATCTCCCAATCGACTCACTCATACATTTATAAAACACAAAGACATGAAAACATTTTATTTTTCAGAAATAGGTACAGGTGTTATTCTACGTGTAGGTTTTACATTGAATTTAAATCTATTTAAATTGCAAAATACGTTTTTCCATGTAGGTGACGACGATGACGATCTCAGGTGCTCAGATGAATTTTCAGGATAGGCTACCATACCATTTGCTGCACTACCCACGTCCATATTGCGAAACAGTGAATCAGACTACAACGCGTCTTTTTACCTCTATGATTGATGCACAGCGGTTTCTCAAAGGTAAAAACAGGTGGCTGATTGGGCGTTGTCGTCGTAGCGTTCTCAGTATGAAATTTTTCCAAATTAACAATGTGTGGTGGTTTTGATGCGTATTCGGCAAAGTAATTTTGGAGAATGTCGAATTTTTGATGGCCCTTCACATAAATAACATCGAAATCCGTTAAAGTTTGCCAAATACTGTACAAATCAGAGTATTCGACGAAACCATCGGAATATCGCAAGCCGTGCACGTTCTGTTCGACATATCTCACTTGACGTTTCTCTACAGCAGAAAGTGAACTATACGGCTTCGGAGGTTTCATCAAAAAATAATTCGTCTGCGTCCCATTGGTTATGGCAATTTCTTTGGGGTAAAATACACCACTCAAATCAAAACCTTGAATGTCTACTGCTACAAGCTTCATCTTCGGCGTCTCTCATACAACTGATCGTAACCCGCTCAGCTTCAAGATAAATGTCTAACTATCTCACTCAAAGGTAAATTTTCTATAACACAATCGTGAATTATGATGCAATAGGCACGTGTGTTGGCAGGAAATCCATTTTTAGCTTCAATATCGAGCTTCACATCCACCGTACTCGATTTCACAAATTCAGCTCTTTTCGAAACGTCTACCACGAAAATAGCTCGATTTTTGAATGTTACATAATCGAGTAGTGGCTGCTTTTTGGGGGTGTTCATGTAGCTGGAATAGAATTCGGTGTATGTGCGATGCGCCTCAACGAAATCGCTTTTTTCAAAATCCAATCTCATTCGCTCGTGCGGGTAGATGTCACTGTTCAATGTCAATCTGATGTCCATTATATCAATATTATCAAAATATGTGGGATCTTTGTGCAAGTTGTCCACACGGCCTGTTTGGAATACTGTGATGATATATCGAGGACTCTCCATGGCAGAAGCAGTTTTGACAGCCCAAATTTCTTTCGTTGATCCCTCTGTCAATGCTGGTAGTTCGTGAAGTTCCCATTTTCGAAAGGGTATCATTATAGGTGTATCAGCTTTGATGGATTGCAATAGGTTCAAACGAATTTCATCATTAGGGAAAATGTGCTTCACTTTCAATTCGATACCTTCGATTTGCAATTTGGCAGTAGTCTTTCCAGGTGCATTGGCAGCATCTTTGACGAATATGCTGTTGTTATCGTTGCGTGCACGAACCAAACGTAGAGACTGTTTACCGCATGTAGCAAAAGTATAGTCATTGAAAATGCCCAAAAGGTGTCTGAGGGGAATGTGAAAGGTGAAAAATCCATCAGCATCATTTCGTAGAGATCCATTGGGATAATTCCATCCAGATGTACACATGTGGCTGGTATCGTCTGCACTATAACACAAGTATCCTCTGAGTGTACTCACTATTCCAGGATTACGAACTGTATCCAATTCTTTACCATTGAGTTCGTATGAGATAGAGTCGAAAAAGAAAGCTGGTGCATTATTAACAAAATTAACAGTTCCATCTCCAGCAGTTTTTTTCATTGTTCCTCTGATACTTATTACAGCATCGTACATGAGTAACCATGTTTCACTTTGTTGAATGGAAATTTCAACAATATCATTATTCTCGAAAGATTTCACATATGGGTAATGAGTTCTAGTTTCCAAACGTTGGATGGATTCGTCGAATTGAGGTCGGCGGTAGATGTCGAACACGTGTCGAGACAACATTGTAACCCAATGATTGTAGAAAGCGACGATTTGTGGCGGAAAGTTTGGAAGTGACCGACCTGTTGGAGGACTTCTTCACTACTGATGGTGTGGATGTGTTGTGATTGAATATATCATCAAAAACTAAACCCATTACAGTTTCTTCAGAACCAATCTTATGACATTAAGTTCACCTCTGAAATTCACCGGAGCGAAATCTTGATCGAGAATATGTACTGTAATATTGTTTATTTCACCTTTGCTCGTCACAGGTAGATAGATCAAATTTAGTGGAACTTCGTCGATGGCAAAACCGGGGTCGTCTCTGGGTGCAAATTCGTAGATGGTATGTGAAGGTCGTCCGTTGAAATATGCACCCGAAGTTATATTACAATCCAGGTGAATTGTTCGAACTTTGACAATTTTCACAGGTAGATCAGACTTGTGAACTTGACCAGGTGGCAGTAATCTCTGTGAGAATCCCAGTAATTTTCCAATGCAGTCCGCAGGTCGAAAATCAATGGCGTGTACTTTGCTGTAGATTTCACACTCTAGAGTATTGAGATTGGCTTTCAGAGAAAATACTTTATCACTTATATCGTCGTCCTCCTTCTCTCCACTTTCAGCGTCGTCGTCGTTTTTCCTTCTCTTTTTTACTTCCTTGGGCTTTTCCACGAATTTCGTGAGGAATTTGGCAATGTTAGTGATTTCGTAGGAACCAATGGGAATACTGATGATTTCTCTCTTGGTCGTATCAGCGTTCTTGAAATAGTAAAACTTTCTATTACCCTCCTCTATGTTTGGGATGCTGTTGTACGAGTGAAAACCAATCAAAGCCAAACCGTATTCGGCGTCAGGGTCCAAGGAAATCGGGTTGGTGAAGTCACTGCTAGCCGTGGAAGTATGACTTGTCAGCGTGACAATCAGAGACATGACTGAACCTCAATCAGTGCTACACACTAGTTTTATAGAGGAATTCCAAGCACAAATGCCCACAATTTGTCTCATTGAAATTTTGATAGCGATCATTGTTGTATGAAATTTTGACATTGCCCAGATATTTCACCAATTCCACAGGTGGTTTCAAACGACCGAAACTGTCGAAATATTCCACCTTATTGCCATGTTTGCAGTAAGCTACCCAATGAGTTCCTTTGTTCTTTTGCAAATCCAAATTAACGATGGCACATTCTTTGGCTGCTGGTGTGGAGTGTGCGAGTTGATCACGCATGAAGACTCCCTTGAAATGAGGAATTTTCAATTGCTTCGCATATCGTCTCAACTCCACATCGAAAAGGGCTCTATTGGGCAGCTTCAACGGGAGTTTTTTTGTTTTCGAAGGAAAATTCCATAGCCACGACGACTTTTCCTCAAAAATAATCCTGTACCCTGTTTTCCGATCTCTTCCATTGCTTTGTTGTGTCGATGATCTTCTTCAAGTTTTTTCTTTGCGTTCTTTGCATCAATCACAGTCTTGGCAACTCCTGCAGCGCCACCAGCCAAACCACCTAGGGCACTAAGGGCAGCAAATATTGGTATCAAAGGTAGAATACCACCACTTTTTCCTTCGATTGGTATTATTCGAGGTACTCGAATTTTTTTGCGACCTCCTTCTTGTTTAACCAAACGTCTAGCAACACGTAGAGCAGCCAGCGATGACTTGTGGATATCACCCGAATTGAGAGATTTGAGAGATTTTTTAATTTTCTGAACGATGGCCCTTTTGAATGATGTCTTTTTTACACCCATGCCGAGTTTGCGTTTGGTCTTCATGGCAGTAGTTACGAACCAAGAGGCTGCTTTCTCTCCCAAACTAGCGTCCTTCGATTTGAATCGCTCCCAAGCACTGTTCTCCAACTCCAAATCAGCCTTATGACGATCTTCCAAGGACTTGTTTTGAGAGTAGGCTATGTCGTGGAGGCGGCAGGCAGAATCTAGACCATTTATGCCCTTTTGACCAAGAGCTAACCTCTTCTGCAGTTGTGTTCCAGGTCCGCAGTATTGATATCCAGGCAAGTGTAATTCGAATGGAAGTTTATTGATTAGAGTGTTCACAATACCACCACCTTGCCGTTCAAAGGTTAGCATTATACTGACAAATGTGCTCAGAGTAACTGTGTATAAAGGGATCCAGTCCCAGAGGACGGTTGAATCTGAAAGCATTAGTTTAACGAAGCGTTATTTGCATTCAACGAAGCGTTAGTCGCATTTAACGATGCGTTAGTCGCATTCAACGAACCGTTAGTCGCATTAAACGGAGCGTTAGATGCTTTTTCCACAGTTTAAGGTGGGCCACCATGAAGGTTACTCAGCAGAAACCTACGCTGCCTATAGAAAATTTGGATTTTGTTAACGTGTCGAAAAAGAGTAAACACGGTGTTCTGTTACCCGATTCTTTCAGAGCTATATTTTGCGGTCCGAGTGGGTGTGGTAAAACCAATGCCATGTTGAGTTTGTTATTCAACCCAAATGGCGCTAAATTCAAAAATGTCTACGTCTACTCGAAATCATTGTTTCAACCGAAATATCAACTGCTGCAAGAGGTCATGAAGAAAATCAAAGGTATGGGTTACTTCCCCTTCAAAGACAATGATGAAATAATCGACCCGGCTGAAGCTCGAGAACATTCCATATTCATTTTCGACGATGTGGCTTGCGATAAACAAAATAAAATTCGAGAATATTATGCAATGTGCCGACACAAGTCAATAGATGCCGCATACCTTTGCCAGACCTATTCAAAAATACCAAAACAATTGATTAGAGACAACTGTAATGTAATTGTATTATTCAAGCAGGATGACATGAATTTGAAACATGTCTTTGATGAACATGTCTCACCTGATTTCACCTACGACGAATTCAAGACAATTTGCTCGAAATGTTGGAACGAGAAATTTGGCACTTTGGTCATTGTCAAGGATTTCGACAGGAACAATGGCAGATATCGCATGGGATTCGACAAATTTATAAGAGTGTGATGCTGGAGTAATTCCTCAGTAGGCATCATGTCATCGACAAGTATAGATGATCAAATTACTGATGCTGAACGTAAATCAAAAATAAATCAGTTAGCGAAAGGAGTGCGAAGGAAATACTTGGCACTGAAATTGGGCAAGTCTGAAGAAGATGAAGCTATTCAAAAATTATTCCAACCCATAACTGAACCGCTGAAACAAATTGCTGCATACTCGGCACCCAAACGAAAATTGAAACCACCCCCACTGAGACCATTCAAATCGAAATATGTCAAACAATTGATAAAAACAGAACCTGAAAAAGTGGACGAAACGCAGCAGCATTTAGAACCCACCAAATTTCTACAGCTGGAAGAGGTTGCTGCTGCGGATGCTGAAGAAGAAGAAGATGAAGATGAGGTCTTCGATAGTTTGGAATCGAATCAAAAAATTCCAGAGGATGTACTGAATGATTATCTGGAACAATATCCAACAATGTCGCGGGAATATATCATGGAATATTTGGGTAAAAGTGAGCAGATTGATATGGTTTACGGTCCTATATACGACTTTGTTTCTTCGAAATGGTTCCTGGGGGGAAAGGAAATTGATTTTCGCGAAGGAAAAATCATAACAGAAGGATATAATTTCAAAGAAACACCAGGTCTGTATCAATTGCTATTTTATGATTACCCCAAAAAATATGAGAAGGAAGATTTGGAAAATTATAAAAGGATTTTGGAGTTGACAACACCTCATCTGAATAGTCTTGGACGTATGAAGGGTACTATCAAAAATAAATACAAGCATATCATCAGACCTCTCTTCCGACACCACACCACTGGCAGTGGCATTCCAATCGATAGTTTGACATTCAACGAAAAACCAGTTGAATATGTGTATTGGGATGATGTCAATGAGCTGGTCGACAGGTTGAGACTTCTCACTGCATCTGAATCGGCAGGTAATACATCTGTACATAATGAGATCGTGGCAATTATTGAGGAATTGAAGGAGGCCGGTGTCATCCAATAAATTCAAATGTTCCACCTCTACTGCATCAGTCTCATTATGAGTATCAACAAGTTCGGTTACTCTGCCAAATCGGCATCTGATGAAGAGCCGCAAGGATCTTGTGAGTGCTCAGGTATAGTCTTAAATTATACTCACGATGGAAATATTGATGCAGATTTTTTGAAAATAAGTAATGTCAAGATGCCAACAGATGGTGAAGATGTGGCCAATAAGAATTATGTGGATAGCACCTTGAATAACTTGCTTGAACAAATTAGACGAGAAGCTTCGGAAAGGGGGAAACTTGCTTCACTTTGTGCACAGCAAAAACAAGATATAGTAAATGCTATGAATTTGAGAAGTAAAAATATTCGAGAAGCCATGTTACTTATCGATAAACGAATCGCAAATACCGATGAACAACTTGCTGATTTCAAGATGAAAACTACATCTCAAATGGATAATCTACACAACGATTCGGTTGCAAATATGAAAAATATTCAAACTGCCATGGTACAACATACAAATGACATCGAAAAATTAACTGATGAACAAACCACCTTCAGTACTTATGTAAAAACTATTGTAGAACAACACAATAAAGGTTATACTCAGATTGAGGAAGTATTGACTAAACATGAAAAGGATATCATCTCAATGAAAAAGGATACAACTTTATTGGCTGATGATACACATTCGAAACTTACGGCTGTCATACTTCAACATAACGCTGATATTACCAAAATAAATTCAGTTATACTTGAGGTAAAAGCTACCATCGATGCCTTGGTCGAATCACAAAAAGACCGTTTGATCACGCCGAAGCCAAAATAAATTCACAGTATAGTATGTGCCATCGGAATGGAAGGACATTCAAAGGAGAAAATTCAGCTGGTAAATGAACTTCATAGGGCAGTTCGCAAGACCTTTCCACGCCGTCGCACCATAATTAAGGGTTTGGATGATTTGTGGCAAATGGACCTTGCTGATCTTCAAAATTACGCCAAAGTCAATCGAAACTACAAGTACATTTTGGTTGTCATCGATACCTTTTCCAAATACCTATGGGCTGAGCCGATCAAAAGTAAAAATGCTGCAGACGTCACCAATGCAATGACCGAAATTTTGAAAAGGAGTGGGGGGCGATGCCCCAAAAATCTACAGTCAGATTTGGGCAGAGAGTTCTACAATTCAACCTTTCAAAATTTAATGAAGAAACACCAAATCAATCATTATAGTACGTATACTGTGAAAAAAGCAGCTATTGCAGAACGTGTGATTCGAACTTTGAAAGAGAAACTCTTCAAACATTTCAGTTTAAATGGCTCCTACAAATGGCTGGATATTCTACCTCAACTCGTTCAGAATTACAACAATCGCAAACATCGCACCATCAACATGAAACCCTCGGATGTTACGAAAGCCAATGAAAAGCATGTTCTCAATACTGCCTATAATTTTATCAAAATTGCTACTGGACGAAAAAAATTCCAAGTCGGTGATATGGTTCGAATTTCCAAGGCCAAACATATTTTCGAGAAAGGTTATATGCCCAATTGGACATGTGAGATCTTTCGCGTAGCAAAAGTCAAAATTACGAACCCCATTACCTACTTGTTGGAAGATCTGGAGGGGCGTCCAATCAGTGGTGCTTTTTACGAAGAGGAATTACAAAAATCTAAAAATCCCGATGTTTATTTGGTGGAAAAAGTCCTTAGGAAGAAGGGAAATAAGGTCTATGTGAAATGGTTGGGTTTGGACAAATCACATAACAGTTGGATTGATGCGTCAAATCGTTTGTAAATGAAAAACGAGCACAAATATTCAGTTACATGAGGGCCTTTCAAACCAATCAATAGCCGGATGTGCACTCGATGGTATAAATTCATTTTGATTTCATGAATTTTGATCAGTTTCTAGCAATCATGCCTGAAGAGCGTAGTGAGTCACCAACTTCTGATTACGGTTCCTCTGATCACTTTGACTATGATGCCGAATTGGAACGTGTCTGCCAAATTTACCAAGAATCCATCAAATGTGAACGTTTCTACATACTCAATTCAGTGTTCAACTTTGGTGCAAATTTATTCAACTTGCATTGTGGCCTTAGTCCTGCACGAGGTTTCGAACCAGCTGTCAAGATGGTGTATTCGCTGAACTCTGATTGCCAAATGTCCTTCAATACCTACGAATGGGGCGTATTCATCAGTTTGCTGAGCAGATTATCGCCTGCTGCGACCATGATCCTAGATTGCGGTGACTCCATCCATATTACTTTGAAGTGCAGTGAAGATATGAAGTTATGTGTTATATCCAAAGACATTGAAATGTTTCATCTGTTGGAGAGCGATGTGTATGAAATTTTGCAATTAGACTGTCTAATTACCAAAAAATTCAGCATGTTGTCAAAAATGAAATTTTCCGAATATTACCATAATTTTTTGCAAACAGCTGCCAAAATTTCTCAACAGGCTGATTCAGCAACAGACATTATATATGCTCTATGTGATTTATGTAATAGTTGTGAAAGCTATTGTATGCGAGAATGCATGTATTTCATTAGAGATAAAGTATTGATTGATTTGGATAGAAAGAAATTTCAATAAATATTAAACATATCTTCGTTAGAGTTTCATTTCAGTTGTGGCAATGGAGGTGGAAGCAAGAATGTTTGTGATACCTGAATTCAACACCTATGTGGATAGACTCGAAACTTTTCGTAATTGGAAGTCTGAATTTCCAAAAGATAAACTTGCTGATGCCGGATTCATTTATACTGGCAGAGATGATGTAGTTGTGTGTCCAAAGTGTCAAATTGAAGGATTTAGATGGACTGCTGGAGATGACCCTCTGATGGATCATTTCAGGTGGCAACCTGATTGTCAATTTTTTGATGATGAAGGAGATTATGTGAGACGGAAAAGACGTCCTGTATATAAAGATAAAGTTAATTTTGAGGCTCGATTGAAGACGTTCGATGACTGGCCTGTATGTATTCAACAAAAACCACATGACCTAGCTGAGGCAGGATTCTTTTATACCGGCAGAAGTGATCGAGTCAAGTGCTTCTACTGCGGACTCGAGGTGAAAGAGTGGATGCCTGAAGATGAAATTTGGGCTCAACATCAAATCTACCATGATAAATGCGAATTTTGGAAACTCAAAAATCCCAATTTTGAATTTAAAAACATCCAATCTCCATCAGATAAAGATCAGCGTTATACTTGTAAAATTTGTTTGGAAAATGAAATGAAAGTTGTGTTTATGCCTTGTAAACACTTAGCTTGTTGTGTAGATTGTTCTATTGAATGTGAAAGTTGTCCGATTTGTAGAACACCTATAGCTTCATTTTTGAGAATTTTTGTAACTTAAAAATAAAACAGCATCCACATTTTGGTATTTTATTTCATAAATCACGCATCTGAGTAATCAATGTACATAACTGGGTAATCAATATACATAACTGAGTAATCAATCAGTATGAACAAATTATATCAACGTGTACAATAAGAAGATAGTATGAACAAATTATATCAAAGTGAACAATAAAAAATAGTATGATTTTTCCATCTGTACCTTGATAAAGTACCAAATTTTCAATATATATTTCATTCAAATTAAATCAACGTGTACAATAAAAAATGAAGAATTTTTTCATCTGTACCTTGTATAAGCTACAAATTTGAATTTCAAGAAATTTGACCAATGAGAATCGGTAAAATGGTAATTTCTCCTTATTTGTTTTTTCAATTCTCTAATACAATTAACATTTAGTTTCTCTTTGAATTCTTTCGGTATAATGAAAGAACAAGTATTCGGCATGTCTTTGCAATACCAAATTTCAATACCAAGTTTTTCAACTGCAACAGTCCTACAAATTTCATTTAAGGTCAATTCTTGTAGAGTTGGTATGGTGTTAGACCTTTTCAGAGTAACACACCTATCGACCATATTAAAACTAGAACAAAAAAATCGTCTCATCAATAAAAAAATCCAAATGAAAACCTCATTTCAAGCTATAGTGCCCCCAGGGTAAAGTGTCAAATGATTTGGAGATTAATTTTCGTTTGTCGTCATGTGGACTCAGGGCCTTTTTCATCTGCTTGATGCTGAAAACGTTGTGGGCGTATGAGCGAATAGTACACTGTTCACGTATCTTTTCTTTGAAATTCTTGAGACAATCGATATAATCTTCGAAATTGATTTTATTTTTGACTACATTATATCGAACTCCCTTTGATTTTTTGGTAACTTTTCCGCCTTGCACCTTATAGGCGTACATTTTGGAACGTAGCCCTACAAAATCTGTGATAATTTCACCATTTGCCTCATCTTTCATTAAGCCAGGAATTTTTTTATTCACAAGTGGAATTTGAAACTTATTATCGGGTGAATAATCTGAAGTATCAAATTTTGATAGGTGTTTTTTAACGAGTTCCGAATATAAATCTTCACACGTTATTTCGTATATGAAGCTGTCCGTGTCTGAATACATTAATTTGCAATTTTCTTTACCCAAAGTGGGTATCATAAAGTCGTAATGGAAATCAAACATGCATGTTTTTGAAATGTCTAATATTGCCATTCCAATGTACAAAGGTTTATTGAATATGAGTTCAGCCTTTCTCAATTCAATAGCTATCAAGTCTGTATCGAAAATAGTTCGACTCTGAAATCGGGGGCTAGAAATTAAATTCTTAGCACCATAACGACCGTTCCACGAATTTACAAGTTTGACCACCCGGTGTAACCGGATGTTCTCCATTGTTTTTCCGAAAACGGCATTATTCATTAGTTTATATAAATTTTTTTCGAAAGAACTGGTGGCTACAGCCCTTAGACGAGTATTCATTTCGATATAGGGACGCAGCCACGCAGATTGTTTAAATTTCAGAACCCGATGAATTTTCGTCAGAATCAAACCGTTATTCAGTGCCTGTTTCAAGTTACGATAGTGCAAAATATATTTGTCTTTATTATACAGGGTGCCCATTAATTTTTTCTGTTTGGAATTTGGTGGTGCTCGATGCTCTGGACAAAATGGAAAATCTTTATGTAAATCATGTAATCTCTCAGGATACTCCAAATCGACTTCCAATATGTAGCCTTCCGAAGCATTGTTGGGGATTTGAGTAACATCCTTATCAAAATTTTCAACCCACTGAAAATTGTCGTACGGTAAAAATTCCGACATTGCCCACCCATATAAATTATTAACGTCTAAATATGAAAGATATTTCGAAGGTTTTTCAGCATCGTATGCTTCCATATATTTATTATTTGCTCTTGAATATCTATTCGAACAAACAGATATTCCACCCCTTATCCCTTTTTCTATGAACATAATCATGTCAATGTCTTTTAAAATTCGTAATTTACATTTTGTATACTTCAACATAGCATCCCACGTGTACCCCGGCATAGTATAATACCACGCGGGATCCAACCCATAAGTCGTTATGCTTTTTTCCCGAAAATTCTCAAAAACATCCGCCAATAATAAAATATCTGTTTTCAAATATAGGTCGGCATACGCCCCTAAATTTGTAATTTGGAATGACTTCCAAACATTTTGTGCGTGAGCATATTTCTCTTCTGTTATGTGTTCATCGTTTAATTTATTATAGAATACTTCTCGTGATGGTAACTCAGAGTCGTTCAATTTCTCCATGCTATCTATATAATCATATGGAAATACCCCCTTCTTGGTGAGAAGAGCGAATTTCTCAGCATCTAAATGGATAAATTCTTTTTTCAAAATTTTCAGATTATTTTGATTCAATGTGGATGCTAATTCATCCAACGACGTTCCCATGAATCGGAAAGAATCTATAAATCGAAATTTAATTTTAGTTGCAGCATCGTTCAGTGTAAAGGAAATATATTTCTCTTTATTTGAAGGAAGTATGCTCACACATCCTTTTTTTGCGAGATCTCTTATAATGAAGTGACTGTCGTATCCTGAAAGATTATGAAAAGTAATGGGTACCATGAATAATTTTCGAAAATTGACGTTACAAGGAGCTTGATGCGCCCACCCCCGAAACACCCCCGTAAAGTGATCGTGGTCACGTACGATAACATCTTTGGGGGTGAATGGCTTCTCACAAATATGACAAGTCGTTGCAGCGATTGTATTCAGAGGCACTATCATCGGTTCAATATTCTTTATTTTAGATTCGACATATTTTGCAATATCGGACAACTCATCAGCAAACCATTTCATACAGTCTTCACCTCGATAGCTTTTGAAACGAGAGAGACTGTCGTCATAGGAACACTTTAAGTAGTAGCCTGCACTGAAAGGTATATGTCTTTGGTATTTTGTAGTTTTGTTTGATATGCTTTCATTACATTTTTCCAACAGTGACTCAAAATCGGCGAAAATCATGAATGGGCATTTTTGTTTATAAATATGATTTCGAAATTCCACATAATCATATGTAGGGAACGAAATTTTACAGTCGTTCACTTTTTCACACAAAACAGTATGATCATCTAATTTTTGTTCAGAATGAAAATAATTTAGACATCTATCACATACAAATTTTTTACAGTGGTATTTATTCAATTGGAAACTCAATAATCGCGATATGTTTTTAATCCAACAGTAATGAAATTTAATTTCGGTCTTGTCATCATCAATAGGAGGTGCCTCATAATCGTTCAATTTTGGAAAATAATTGTCTTGAATCAATAGCAAATTAACATGTCTGAGTCGTTTTTTGGTCGTGAGTCTGGCAGGTACTACCACATAAAATGATTTTTGATTTGCTTGATTCAATTCTAAAGTGTAAACATTCACAGAAATATCATTGAGTTGCTCAAATTTGGGAATTTGATGTATCTCCATTGGAGTATTCAGCCCTGTAGTATTCAAAACTGTAGAATAGTGCGGATAATTTAACACTCTGTCTGAGTTTTTTTCTACAGGATATAAGGCGCTAATAATACTCCAAAAGAAGCACATTTCATCATCATTTCGTACATTGATGCATGCATGCTTAATTGCGATTTGTTTCGGTAGCGGAATGAAAGAAGAACCGTTACCAATTTCAAATTTATTTATTGCTACTTCCAACAAAAGAATTTTACTCAAAGCCCAACCCGACATGTGTTCCTCAAATTCACTTAGTTTATTCAATATTACATCCACAGCGTTTTCATTGTACCAAGCAGTCAAGTCTGTACCTGAATCTATAACTCTATTTGGGGTACTGAAATATTTCCGATCAACAATTTCCCCATCATTTGAATTTTTAATAAAATCACCTGAAAATGTTAAGTTAACTTTGAGAATTGACATTTCTTTCAAAATTTTGGAAATCTCACGTTTGAATAAGAAAAAAGCATCACCTAGAAAATTTTTAGGATCTTTATGGGTTAAATTGATGATTACCCCCGTTTTTACTCTACGATTGAAAACATTGTTAACATTTCGCCACTTTACCCTGGAGCTTCGTCGCTGTAAACCTGAGCCTGTATGTTTATTATTCATCATTCTGATAATCAGTCTGAAGCGTTTCAATTCTCCAATTTTTGTAATTATTTTCTTTTTTTCCCCAACCGAGAAGTTAATTTTTTTCATAGCTGAAACGCATTTTTGTATATGCTTATTGATAAATTGTACAGCTCTTTTGGCAATATCATCTGAATAATTATCTCTGATGAGTGAAAGGTATTTATCAATTACCGACATTGTTTTTGGAAAATCGGTCATTTGGATTTTATTGATGAGACTCACCGATTGTTCAGAAATTATTGGTGCGATGAAGTTGTTCTGTACGCTGATGGTTCTGGAAGCTGCTGAGGGAAGGCTCTGCTGAGGCTAGGGACTGCTGAGGACGCTGCTGTGAAGCTAGACTGCCAGGGAAGACTCGATGAAAGGCTACTGAGGTGGTTCTGTGAACGCTGTCGAAATGGTTCTGGACACGTTGATGTATTTATTGTTCTGAAATAATTCCGTTTTTTAATACAAAATATAAAAAAAATTGAGAGTGTGTTTCATGGGATGATGGTAGTGATCTATAGAACTTTAGGTACAAAAAATATTGCAAAAATTCTCTGCATATTAAACGACGATACTAACCTTAATTTTGTACAATTTCAAATGAAGCAACACGATTGGGTTTCCCGATGTCAACCAGCCCCTTGAACACAATGGCGTATTTTCCCGACGAAAATTCTTCCAGGTAGGAGCGGTAGTCCTCCGTCACTCTCTGCGGCAAAAACGATACCTTGTCATCCAAATCCAACAGCACCGTCTCACCAAATTTCCCTCGTACAATTTTGGCTGCTAATATTTTGTGCGGCGTCCCTATAGGCAAATCCGCAACTTTAATAATTGGTTTCTTCTCGACTATGACTGATTTGGCGTTTAATTTTTGTAGATCCATCTCTGAGAAACAAAAATAAAAAAGGATCACAAATCACATGAACACTTTCTCTCAATGAACGGAGGGATATTTGACTAAAATCATTTGTTAAATTTTGGGGCACCTCTCTGAAGCAGAATCACACACATTCTCCCCCAGAAAAAACAAGCAGTCTAGGTGAAAACATTCAAGTAAACTAAGGAAAATTTGAACTGAAAAAATGAACCGCTTCGAATTACAAATTCAATGGAAAAGAATAGTCCCTCAAAGGTGCACATTGAAACATTAAAGTGAATCTAAGATAAATTTGATCTGAAAAAATGAACCGCTTCGAATTTCAAATTCAATGGAAAACAGTAATCCTTCAAAGGTGTGCATAAAAACAATTTGAACTAGAAATGATTATTAAACTGGCTCTGAATTATATCACATTAAAATTCATCTGGAAGCTGAACTAAGAACGTATGAAAATCAATGAAAACTACAACTCAGAAGGTGAACATGGAAAACAATTGAAAAACACTTACCTTCAAGAAATAATTGACGCACTTGTCACTGGTATCACTCTCAAGTATGAACTGATTTTTCGAAGTGACTTCAAAAAAATTATTGGTGCACTTGTCACTGGTAACACTCTCAAGCATGAACTGATCTTTCGAAGTGACTTGTTAATCTAACAAAACCTCAGACTGGAAAAACCCATTGTTCATATTATTGAATTAATTTTCTTATCGCAGAATGTGCATAAACCAATTTCATTATCAATTTCTCATTTCCTGTTAGAGCGCCTGCATCCATTTGATATCATTATCTCAATAAACATTCTTCAACGTTTGGAAAAACCCATAATCTCGCATCCATTCGAATGAATTTTTATTAAAGTGTTTAATTTCTGGTTTTCATTTTTATGGTTGAAATAACATCGTTGAATTTTGATAATTTGAAATTTGGTGGTTCTGACGAACGGGAGACTGAACGGTTACGTCATGCTAGGAATTTTCATAGTCGTTTTTGAGTCGATTGAATTTTACAGCTTTTCGTCGATATTTCCTAAACTATTGAATCTAGAGGAAAAATGATTTTAAGTTTTCATAGTATTCGACGAGATCTACAATTTCACTCCCATGACAAATTTTGATAAAGTGAGTGGTTTCGGAGATATAGTTTGTTTTCTTGAAAAAAAAATCATATTTCCCGTACTGTTGATTTTAGAAAAAAAATGTCTGGAAGTTTTTCATAGTATACACTAAGGTGATCATTTTTTTACTCTTGGTGATTTTTGATTTTCTCATCCGTTTCCGAGATATTCACAAAAAAAAACTCCAAACATGAATTTCAGAAATTTCCCGATTTTTCCATTTTCCGATCGGTTTAGAAAAAAATGTTTCGACTAATAAGTGTAGAATATTTTGAGACATACACGACAGTTTTTTTGTTTTTCGATTACGAGCAACGGTATGGTCTACAGAGTGTCCGAAAAAAACCGACATGTTACACAATAAACACCCATAGAATCTAAAGTAATTTTTTTTAATTTTTCTCCAACAATAGGTCTTTGTTATTTTTCGACGCTGATCATTTTTTCCAAATGTAATTTTTCGATATCTCTTCAAATAAAAAAGTTTTGCCTGCTGCAGGAGAGAACATGACACGTACCCATGTACCGTCACATGTACCGATGTCATATTCCAACTCCAATCGCCGTACCCAGAACATGACACGTTCCCATGTACCGCCACATGTACCGATGTCATCTTCCAACTCCAATCGCTAGATGTGACCTTGAAATGAGCCAGAATGCCTGTTGTATCACTACTAATGATATTAGAGGCATTTGAAAATGACGAAAGTACTATTTTCAGACCACTCTGATGATAATATTATGTCCTGGGAAAGCGTTATTTCATTGACAGATTTTTTATGTCACTCTCCACTTGAGTCACTGGTAACATCATTGTTTTCAGCTGAGAAGAAAGAAACGTTTTCGGTCCTTGTTATCGGATTCATCTGGATCTTCAAAAAATGGCTCACTAAATAGTTCTTCGGGTTCAAAGAAACAAAAGCCGTCCTCATATTCGTATGCATTAACTAAAAATAACTCGATCCATGGTTCATTCACTTCTGAGAAAATGAATCCAGACTCAGAATCTAGATCTTCGAAGGCAAATTCACGTATTAAGGAATCATCTCATAACATAATCACAAACTCACTCGATCAAAATGAAAATATCGTTTCCCATAATAGCATGAATTCTGAAAATGTAGTCATGTTCAAACATACGAATCAAGGTAATTATATTATGCCTATTGATGCAAAAAATGCCAATAGTAGTCCGGTTGATGGTGTCGTATCCACTGACAATAATAAACCTGCTTCTTCGAAAACAAAGGGAAGAAAACGGGATCATTGTTTTTACTGTGAGGATGATGTCCTCAACTTTGCTCGACACATTCAGAGATGCCATTCTCACGAAATCGAAGTTACGAAAATTATGTGCCTCACTCCAAATTCCCGTCAAAGAAAAGATCTCATCTGCAAATTGAGAAACAAAGGTAACTATCTGAAAAATATGAGTGGATATTTCAAACCAGTGAGAACACCCCTATCCAAAGATAAAAGTATACTACCTTGCTCCAGTTACCTTGGTTTCTTCTCATCGAAATTATTGTACAGACTCAGAAAGAAGTGCATGGAAGGTTGCAAGGGAAATGCACAAGCAGAGGGTCAGAACACTCTGGTCAACAACCTCAACAGGGGAATTGATCCACAACTGAAAAGCCAAGTATTTCCTCGGATGTTACCAGATAAAATCAGCTTGAGAGCGAAGAGTGATCCCCTCATATGCGCTTTTGGTGCCCAATATCTAAAAATTCACAGGGAAAAACATTTTATCAATGTTACTTATAGGAAGATGAGAGAAATGTCTAGGCTACTGAGAAGGAGAACATTCCGAAGTGGAACTTAAGAGTGGAGATTCATATACACATGAAACAAAGAAGGAAATCTCAAACACACATAAAAAAAAAAGAATTTTGGTGGAATGGAACGAGGAACAAAAAAAAAATTGCTACCGATCATTTTCGTTTTCATATCCCAAATAGCACACGACGTCCTGAAGACGAACGATTTATGTCCCAGTTACGTCGATACGTCCCGGGACGTATGGGAGACATTCGAAGAACGTACATTTCCGGATGTTTCATGTATGTACTATATAGACGTCCCATGTAGGTACATATTTGGTCCCGTTCCAATCGGAATGTAATAAAAACGTACATGCTTGGAAGTACTATGTACGTACTGTAGTGAGTGTCCCGGGTACGTTCATAATATCTCCTTTTCAGGTACGTACATTCCGGAACGAGTTAGGGACATACCAATGACGTGCTCTTTTGATAATTCCTTGTACGTACTGTTTATAAGTATCATTGACGTACATGTTTGTAAGGACTATGCACGTACTGTTTGGACCTTCCAGGTGCGTACATATTGGGTCCCTTTCAAAATCGTATCTTTTGAAATTTTCGAGGATCATAGTGATGACGTACATGTTTGGGAATCTTATGTATTTGGACGTCTCCTTGACGTACGCCAAGAAACCTACTTTGTACATTCAGCTAGATCCCCTCAAGTCTAGTGTGGGCCGAAAAAGTACGAACTAGAAACGTCCCACATACGTACATTACCGTACCTGTCAGGTAGGCCCAACGCGCTATCCCAAGTAGCACATCATATGGTGACTTCAAGTTAGTTACCTATGTTCGAGACAACATTAAATTTTTTTTAGGAAGTTCAGTAACAATGAAAATATATTTGAAAACACACTGAAGGATCACTGTCTTATATGCGATGGCGATGTGGAATATCACACTTGCTGTGCAGAAAGTTCTGGCCGTATTTTCTGGTATTGAAATTCACCACGTCGATATTTCAATTTTTCCAAATTTTTTCAGGAATAATTCATCATGAATATTGCATTACCAATATTGGTATATGTTCAAATATTTTAGAGTCATCACTCTCAAAATCCCGATACCCCTTTCAGTTGTGATTCGAAAATGACGAGTTGAATATTTTCATTTTACTTTGAAAATGATATTCAAGCATTATCAGAATTTGCATATCTATATTGCAGTATTATGCCAATATGCCACCTAATGTGATAATTCAATATTTTATTCTACGCTCCCAATGTCGAATGCACATCTATATATCTCACAACTCTTCTTTAGAAACAAGTCTCTCCGTACCGTAGAGCGTTGTAGTGGTAAACAGTGAGATATTCAAAGTGAAGGTCCGGGTTCAAGTCCCGCAGCAGCCACAGTTTTTTCCAGGTTAGTATTCGGTAAGTACATGTGCATGAGTGAAATTTTCAAGTTGACTAATTGGTAAAGAAGAAATGAATAATTCCGAATATGAGAACTGAGAATTGTGAAGCGACATCAATTGAATTTATTTTTTTCGTCGATATATCATTAACAAGAAGGTACGTTTTCGGAATGTCCCAAACAGTTCCTCTTTCTGTACATTACAGGTCCTGTGTGGACTAGAAAATTACGTACCTGGGATTACCGACTATGCGGAAACGGTAAGTTCCAGGGAGGTCTTATGTACGTCTATCGGAGACTAAAGTACGTCCCAAATACGTACAATACATCCTCACCGTACATATGCAGTACGTCCACTGGGCGTACTTGTGCTATCTGGGATAAAGAATAAAAATCCACCAAAACGGCACGAATGTGAAGAAATGAAACCTTAGTTTCCCAAAGTATTCGAAAATAAAGATTGGATGAAAATCAAAGTATTCATACAGAATAAATATACCAAAAATTAATGTTTTCGAAAAACAAAAAAGGTTACATAATTTGCTTAGTACTAATCATTTGGACCATTCGGAGATAGATGGTGGGCAAACTGAGCGCATCTGGCTTGTCTTTTGCTTCCCATCTTCGCCTCATGGAGACACTTTCACAGTTCATACATGGTAGGACAAGTAGAATAGCCACAGTATGTTGAATTGACATGATGTTGTTTGTTGTTGTTCTAAAATTGTTCGTTTTCGTTAACCAGCTGACGAACGTCAACCCTCAGAAGTCGAAACTTGTGCGAGCAATGGATCAACGAGGCCTTACCTTTTAACGTGCGATTACCCAGCACGGTGGCCCGGCGAGGATTCGAACCCCGGCCTTCCGCTTGATAGGCAGATATGCTAACCACTACACTACCGAGACCACCGAGTAACAGAGAAAGTTGGTAAAGCGAAACAAAAACTTTGGATTTATAATACTTTCGATAGGGATAACGATCTCACTTTATAGGGGTGTATTTTTCAGTAGGGTCATAATGGGTTCATTGTCCGTGATAATAAATTCCTTCATATATTTTTTGTATGTTGTGAAGTTAGAAATTTTCTTAATGTTGTCTGGGAGCATATTGTATAATTTAGGTCCAAAATAAAATATTGTTCTCTGTGTATGGCTTTTCTTGTAGAAAGGTCCGTCAAGTAGAATCCGTGATAAAAACTACTATAGCAGCACAAAATAAAAACTCTGATGGCGAAAATAACGTAAATATTGAAAATGAAAGGATTCACCACAGTGGTGAATGAACGAAACAAAATTCGAAATCGAAATCAGTGTGAGTTGATCAGAGGATCTGGTTGCTCGACTCCCACAAAAATTGAAGGAGCAGAACCAGAATTAGCATGGTTACATGTTAGTAAGGTGAAGGGTTGCGTTGAAAATGAAGTGATGTCGGAATTCTTACAAGAAACATTCCCGGGTGAAAAACTCCAATGTTTTAAATTGAAGACGTTGGGTAACAACAGTTCATTCAAAGTTGGGGTATCTAAAGAGGGAAAAAACAAACTTTTGAAAAGTGAATTGTGGCCAAAAAATGTATTGATCAAGGAATTTCAGTTTTTTCGATCTCCACGTAAGTAATTGCCAAAGCATATCACTTTGTCATATAAATATCAGAACTGGATGAACTTATTTTGTCACTAAACCATCCAGACATTCTATGTATTAGTGAAATTTGGTGCAAAGAACATGAACTTATCTCAATTTTCATGGACTCCTACAAACTAACTGATTATTTTTGTCGAGAAAACATGGACGGCGGCGGTGTCGCAATATTCATTAAATTAGAATGCAACTTTCAAATTATGACAACTTCAGTTCAGAAAATTGAACAGATCTTCGAATATGCATTGATAGAATTAACTGTGTACGATTTAACTCTCACAGTTGGTTGTTTCTATAGATAAACAGATATTCAGCAATTTTTGATAAATATGGACGATTTTTTAACGAATGTGATAAAATGCAAAAGTCGATACTTTATGTGTGGTGATTTCAACATCAATTTTGATAGAAACATTGAAGATATAAATGCAAAACGTTTGGTAAATTTGTTTTAAACATTCGGTTTGAACCAATGCATACACGAGTACACTCGCATACAGGGTCAATCGAAAACCATAATTGATAATATATTTAGTAATGTAGATATGCAGAGTTTGAATTGTGAGGTTGTTAAAACTGATATCAGTGATCAGTATCTTCAGAGAGTTATATACAATACAGCATCAAATGAATTATCCGATATTTGTTGTGTACCGAAACGGAATGTATTCAATCCCCAAAATATTTTTAGTTTTAAATATTTCCTCTCGAGAGAGAATTGGAGTTTTTTAAATTTGACTACTTTATCGTCTGATGAAAAATTCAATGTATTTTATCGGATATTTGTGGGTATTTTTGAGAGGGCATTTCCAGTGGAAATTTGTAAAATCAATCCCATTGAAAATGAACAACGGAAAAAACCATGGATATCAAAAGAAATTATAGAAGAAGGCTTCTTCTTGAGAGAATTATTTCAGTTATACAAAGGTTCAGGTGACCAAGCTATTTTGGATCGTTATAAGATTATCAAAAGTAATCATCAGAAAAAAATAAATCAAGAGAAAACGAAATATTTTGACAATAAAATGAGCAGTGCGCCTAACAAAAGTAAGGCTGCTTGGAAAATAATAAATCAAAATACGTGCAGTAAACAAATGAAAACAGCCAAATATCCAAAACATTTCATGAATACAAAAGGTTCTCCTGTATCGAATCCTAGAGATATTGCGGTATCATTTTCAAACTTCTTTTCCGAATCCCTTAAAGCGCTAGTGTCAGAAACAAACATTTCTACTGATAATGTGATTAACAGTAATACTCCGAAAGAATCTCTATTTCTGTATCCGGTTACCACTAGTGAACTACGAAATATAATTGCTTCTGTTGCAACTGAGACCTCATCTGGTCCTGATGAAATACCATATTTTATCTTTGCCCACGCTCTTGAATACATATTGGAGCCTATGGAAAAATTAATAAATTTAGCATTCATTGAGGGTTCATTTCCTCAAGTTCTGAACTCAGCAGTTGTGATCCCTAAATTCAAAAAAAGGGACTCGAAGAACTTGGCTAACTACCGTGGGATATCACTGTTATCAGGTTTTTCAAAAATATATGAAAAATCATTTCAAACCAGATTAGTTGAATTTCTCGGAAAACAGCATATTCTTAGCCCGTATCAATTTGGATTTCAGAGAGGCCTCTCAACTCAGGATGCTATTCTGGCCTTATATAATCGAATTTTGAATACATTTGACGAGGGTAAACAAGTTGTGTTTATGTTTTGATCTTTCAAGAGCTTTTGAAACAGTTAACCATGAGTTACTTTTCAATAAGCTGGAACTATATGGCATAAGAGGCCGAGCGCTGTCGTGGATAAAATCATTCATGTTCAATAGAGTTCAGAAAGTTTCTTTTAATCATAACCAGATACGGTATTTATCATCTCACCGAGACATAATATCAGGTGTCCCTCAGGGAAGCGTAGTTGGTCCTATTCTATTCTTGCTTTTCATTAATGATTTGGGTAAAACCCAAAGTAGTTCTTCCATTACACAATTCGCTGATGATACAACATTCAGTGTTGATGACAATAACATACCCTCTCTGTGCAATAAAGCCAGAGTCGCCATAGACCAAATGAGGTTCTACTGTTCCAAAAATGGACTGGCCTTGAATTGTAACAAAACTAATATGTTGCTGTTCTCGACAAGGGAAGTCGATTTCAGTGTACTGGTCCGTTCCGAAAACAAATCGGTAGTGCAAAAGAAGACTGTGAAATTCTTAGGAATTCATATCGACGAGAATCTTTCGTGGATCTATCACATAGATTTTATTACGTCAAGGCTAGCTAGTCACTGTTTTGTCTTGAGGCAGTTGAGAAGTTTTGTTTCACTTGATGTATTAAAGACATATTACTTTGCCCATATCCATTCAATCATAAACTACTGCATAATGTGATGGGGAAATTACTCCAGGGTGAATGAGGTACTGGTCCTTCAAAAAAGAGCGATCAGAATTATGACTTTCAAAGATAGAAGATCATCATGTAAGGACCTATTCAAAGAACTGAATATCCTGACTGTGACATCTATGTACATTTTGAACTGTGTCACGCATATAAAAAAGAATGAAAATCAATTTATTTTCCGAAATGACATATCAAACACCAGTGGTCATAATCTCAGAAATACTCACAATATCCAAATTCCTAAACATAAATTGGCAATAGTGAGTAAAGGGCCGAATATAATGTCCATAAAACTCTTCAATAAATTACCATCAGATTTGAAATCTGTTACTGCAATTCATATTTTCAAAAAGTTGGTCAAAAAACTTTTACTCCAATATAGTTTTTATACAATTGAGGAGTATTTTAACTGTATTATGTGATATTTTTCTGTGTTCGACATGTATTTTTATGTTTTGAGCATTTTCCTGACGAGTTTCTATATCTGTGAAGATCCACTGAAATAAATTGATATTATTATTATTATATGGTACTGGCAGGTTTTGTGCATATCTGGTGTTTTTGGTTTTGATAATGCTGTCGGTTTTTGTATTAGTATGAATCCAAATGAGGCATTGGAGCGCATATATACTTCTGACGGCAAGTAAATTGGTTTCATGATACAATAGTTTGGTATCGAATCGTTTAGGTTTTCTGAAGATCATTTTGATAATTTAATTTTGGATCACTTGAATATTGTTTGGAACATTCTCGAATACACCACCCCACACTGTGATACAATATCTAATTACTGACTCAATCAAAGATTTAAAAATATATTTATATTTTGCAGTCAGAATATCTCGAAAGTTGTATATTTCATAAGTCTTTTAACCATGTGGGAAACATGTTCGTCCCATCTCATCCGCTGGTCCACAATCACACCAAGATACTTAAACTTATTCACTTTCTCAATATTTGGGCAGTTGCAAGATATTTTAGAACAGTTTGGCCGATGTATATGAATATTATATACCTTGGGCTGTTGGTTATTTTGAATGGAGAAAGTAATAAATTTAGTTTTCGAAACATTGAGGTTGAGGAGATTATCGTTCAACCATAACTGTATATTTTCCAAACCTTTTTCTGCTTCATTGTATACCTGCTGCCACGTGTTAGCTCTGAAAATAATCGTATCATCAGCATATGAGATGAGATGACCTTTGAAGTTTCTGATATCAGCTATGCCGTTGATATAAACTAAAAATAGTATCGGACCCAAAACTGTGCCCTGGGGTACTCCTACAGAAATTTCTCGAGAACTGCTGGTGCTGTTACCGATGATCAATGGTTTATTTTTGCTTTATCAATTCATCTTTAGTTCCTTTTGGTTTCCTACAATTCATGGATCTTATTACCTCAGTATTTTGTCGTTTTCTTAAGGTATCAGAAATATCTGGTTGTTCTCAATTCATTATTCTTAAATGGTAACATTCATTGAATTTTAATGAACAATTTTCCTCAGCAACATCAAACGATGTTATTGAAACTTCTGGTGTGAAAGTTGAAACATTTTCTAGAGATCAATTACTCCAACAACACCAAAGTGATATGACGCGCATTTCGCTAACAATGTTATCATCTTCATGAGACAAAAATTGATATCAGTTTGGTGTTAGGCTAATTCATCCCTAGGAAAAGTTTCAACAACATTGTTCTGATTGATGACTTTCATTCTGGTTAACAAAAAAAAACCTTGAACATTGAAAAATAAAATATATTCAGATGTTTTTTATATCAACAATTGAATTGTATACTCTTTTATGTCGCCTGAATTCAATTCAACAATAAATTGTGCTAATTTTTTATCAAGATCCGTTTGATACGCGATGGGTAGAATTCTCATTGGGAAAATAACATATTTTTGTACCACTTTTTTCAAATACACTAAACTATCGAATAAGGAATTTTGTTTACGACTATTACATATTATGAGTAATATACGTATGGTTTCATCCGTATAATGTCATACATGATTCTCTTAGGGATTTATGGCAGGAATTCAAAGTCTTCATTCCCTCTTCTAGTCCAATCACAAAAGTTCTTGAAATTAATATCACCATAGAAACGATATAACCAAGCTCCAAAGTGTCAGTGTCAAACGCATTGGTAGTATTTGTGTATTAGTATAGAAAATGAAGAAACTGAAGAATCATTAACCTATAGACCTCCAGAAATTGTACAAATCAATCGTACATAAAGTAGAGTATAACACTCGCAATAATGGCTATTATCTTCTCGGAATATATATATATATATATATATGTATATATATATATATATACATATTCATCCTCGCCGCTAACGCGGCTCGGTTTATACCGGCAAGCGATTGAGATACATAAGCACAAGGATAACTTCAACAGAAAGGAAGAGGGACTAAATTTGAACAGAATTTGGTATCCAGTTCTAAGAACAGCTAAGACGAAGCCAGATAGAACCAGGGAATCGGACGACCAACAGAACGCTGGCGGACCGAAAGATAATAACGAGTCAATTCCAGATTTGCAATCAGTCGTAGTAAACTCACACAGGAGTCCAGCTAAGACCACGCCCAGCAAACATTAATAATTGGCATATTGACGGGCCAGTGCTGGAATTGTTGGCGAGCTGATGGCCCCGGCGATGCTTCATGGGGTCATTGCATATAATCCACTGGCTACCACCACACGGCATCCTTCAGTCCAGTTTGTAATGGCCCATTATCTTTGTGCCAATCATAAGCCGTTTCCATATTATCGGCGGCGGGCCATCAGAAATCCATATATAAAGGCGTAGTTATTTGTCGAATGAATCAATCTTCAATCAGTCTTTAGGCGGGCATGTCATTGAATTAGATAGGTAGCAGCTTTTCATCGCATTTCTTAATATATATGATCGGCGTGTTTTGTTTTAAATTTAAATCATTTTGCACGCTTCATCTTCAATATGTTTCCATGTGAACTTGGAAGATGAAAACGATGAACATAAAAATTTACAAAACTCATTAGTGTTCTTATAGATGTCGCACCCAGATGACCATCAATTCCGATGCATCTAGTTTGAATAAGTCCCAATGGCAATATTATTGCAATATCTCTGGATTTCCAAGATCGGGGATCGAAATAGAAATTAAAACATTTATATTCCCCTGGGGAATAGAATATATCCCAGATATGGTCCGCCTGTCGTAAAAGGCGACTAAAAGACCCAAGCCGAGGTGGAAGAGATCGTTCCGAGGGCTGAATGTCACAGGGTTGCAAATATGTGTGTCGCAAACGATTCCTATGGGGCACCAGGGGGCACCCCACAGTATGAGACCCCTTACTGCGGTACGCGGGCTCTGCCGCAGCGGACTACCTATCCCTTGATACTCGTGGGAACAATATGAGTTCAAACGAAAAACCAAACAAACCGCCCACCAGTCAAGAGAGGCAATCCGGAGCTTCGGCTCCAACTATACCGTACACCCGCGAAGGGAGGCGTCCTTCGGCTTCGGCCACGAAAATCACCGACTTGGAGAACCCACCCACCACGACCGCAGGGCCGAGTGGACGAGGTAGATCCAAGCTGGTGAACCCCTCTTTGCAGGCGTACAGGGACCGGAGAGCGGCCTATCGCCTGCTAGAGAAAATTAAAGACATACCCGAGAAGGAGATGTCGGAAAAACAACTAGCATCGAGAAAATGGGCTCAAGAAGTTGTTGCGAAAGCCGCCGCGCGACCCCGAAAAACTGAAGCTGAAACTACAGCTAAGCGACAGCGATCGGGAGAGCAGAGCGATCAAAAAGCGAAGAAGCCCAATATGGGACCCTCGCCCAAACGCCCGTACAATGCGGTCTTAAAAAAACACCTTGTCAGGGCAGTTATCGATCGAAGCCATCAGGACGGTAACATCACGTCAAATGGATGATGGTCGAGATGGCACTGTTAAAACAATTTGAAGAGCTCCTCAGAGAAAATCCGGGAGCGCCCCCCCAGTGCACGGAGGCGGGCTGGTTCCAAGGACGCGTCAAACTGGTATCGTGCGCTGATCAGAGATCCGCAGATCTGTACGAGAAAGCGATCTCAAAAGTTGGCGAAGTCTGGCCAGGGTCAAGACTAGAGGCTGTGACACAGGAGAACATCCCGCGCAGACCGAGGTCAAAGACTTGGCTTCCGGTAGAGCCATCAGACCCTGCAGAAATTATTGAATTTCTGCAACTCAGCAACCTCAGTAAGTAGCCCTATTGGAGGCAGCGAGGACGCGGACACCGGTCGTCATCGGCGCTGATGCGAATGCACACCACACCATATGGGGCAGCACCGATACAAATGAAATAGGTGAGTCGCTTTTAGAATATATTCTAGGTAAAAACCTTCAAATATGTAACAGAGGCAATGAGCCCACCTTCATTACAGCTGTAAGGCAAGAAGTTCTGGACATAACATTGACCAACGAACATGCCGCACACCTGATACGGTCCTGGAGAGTATCCCGAGACTAATCCATGTCAGATCACCGATACTTGGAATTTGACATAGACGTACATAGTCCAACAATCAAACAGTTCCGTAATAAGCGTAACACGGACTGGGATGTGTACAAAGATCGCTTCTCTCAGGCTCTTCCGGCAGAGATACCAGACATTCCCACTTCTAGGGCCGATCTGGATCAGCTGGTAGACAGCCTCACAGAAACTTTCAACGAGGCGATGAATGTGGCATACCCGGTGAAAACGATTAGGGGAAAACTCAAACCGCCCTGGTGGTCTTCTGAATTCAGTGACCTCAGGAGACAAAGTAGAAAGCTTTTCAACCAGGCTAAGAAAACCAATGAATGGGGTGCTTATAAAACCGGTCTGAACAGCTTCAAAAAGAGTATTCGACTCGCAAAATTTAAATCATGGTCTGAATTCTGTTCTAGCATCGACAGCACTACAGAAGGCAACAGGCTACGAAAAATAATTTCGTCCAACCCAGTGGCGCCAAGCTATCTCAGCAAACCTGATGGCACATGGACGACCACGGACGAAGAGACCGTCGAGCTACTGGTGGACACACACTTTCCTCCATGGTTAGAGGTTATATACAAGGCCTGTCTAAGCCTAACTTATATACCTAAGAAGTGGAAAGAGGTGAGGGTCGTTTTCATCCCTAAAGGGGGTAAACAATCGCACAGCACCCCCAAAGATTATAGGCCTATAAGCTTATCATCATTTCTACTAAAACGCTAGAAAGATTAGTAGATTCGTTAATAAGAGATTCACTGTCAGAGGAGGGAATACTTTCTCAATCCCAACATGCCTACTGCAAGGGGAGGTCAGTGGAAACTGCCCTCCACACGCTAGTACTAGAAGTTGAAAAGTCTTTGAAGTGCAACGAATACTCACTGATAGCCTTCTCAGATATCGAGGGGGCATTCAACAATATAATTCCCAGTGCTGTTACAGGGGAAATGGAAAATCTGACAATCGACAAACCAATTGTCGAGTTTGTCAGTCACATGCTCTGCAGCAGAAATATTTACGCAGAAATCTCTGGCTGTCAGATACAAAGAGTGGTCAACAGGGGGACCCCGCAGGGGGGGGTGCTTTCACCCCTACTGTGGACCCTTAACAGCTTCCTCCAGAGAATGGGGAGGCTAGGAGTCAAAATTGTGGCCTACGCCGATGATATTGCGATTATGGTTTCAGGGAAATTTCCAGAGACTCTGTCGAATGTCATACAGAGGGCACTAAATGAACTAGCGCAATGGTGCAATAAATGCGGCCTAGGGTTAAACCCGGGAAAAACGGAGCTCGTTCTCTTCACAAGGAGGCACAAAATACCCTCCCTCCGCCTTCCCAATATAGGGGGCCAAGAAATAAAACTCTCCGAACGAGCTAGGTACCTAGGACTTGTCCTTGACCGAAAGCTGTTATGGAGAGAAAATATAGAGGAAAGGGTGAAAAAGGCGACAGTTGCGCTATACACCTGCAAAAGAACCATTGGCAAACAATGGGGTCGAGACCCAACATTGTCCACTGCATGGTTATATACGGCGGTCGTAAGACCCACACTCATGAATGGATCACTAGTATGGTGGCCAGCCTTATGTAGAGAGGTCAACCGAAAAAGGGTGGGAAAGGTACAGAGATTAGCTGCCACTCTCACGACGGGGTGTCTTAGGACAACTCCTACTAAAGCCCTGGAAATGATCCTACATCTGACTCCATTAGACCTATATGGGAAGGAGTGCGCGGCTAGCGTTGCTCTCAGACTCAATGCAATCTCACCATGGCCTAAGGTAAACTACGGGCACTCTAAAATTCTGAAAGAATTAAATCTAACCGTAAGTAATAGACTACACGATACCCACCCCGATGTTCGACCGCAAGTTCTCGCTGGACATACAGATGGCTCAAAACTAGAGGGGAGAGTAGGAAGTGGAGTCTTCTCAGAGTCCCCACCCCTCAACCTATAATTTCGTCTGCCGGACTACTGCAGTGTCTTCCAGGCAGAAATGGTAGCTATAAATGAAACAGTCAGATGGGTACTTCAAACCGGACTTGAATCCAATGAAATATCTATTCTATGTGACAGCCAAGCTGCCATCAAGTATCTAAGCTCTGTCTACCTGACCCCAAAGGCGGCTATACAATGCCATAAAGCCTTGAATGAGCTGGCGACTAGAGTAAGAGTTAATGTTATTTGGGTACCCAGCCACAGGTACATAGCAGGCAATTGTATGGCGGACGAATTAGCAAGAGCTGGCACGATGCTCACAGCTATATCCGCTAATACTAGACCAGGGGCACCTATCGCTGAACGAAAGTTGTTCCTCCGGAAGGAAGTACTCCGCCTAACTAACCTCAGGTGGCGGTAGGAGCTCTCCTACATCTCGTCAAGACAGATATGGCCAGAGCTTAATCTACGACACACTAAAGATATTTTATCTCTTCCCAGGAACTCCATTGGAAACGCGATTGCGGCCATCACTGGACACTGGCTTGAAGGATGCCATGCCGCACGTATGGAATCCTACAACGGAACGACTTCTGTAAAAGCTGTCAAACGAGGAGAAAGAAAAGGCGATGGTTCACTTACTCTGTCACTGCCCTGCCCTATTCAGGAAAAGATTTTCTGCTCTGGGTCAGCCACCGTGTTGACCTAACCTAACCATATTCCTAATATATATTTTTCAAGGTTGAATACTTTTTTGATGAATTACTTAAGCGACATCTCTTATCGATTTATAGTCATCCGAATGTTATTTCGTTTCGGTGAAGGGCGGTTTGGCTACTACACTACGACCACCACAAATATAGTGTTTCAGCTAGTCTACGCCAGGGGTGGGTGGATGTGCGCAGCGAAACTGACAAACTGACCAATAGAGTCGAACCGATGCCATTCGCCATTTTGAAAATTTTGTAAACTACTAAAAACAACGACACTGTGATAGGTGATAGTGTGATCTGTGTTATGCTCTTATCTTTTTGTGGTATAATTAAAATTTGAACCATCAACCACCATATATTGACTAATATAAAATGGAAAACATCGACGAGTAAGTATATATAGTGTGTCTTGGAGTAGTTGAAAAATTGTTACACTTGTGGAGGAATGGCAGCCGTATTTTTCGATTTAAAATTGAAAAATACAATTTACTTGAGAAAAGAATCAAGGAACTTAAACAGTTTTGGCCAGTTGAATTTAATAGAAAACCAAGGACTCTGAATGACTTGGACCATTGGAAAGCAATTGAATATAGACAATTTCCACTGTATATGTCACCTCTTCTTTTTGATATAATTCCTCAGCATATTTTTCATAATTTGATGTTACTGAAATTTGCAATAACAATATTGTTATCATCTCTGAATTCTGAATACAATGAGTATGCAGGACTTTTATTGAGATCATTTGTAACAAATGCAATACAAATATATGGCAAAGATTTTTGTGTCCACAATACTCATTCTCTCATACACCTGGCAAAGGATGCTGAAAATATTTCATCACTTAATGATATAAATTGTTTTTACTTTGAAAATCATTTGTCATTTTAGAAAAGTATACTTCGAAAATCTAATCATTCTCTGCAGCAGGTAATCAATAGACTCTCTGAAGGAAGAGAAATGAATGTTCAACCAAACACTTATGGTGCATATGTTATCGGAAAGGGTAACAGTGGTGTCAATGATGAACGAACATTTTATAAAAAAGTTTCATATAATGGCCTTTTATTCACAACTGGAATCGGAAATAATTATGCTCATTTGAAAAACTGCAAAATAATTTTAAATAATTATATTTTTGTTTTAGCAGATGTAATTCATATCCAAGGGAAATCTGTAAAAATCCTCAAACCATTCTTGGGGATTATCCTACAAGTAGTGATCTCATATCTTTATATGAAATTTCATTAGATGAGTTGGATGAAGTTACTTATCCAGTAGATAATATAATCCATAAAGGAGTTCTTTTGAAATATCAGACATCCTTCATTTGTACTCCTTTAGTTCATTGTCTTTGAGTTTTTCAGAGCAGTTTAACAAGTGAAACTTTCAAATAGCTGGATTACGAAAACACCAAACTGGAAAAATACTTGCATTGTACGCCATTTTCGTTAATTCTAATCTACAGTACAGAATTTAAGATCAATTTTACTTCCACTGATTTCTTTTCCAGAAGATGTTTACTTGGTTAAAGAAACGCGCGTTGAGTGTGAGTATTTCCAGTTTGGTGCTTGGGTAACTCAGCTTTAATTGACAGTTTCACATGCCCCTGAAGATTCGGGGCAAAGAAAAAATAGATCTCAGGTATGATCCTCCTGTCATAAAAGGTGACTGAAAGATCAACGTGATAGATCGTTCCAAGAGATCACCCCACCAATCTGGATGGATAGCTGTCGACATAGCAAGTCATAAGGTAAATGCACCAATTTCTGACCCTGTCCCAATTACTGACCTTGACGTACATTTTTCTGTCATTACAAGACATAGAGCGCGCGGGAGTTGTTCGTCCGGTGTTTTTCCTCATATTTTGTTAGTTTTCTTAAGTTATTCAACGAAAGTTCGAGAAATATTAGGTGTGAAGTGTTCACAATACCCGTGGAACATTGGAGTGTACAGCTTCTTCTGTGTATGTGTTGAAATTTTCTCTTTTGCTAAGTATGATTACTGAGAACCTAACCTCAAATTAGAGAGCCGGTACTCCATATATCTGAAAATAGTTTGATATAGTGATCTCATTATTAGTTATGGTTCATTTTCTGGGATTTTTGAGAAAAATTTCATTGTAAATTATTATTTCCTTCAATTCATAAGGGGTCAGAAAATGGAACAGAAAAATGGGTGTTTCCGCATTACTGACCCAGGGGTCAGAAATGAGAGCCGAACACCACATGATTATGTTTCGAATAGACTATTGATGCAATTCAAACTTCACTGTAAATTTGTCTTCTCTGGGCTGTGACTCGGACGTTCAAATAAACGACCATTTTCTGACCCTTCCTTTTTCATTTCTTTGGGTTCAAAAAGCAATATAAAGATTAGGGTCAGTAAAAGGAAGACCGTGGTGTCAGTAATTAGATTTTCTATAGATAATGGTCAAGGAACATGGGGTCAGATTTGAAGGCTGGGTATCAAGTGATTATATATTGCAAAAAAGCCAAATTTCAGTTAAGTATAGGTGTAATTATGAATTTGTCATAATTATACTGTGTTCAGATATAATAACTTTATAAATGTATTTTATAGAGCAGGGTCAATTTTTAGGAAATATCCCTTTCAGTTCCACTATCAAGAAAAAAAAGGTCACCCGTAGTATATCTGTCCCTCACCAGGAACATTTTTTTCTGCAGGTCTAAATGAATGGAGTTTGCTCTTTCAGTGCTAAATGCATATTGTCCTGTGTAAGGGACTACCTTTGTTTAGCGATTAAAAGCTGCCGCACGCCTATGGAGATTGTTGGAAGAATTGCCGGTCGACATGAATCAGCTGATTCAGGCGAAGCACGTGTCGTGAAGTTGCTTTTGTATAACAAATCTATGTTTTACCGTTGTTTGACTAAAGAAAACGCTGTTATTTGTGGAATTCAGTAAGTATAAGATTTAGTTTTGCTATAACCACCAAAATTTCTGTATTTATACATAGTTTGGAGGTGGAACAGGAGAGGTTATGTTTGATGTCATTCAGTAGAGACAAATGAACTTCACCCCAAAATAATCTATGTATTAGTGCACATGCTTTTTTTGAAGTTTTTAGGTTTTTTATGATTTGAGTCTTCCGATATTTTTACACGTTGCTATACTCGCAAGTTTTAAGTGATGATATTTATTTCAGGAAATGTCGAAGTACAAGAAACCTCTTACTGCAGAGGAACTCATGTATTACCTGGACAATGATGAAGAATCGGATGTTGCATTGTTTTCTGACGAAGAGGACTTCGAAGAACAAAACAGTGTCCATGATTATGACATTTTTGAAGCTCTAAATGCGGAAGATGATATACAAAATATAGTTGATGATATAGAAGATACGGAGCTGGACGAAACGCATGTGGAAGGACCAAATGAAAACGGAACAGAACCAGGAGAAATAGGTGACACTCTAAAACAAGAAATAGAAGAATTTCAAAGAGAATATGGCTTAACGGAAAAATCTAAGATTAAATGGATGAATAATGTACTGTATGAAACAAGAAATATTAATTGGTATAAACCCCCTCCGCTGGACCCCGTTATTGAAATGCCACCACCAATATCTTTTTTCATGAAATATATTCCTGAAGAAATAATGCAACAGATGGTCGACATGACTAATTTATATGCAACTCAAAAGAATATGCCTCGATTTTGTCCAACAAAATTGGAAGAGATTAAAAAGTTTATTGGTGTACATATTGCAATTGGAAATTTGCAGTTTCCCAGAGTACGTATGTATTGGAGTCCTAAGTATGGAATTCCACTAATGAAAGATTCCATTAGCCTTCATAGATTTTTTAAACTCCGCCAAGCAGTTCATTTAGTAGATATAACTAGTCGCCCGGAAAATAATACAGACAGATTATGGAAAGTCCGGGGCATATATGACAGTATTAAAAGGAGATGTCAAGAGCTTCCATTGGAAACCAATTTATGTGTTGATGAGCTAATAGTACCTTTTAAAGGTCAACCTAATATCAAGCAATACGTTAAGAATAAACCAAAAAAGTGGGGTATTAAAATATATGTTATGGCAGGACAAAGTGGTACTATTTATGACTTTTTGATCTACCAGGGTAGCACTACTGAAATAAAACCAGTCTATAAACATTATGGAAGCGCCGCAGGAGTTGTCATGCAGTTAACAGAAAGAATAAATGATAAGAATCACGGTCTGTACTTTGATAATTACTTCAGCAGCTACAATCTTTTTGAGTTCCTGCAAGCAAAATCAATTTTAGCTGTGGGTACGGTAAGAATAAACCGTTTTTCAAACCCTAAGCTACCAAGTGACAAAGAGTTGAAATCGAGAGGGCGAGGCAGTTCTTACACTTACACTTAGCAAGGACGGTATTATACTAACCAAATGGTATGATAACAAATCAGTTATCGCAGCTTCTAATTTTATTGGGGTTGGAAACGAAAGCAATTGTACTAGATAGGACCAAAAAACAAAAAGGTACATTCAAATTCCAAGACCAGAGGCAATAAAATTATGCAATGAAAACATGGGAGGGTGGATAAAGTTGATTTTTTGCTAAGTATGTATCGCTCATTCATTAGATCCAGAAAATGGACTGTCAGAATGATGTGTCATGCAATTGACTTATCATTAGTCAATTCATGGCTGGAGTATAAGCAAAAAGCGGCTGCATTAGGAATTCAAAAGAGAAAGATAATGGATCTCCTGGCATTTCGAGAAAGCGTTGCAGAGCATCTGATACTGTTCAAGAATCCTCCTAAGAGGGGACGGCCAAGTAGTGACATATATTCGTAAAAAAAAAGTTTGAGGCAAGGCCATTTGAAGAAATGAGGTATGATGGCTATAATCATTTTCCAAATGTGGATGAAAGGAAAGAAAATTCCAGATGCAAATTAGAGGGATGCAAAAATAAGACCCATGTGCTTTGTATTAAGTGTAAAGTTCATTTGTGTTTGATGAAGGGAAGAAATTGTTTCACGAAATTTCATCCAAAATAGTGCTTTTTAATGTTCTTATTTGAATAAATATTTCCATCAGGAATTTTGGTTAACATTATATCACTACTCCAAGACATAATGTCCCTGCTGAAGGACATTTCAAAAAACTAGGAAACATTATGAAAATATCATGTTTACGACTTTTATTCTTTAAAGCATGACAATCAACGTAATTAAATTGAATAAAATATTTTTTTTCCACAAAAAATGACAGATGTGTACTTCAGGGGTACTTATGACAGTGTCCCTCTGGAGGGACGAATACACTGAAAGGGATAGCTTCAGCAATTACTTAAGTAATTGGAATTTTATTACAGAAAATGGAAAGTACTTCAAGTAAAAGGTGTCGTTATGATAAAGAGACATTACATAAAGCATTAGCATCGATAAAAAATGGAATGCTAGTGAAAACAGCTAGCAGAACATATGGTATACCAAAAACCACATTGCTTTATAAACACAGAGGTGTATATCCTGTTGATAAAAGGGTGGGTCCACCTACTGTTCTCTCAGAGGAAGAAGAGAACAACTTGAAAAAATGGATATTGTTTGTGGGAAAAAATGGATTCCCAGTTACCAAAGAACAACTCTTAGATAGTGTCCAAATATTGTCAAAAGCCAAATTTTCAGAAATACTAATTTCTGAAAATATTTAATTTTCCAAATTTATAACCTCAGTGCACCGCACTGTAACGGTCGAGCTAGTAAAAGTTCATTTACCTAAGTGTTATGATATTCGGCAATTAGCAATAATGCAATAATGCTGAATAGCGATATTAGACTTCGACCGAAAAATCGCGACAAGTCGAGGGATTATTAGTTTCCACCTTTCGAAGAGAACACATCCATCACCCCTGAAAATGTACCTCTGGTAAGTGTACCATATCTTTGTATTTTCATTTTGCTGAACTTTATTTATAACATTGTTGAAGGCTATGTTTTATCTCTATTGCAATAAACCTGACTATTTTCTACCAATGATTATTATTGATATATAAATTCTACCATCTGAGTTAACCCCCAAACCGCGAGCCTTTTGGGTTCGCGACATGTGGTGGAGGCGCCTTACGCAATGTTCCTGTAAATTTTATCATGAATAATTTTTTTTTTCACTTCATCAATGTTCACTACTAAACTTAAAAGCCTTCAACAATGTACGCACTATTTATTTTTGCCTCGAATTTTTTCAAAAATAATATTGAAACAACTAATGTTTGGTTATTTCCTCCCTAATTTGCTTGATAAATGTTGGTTATTGCATAAGAAACGATTATTTTTTTCATTCGGCGAGAGTGTGTGTGTTCCAATCTTTGTTCAATTTCAAAGTGATGCCGATTGTTGCGATTTCCTATGTATATTTTCATGTTTTCATAGTATAGTTCTTTTCTCATTTTGGCATTATATTATTCAGTTAGTGTTCCGTGTCATTGAAACTAGGGAAGTACCTAGGAATAAACTTCCTAAATACATCTTGTTGTTGGGTTACGTGTTTAACATACACTGGCTGCGGCAGCATGAGTGTTTGGAAGTTGGTGACTCGCTCTCACAATATAGTATTTTTGAAATTTTGTATATTATTTGGGATAACAAGACGGAAAACATTGGAAATTTCTCAAATAATTCTTGTTGCTGTGTTGCGTGTTTAACCTACACTGACTATAGCATCTTGAATGTTTGGAAATTGGTGTCCAACGTCGTTGAAAAATAAAAGAAGTCGTATACAGTAGTGATTTAGGGATGGTTCATTAGCCCCTTTGATCGCTCATTACATTTCATTATATTTACTGCTTATCAGATAGCGATAATTCTTCACAGAGAAAATGCCGCGGAACCCTTTGGAAAGTTTGATATGTGGGCACAATTGGAAGATGTTCGTTTACGATCTACAATATAATTCGAGCAGGTGTCTTCGTCATGAAGGCATGACGAATACGTCTTTTCATCTATTTGCGCATTCAGGAATTTTGGGCCAGTTATAAAAAAAAAATTATTATAATAATTATGTGTTACGTAGGTAGTTAGGTCACAAGGGAAATTGAAAAATCAATAACAAGCCGGTTGAAAGAACTTCGTGTGTTGATAGTTGTTCGAATTTCGAAAATTATTATTCGGATATAACATCATGATTTATATCCATAAACACAAATTGAATATAAATTTCAATTATCATATTTATAATACAAGGAATAAAAATAATATCACATTGAAAAATAGAGTTAAAACAACAATGTCTCAGAAAAATTTCAAATATTTATTGCCATTCTACTATGACTTGATTCCAAATCATATAAAAAAGAGTCATTAGTATCTTTCAAACTACAGATTAAAAAATGGATTCAAGAATCACGTCGAAATTTATTTCACGAAATCTCTCACTTCAGTTAAGAAAATTACTTAATTTTTCAATATGATCTGTTGAATACTACAAATTCATCAAATATATTATCATAAATGTAATTCGTATTTCTCGCAACAAGTTTTTGACTTCGCGAGTATAATTGAACTGTTTATTCGCCTTTTTACAAATTGATGTACATATATGCTCTTTTTTATGAATTTTGAATAAACTTTATTATTATTATTATTATTGAATTCATAGAGAAAAAAAAAACTTTATTTTCCATATAGTAAGAGAAAAGTAGGGAAACTCTTGAAGAGGGGATTGTTTCTAGGGCGAACATATATTGCAAGGCAGCCTAGGTGGCAGTGTCAGGTTATTGTCACAACAAATATGGTTAACTGATTCGTGTGCGCTTGGGAAAACTTTTTGTAAGGAAGTACAGCCACGATGATAAGGTGGATGGTGAGAGGTATCTGGCACTAGCATTGCCGCTGAAGTCAAAATATCCTCTGAGGGCTTTAAGATTTAATAGGGTTAACTGATTCGTGTGCGCTTGGGAAAACTTTTTGTAAGGAAGTACAGCCACGATGATAAGGTGGATGGTGAGAGGTATCTGGCACTAGCATTGCCGTTGAAGTCAAAATATCTTGTGAGGGCTTTGAGATTTAATAGGGTTAACTGATTTGTGTGCGCTTGGGAAAACTTTTTATAAGGAAGTACAGCCACGATGATAAGGTGGATGGTGAGAGGTATCTGGCACTAGCATTGCCGTTGAAGTCAAAATATCTTGTGAGGGCTTTGAGATTTAATAGGGTTTATTGATTCGTGTGCGCTTGGGAAAACTTTTTATAAGGAAGTACAGCCACGATGATAAGGTAGATGGTGAGAGGTATCTGGCACTAGCCTTGCCGCTGAAGTCAAAATATCTAGTGAGGGCTATAAGATCAGTTTCAACTGAGCTGGATGAGGGATCCATTGTTTTTTTCTTGTGTTTTGCTAGGTAGGATCAGAGTAAGTACCTATAACCAATCGAAGGTTTTTCTCAAGTGTTTTTTTTCAAAGTTATTTCTGGCATTGTATTTTGGCTACTATTTTTCTATGAAATGATCCTGAATCTATCTGTTTTGCTGCAAAAACCTTTTTTTATAAAACTCATCAAGTTCAAACAGTGCCTTGTGCACCATACTTATGCACCACACTCATATTATTTATTATGTGCGTAATTTGGATGTGCCTGAAGCGCATATGTAGAAAACACCCTAGGTCAACGAATGAAAACAGTAATTCATATCGAGTACCTCCACCGAGAGTAAATAACCCATCTTTAGAGTTGAGCACCATTCAACTCGAGCAAAGCATGTCCCTCAAACCAGGGCAAAGTGTAAGGTGTATGTTGAAAAAATTGAAAGATGACAGTAAATCAACTATAGATGAGCCACAGGCGAATTATGATTAGCAGTCAATGTTTGAATTGATTAATTAATAAGTAATTTTTCGAGCACAACAAGTTCAAGCGCGCGAACTATGCTCGAAAAATCACTTGAAAGTGTATTTTTAGACTGGCCAGTCGAAAAGAAAATAGAAAATTGATAAGAATACGAGTGAATATAAAAAATGAGAAACGAGTAAGAATTTATGAAAATAAAATACTATAGTCAAATAGTTGTTGAAGAATATATGAGAAATAAATAGAGAAGTAGGTAATATGCGAAAAAAAAAAAATTCTTTCATTGTTGATTGTTGAGATAGTAGAGACCCCAGAAAAAGATATACCAATGAGAAGTTAGAAAATGGTTAAAGCTATAATTTTGAAATAATGAGTATAGAATAATATAACTTCACTAGAGAATATGAGGAAGTAATTTGAATAAACTTGACATACACACTCTTATACAACGGGTTGAATAGGTGGTACTTGATAATGTATTTAAACTGTGTCAACAAAACATATTGGTTAATTAGTTTGGAAAAAAAAATTCGGCAATTCACTCCTAAACGAAGGGGGGGTACAGAAACGATACTTAGTAAGAAAATTATATTGTTAATAATCAATCAATTAATCAAGAATATAAGTACTTCACCCTCGAAGATTTGATATTTTTGACGAAGCACAACTAAGAATATGGCTGAGTTCTAGAAATTATTGTCTATTAATTTTTTTTTTGCGGATTACTATTGCATTTGTATCCATTCTTGAGGATTTTTCAATAATCTAGTAATCTTCGCGACATATTGTAACAAGTTTCTATGTTCATTGTTTTTTTGTACTTATTGCAAGTTACGTTGTCATTGAAATAATATTGTATTCCTAGCTAGTAGCCAGATAATGCACCGATATTATAAATCGCCAATTGGAAATTGTTATTGTTTATTTTGCCATTTGACTCACATTCCATTATATTATATAAGTAATCCTAAGGTAATTATAAAGAACTTACTGGCGTTTTGTTTTATATTGTTTCATGTGGAGCTGATAGGACCAACCAAACCTAACACAGACACGACACAAAAATGGGCCCCCATGGAAATTCAGTGGAAACCTCAAGTAGAGGAGTCCCTTCCCAGCAAGTACCGAATCCACGATGATGATCTGTAGAAGATGCGATGAGCCATTTAAACCCCATGGCAAATTGGAGGGATTCAGACCAGAAATTCCAATGCTGTATGGAACTGGGTCAGTGACTCATTGCATGACACGAACAAAAGTTGACACGGCACAATGAACAGGCGATTGTTACAACAGCGTCATCGATGCACTATCCACGGTAAATAATCTGGCGATCCATTGATCCACTATCGATCTAATTTACATACAAAGATCAACCAAAAAGAGATGAAACGTGGGTGTTTGAACCTCAAAATGTCAAAAGTCATCTGAATCGAGTAGGGTGACGGATGACATATTAGAAAAATGAGGACAGCTCTTCTCCAGCATATATATATATATATGTTCTCCAGTCTTTTCTTGATCTTCAATAATGGACATCTATCGGCGGGTAGCACAGTTGCTGGAAGCGATTCGGATCAGTCTAGGGAACAGGACCGTCTTCACGATTTTCCAAACTGAATGGGCCATAGACTTTTCAACGTTAAAGTGAAGTGTTAGTGACTTTTCATGTGGTTGGACCTTTTTTATGGACTCTTATCTTAACAAGTTTTGCTTATATTATTGATTTCATTTATGCCATTTTTTCTTTGTTTACATGTAAGGATTTCGATGGGAACGATAGATATTTTTTTCTTTAATTTTGAACTTTCACCACATTCAATGATTTTTTTATATAGGATTCACAGGGTGTTCCATTTATTACTTTCGCATGAATAATTTCAAAATGTTAATTTCATTATTTCACTAAGGTTGTTTTAGGTATATATAATTTCTACAAGTATTTAGGTGAAAAGTTTTTCAAAAGCGGGGTCCGCTTTTCACGGGTGGTGGAGATGTGTCAAAAGCCAAATTTTCAGAAATACTAATTTCTGAAAATATTTAATTTTCCAAATTTATAACCTCAGTGCACCGCACTGTAACGGTCGAGCTAGTAAAAGTTCATTTACCTAAGTGTTATGATATTCGGCAATTAGCAATAATGCAATAATGCTGAATAGCGATATTAGACTTCGACCGAAAAATCGCGACAAGTCGGGGAATTAGTTTCCACCTTTCGAAGAGAACACATCCATCACCCCTGAAAATGTACCTCTGGTAAGTGTACCATATCTTTGTATTTTCATTTTGCTGAACTTTATTTATAACATTGTTGAAGGCTATGTTTTATCTCTATTGCAATAAACCTGACTATTTTCTACCAATGATTATTATTGCTATATAAATTCTACCATCTGAGTTAACCCCCAAACCGCGAGCCTTTTGGGTTCGCGACAATATTATTGAAGAATTTGAAAAGAGAAACAACATTCACAGATAACCGACCCGGCCGACATTGGTTCGATTTGTTCATGAAAAGGCATCCTGAACTGTCTCAAAGAGTGTCTCAAAATTTAACAAAAGCTAGATCATCTGTTACCCAAGAGGCTATACGAAAATGGTTTGATGAAGTAACTAGTTATTTGAAAACAAAAAACTTAGATGTACTCAATGATGCAGCGCGGGTATTCAATTGCGATGAGACTGCCTTCTTTTTGAGTCCAAAAGAAAATAAAGTTATTGTCAGAAAAGGAGAAAAGGCAGTATATAACTTCATCAATAACGACGAGAAGGAGTGCATAACCACTCTCATAATGGCGAATGCTGCTGGAAATCTTCCACCACCCATGGTTATGTTCAATTATAAAAGAATACCATTTTATGTTTCCAAAGATGTACCAGCAAGTTGGGGTGTAGGAAGATCCGATATTGGATGGATGACTGGGGAAACGTTTTTTGAATATATATCAAATATTTTCTATCCGTGGTTAATTGATAATAATATCACCCTTCCCATAATACTGTATGTCGACGGGCATGCAAGCCACTTGACAATGCCTCTCAGTAATTTATGTCGAGAGAAAGGCATTGAATTAGTGGCATTATATCCAAATGCAACTCATATTCTCCAGCCTTCAGATGTAGCCTTCTTTCATTCACTTAAGAATAAATGGAAGAAGTCAGTTCATGATTTTAGACTGAGCAACAATGGAACCAAAATGCGAAGAGAACACTTCGCCCCTTCACTAAAAGAAACTCTCGACTCTTTGGATTTCGGCACAGCTTTCAGAAGTGGCTTTCGGACTTGTGGTTTGTATCCACTGAATGGTGATGCAATAAATTATCAGAAAATCATCAAAAGTCAGATACAGTGTCAAACAACAACGCCTACCAATTCAAAAAAATCCGAACATGAACAGCACGTGAAGTTCATTGAGCAGCATATAGATCAGGAACTTCTTCAGGAATTTCAGCAATGTAAAGAAAAAAACTGGTCAGGAGATATAAGAAATGCAGGATTATTCAGTTTTTGAAAGAGAGTTCGTATCGAAAACGGGAAAATTGATATAGAAGGCGAGAGAGATGAGGTACAAGAAATGAATGAAAGGACTGAAGTTGAACATGAAGTTGCTGAAGACGGAATCTTGATTCGAAGTCCAGAAATTCCGGCAGTTTCAACAAATTTGTTTCAAGATAATTTTAGTGATGAAAATTTGCTCCAATAAATTGATGAAACAATAAGAATGTTCGATGCTGAAGAGAATATGGTACAGACAAAGGTTCCAGAAGATATTGGACAGAAAATCAGCCCAGAGAATGTGACACCCACAAAGAGTGCAATCCAACTGCAACCGTCGGTTGTTTTGAATATCCCCGATGAAGTCCCTAGCCCCTTCAAGAAGTCATTTTTTTGGCCACATAAAAAGGAGGAGAAAACAAAACGAAAATTGAAAGAGAAAGTACCTAGTGTTGCTACTTCAGCAGCATGGAGGGATTACCATGTAAAGAAAGAAGAAATGAAAAAACAACTTGAAGAAGAAAAAGAAAATCGCAAAAGACAGAGACAACTGAATAGAAAAAATTAAGAAATGCAAAAAAAGTCCAAAACTGCCGAAGATGAAAACAATAATGATGAAGAAAATTAAAGTGATGACAGTGAGGTTGAAGACATGTTTCAAAAATTACGTAAAAATGAGTTTGTGATAGTTGAATATAATGGACAGAAGTATCCTGGGGAGGTGATAGATATCGAACGGAAACAGAAAGAAGCTAGGATCAAAGTAATGTATCAAAGTGGACTATTCACTTGGAAGTGGCCCAAACCTGACGATATCGTGTGGTATTCCTCGTCAGACATTGTGAAAACCATAAATGAACCTATTCCTGTTAACAAAAGAGGGCTTTTTAATATCAGTGAAATGAATGAATATATTTAATTTCATATTCGCGTTGAATATAGAACTTTTGAATTCGTTCATGTATGTGCAATATATGAAATATTGATATTTTGAATGTAATATGGCACATTGAATAAATGTATTATCATTATATAATTTCGATACAAATCTGATCAGTTCAGAATAGTGGTTCAATTCTTTAAACTCGAAGTGTCAGAAATTGGTACAAAACAGTGTCAATAACTAGATCATGCAGATTTTACATGGGTCAGAAATTGGTGTTCCAACAATAGTAATTTCAGCATCGCTTATTTTATGGAAATTCAATATTTCCTTGAGAAATAAATTACTTTTATTTATTTTCAAGTGTAAATGACAAGTCAGTAAGAATTTTATGAGTTTTATTCATTGATAAACATATCTTTGGTGCATTATTACGTATGATTACTCTTAAAAGTGTCAGTAATTGGGACAATTACCTTAGCACCGTCCGAAAAAACCATTGTTGGCTGACTCTTGAAGATAGTCCACCCAATGATTTTATAGCTATAGCCAACAGGAGAGCACATCAGCAATAAATAATATTTAGAATAACATTAATTTACCATATCTGATGATTTCTCAAACATTCTTGATTTTGGGGAATCTCATTTGTGTACTGGTAAGATTTGTGTGGGTGCTTTTTGAAGGGATCATTTTCTGATGGTAGAATTCCCTGAGGAACAAAACACTGATGGAGTAATTCCAATGGCAATAATTTCTAATACATGGATATTCAAAAGATCTGGGAAGATGTATTGTTATTGGCCATCTCACTTGAAATCTGACAAGGAAAAAGAAAAACTGATAAAGACCCCTAGCAACCTGCAGGCAACGAAATGCATGGAATGTGCCATCGTTATCAAGTTCTCCACAGGTATGTTCGATATTGATGAACCACTAGGTATACCACCAATGACCATTTGTGATATTTTTTTTTTCTTCAGTTGGTAGTTGATCTTTGTATTTAGTATTGAATATGTTATATTTTCAGATGATTATGAAAGAGCGGTCATGAAACTTCATAGACTGGAAGAAGCTTCCCAAACTGAATCTGAGGTAGAGCGAGTTGAGACAAAAAGAAAAACAAAGAAAAAACATTTTCCTGATCATGAATCTGATTTCGATGATTCGGACATTGAAAATTATGTACCGAATATTCCACAACCTAAGAAAAAATCACTCACAAAGTCGCAGGCAAGTACTTTTTTTGAAGGAAGCAATCAAACCCAAATGTCCTGGAGAAGTTGCAACAATAATAATGGTTCCACAGAAGTGAAAAGTGGAAATAATAATCATAATTTTGAAAAAACAAGCCAAAGTCTTCTCAGAATATCGTTGAATGTAAAGCTTGTCTAGAAAATGAAGGTAATTGGATCAATATTATTTTTTTTTGTCTTTTTAATGCTAAATTTCTTCAGCATTGACAGTAGAAATCTTAAGACAACTAGAGAACATTAAATTAGACATCAAGCACTTAATTTTGAGCTCAAAGAAAAAAAACTCACAACCACTTCCAGAAGAGATTTGCCAGCTCAACAGTTTTGAAGATATTATCGAGTTCAACAAAACTTTGGAAGATGAAGAGTGTTTCTCAAAAGCGGTAAGTTTGTATGATTGTATATATGTTTCTACTTCATAAGGTCTACATTATTTGGAGAAAATTGAAAGGCTTCTTTCTTTGTATTTCAGTGTTCTCAATTTCAAATGTTTGGTGCCAAAGATGGACCTGACACCGTCCGAAAAATATTGACACAACTAATAACCCACAACATGGCTCTAAGTATGAATTGGTCGGGAAGAAATGAAAAGCAAGGATTCAGTAGACTGAAAAAAATTATAACACTTATTCATGGTAAGTTAAATAGTTGGAACATCTCGTCGCATGAATAAGAATATAAAACTTGTCAAAAAAAACATTTTCCATGAGCATCCTTTCACACTGATAATTCTAGGAAAAACAAAAGATGAGAATATTGATACTATTTTTATTTTTCAGTTTGTGTTAGACGAAACCCGTGTGCACAAGGTAACACCTTGAGTTGTGTTGAAAATACTGTGAAACTATGGCTCAGAAATGCACCAGACAGGGAAGGAGGGGGCCCAACAGGCGAAACAAAACAAAAGACAACAAGAGTTGAATTATTGTAGCAAGTAGTTAGTAGATAGATTTTTTGTTATATGTTTCTCGTGTATAATCAGAATTATTGAATGTGTTATGTCACTTGATTTAGTTCATCGAAATAATTGAGAACTAGTCTTTCATGCAACAATGCCAAATAATTTATGTGATGAATTTACTTTGAGTTCAGTAAATGTTTTCAATGATGTCCTTTGAATATTAGAAAGATAAAATGAGTTTCATTAAAGAATAATTTGAAAAAAAGTTTTTTTTTGTGCCACTCGATACAGACCTGATTGAATTTAATTGAACTGGCCGATACTTGATGAAAATCCATATCCGCGACACGTGTTTCGCTATACAATAGCTATTGTATAGCACGTGTCGCGGTTTTGTAAACCCACTATCAGTGAAAATCGTGCAGGAAACTGTGATATTTTTGTAAACCTGATTGAAAACAGCAATTTTCTACAATATCTATAATTTGTATCATACATGGGATAAAAGGCAAAGTGAAAAAACTCTGAAGATATTTATGTGATTGACATATCTAGTTTTGCAAGAATATCAAATAACTAATCAGTAAACACGTTCATGGAGTTATCCAATACTGAGAACTAAATGATTACAATTGCATGAACGTGTTCTGTTAATGGGAAATCATTGGGCCATTAATGCTGATTAATGGCGGGCCATCAATGCTGAATCAATGACGGGCCATTAATGCTGAATCAATGGCGGGCCATTAATGCTGAATTAATGGCATATTTATTTAAACTGACATAACCTCGCCTACAACGGCAAACGTGTATCGGTGAAGAGCCGGCGGTGGCCCAATTCAGAAAATGTCGGCTAGAATGAAGGCAATCAGGTCGGTCGGCAGCCGGCCAGTGAGACGCGGGCTAGCCGGGCCAATCATGGTATGCCAGCAAGGGGCCGTTTCTAATTTATCGGGCATGTGGTTGTTTCGCCCTTGAGGGGCCATTTAGTCGATGTTTGCTGTGCGCCGCTGAAGATGGCTGCCGCAGATCTAGCCGAAAGCTCCGGAAGTAAAAATTCCACTACACGGCCCACAAGCCCGAAAAACCAGAGATGAAATAACAGCGGTTGAAATGAATGCATATTTTGATAATTTAGAAGAATGCCTTAGTGATGTAGATCCAGAAAACATTATTAACTATGATGAAACAAACCTAACCGATAATCCAGGTCAAGTTAACCCTAGAATACTGGACATTCGTAAAATTTACGACGCGCGCGTTAAGTCGTTAAAGTTCGAGTACTTCCGGGCTATGCACCGCCGGGAGCTCCTAGCTATTTTCCTTATTAGTCAACAGCTAGCGAGTGGTACGTGCGTTTGACGTATTTTTGATACGGGCTCGTCGTAAATTTTACGAAAGTCCAGTCTGTACGTTAGTTTTTTTTGTAGCTGAATCGTCGATAAATTGGGCTACTTTTGATCTCTTTGAAAGGTAAGGTACTATTTTTGATTTTCTGATGCTTAGATAATAGTTTTTTTGTTAGATGACGCGTAAACACTCAACTGAAAAGGAAATAGAGGTTGAAATAGAACGCATAATGGTTGGTGAAGAATCAGAGCTCGATCCTTTCGAATATAGTGGTAGTGATTGGGAAGAGGATCATCTCGAATTTGAAGCAGAAAGTTCAAGTGATGAAGATATTTTTTTACCCGAACGTCAGCCCAACGTCAAGCAGTCCAATCAGTTTGTTTTCAGCTCCCGAAGAAAATTCAGAAGAAGAAAATGGACATAACGTCGAAACAGAATTTCAAACCGACGCGACTCAGTCCCTTCCTGCCTACCGTCGACCTGCTGGAAGTAATGAATCGGAGACAAATATGATAGATCGCTCCTTTTTACGTAACTGTATAATACAGCCCAAGCATGGTAAAACCAAAGCAAGAAATATTATCCATTTTTTGCCGGAGACAAATATGATAGATCGCTCCTTTTTACGTAACTATATAATACAGCCCAAGCATGGTAAAACCGAAGCAAGAAATATTATCCATTTTTTGCCTGGTCCCAAAGGGGATGCTAAAGATTGCTCAACTTTAGATGAATTTTTCTTACAATTTTTATCAAACGAAATACTAGATATCATTTGTTTGCACACAAATGACGAAATTTTCAGACAAGCGCAAAAATACCAAAGCTAATGTATCACCAACCTCAAAAAAAGAGATAAAGGCTCTTTTTGCGATTTTGATAAGGGCGACAGCGATCAAAGACAATCATTTGTCTGCTAAATATATGTTCAACACTAAATTATCAGGAACATTTTACAAAGCCTGTATGAGTGGTGAGCGGTTTTCATTCCTAATAAATTGTCTTAGGTTTGATGACAAAGAAACTAGACCGGGATATTTTCATTTCGATATGTCGAGGCTCGTATACACCTTCGTCTTACTTGACTATTGACAAACAGCTGGTTGGATTTCGCGGACGTTGTCCCTTTCGCATGTATATACCGAGTAAACCATCCAAATATGGAATAAAAATAATCATGGTTTGCGATTAGTCTTCGAAAAATATGTTGGATGCCAGCCCCTATTTAGGAAAAAACACAAAAACAAATGGGTTGCCACTGGCAACGTATTTTGTACAAGAGCACTAAATCTGTCCATGGTAGTAATCGAAACATTACCATGGATAATTGGTTCACATCGGTAAGTTTGGCTGATGAATTATTGAAAGATCCCTATAAACTTACTCTCATAGGGACCCTCCGTAAAAACAAACAGGAAATTCCCAAAGAATTGTTAGATCTCACATGTAGAAATCCTAACACTTCTATGTTTTGTCATGATCAGATGAAAACCATGGTATCATACATGCCAAAAAAGAAGAAAATTGTCTTACTTTTGTCTACTCTCTACGAGGGGGTTGAAATGTCAGTCACAGAAAAACCTACAATTATCAATAATTATAATGAAACAAAGGGTGGAGTACACACTTTCGACCAGATGTGTTCGAATATGAATTCTGGTCGCAAAACTCTAAGATGGCCGATGGTAATATTTTATGACATGGTAATTATTGCAAGTATAAATTCCTACGTACTTTATACCTCAAAATTAATCAGGCTGAACAAAAAACCATTGAACAGATATGAATATATATGATTGATGAAGTCAATGTCTTGCGGAACCATGGCTGAAGGGGAGGCTAATTAATAAAACTTTGCGGCGCAATATTCGGCAAGATATTGGTAATATCCTAAATATTTCTGTGGAGAATGTGAAACCAGAATGTCAAAATAAAAAGCGGAAAATCTGTTTTTACTGGCCCAGTAATAAAAGACGCATGACCACTACATACTGTAACCAGTGCGAAAAAGCTATATGTGGTGAACACCGTGGAAATATATGTAGGGGAGCGCCGGGAGCGTTTGGACAGCGGGAGGTATTGGACACATTCAAAATTGCCGCCTTATATGAGAACAGCTCAAAATAGATACATAACCCGAAGCGCATTTGACTGTTCTTAGTGCCCATGTACACGCGAAGCAGGTAGGTCGCTTCGTTTCGACGCATCGCCATTTTCGGATTAATCCACGTGTTTGTTCTAATATTTGCTGGTTTTTAACTGCGCTTTTAACAAACTGTTTTCGTGTTTTTTGAGTTGCTGACTTATTGCCAGTATTTGGTAAGCTTTAACAATTAAATTTTGTTGTTATTTTCAAGGCATATAAACATACTTCAACGAATTTTGTATTTTATTAGTCGAACCATGTTGCGGGAGGGTATGGACACCTGTCCAAACCGTCCCGCAAGTGTCCAAACCCTCCCTAAAATACGAAATTGTTACAGGAAACATGCCTTACAAATACAAGAGGTTGACAGATAGGACATTTCCTGCAGAAGCCATGAGAATCGCAACAGTTGATGTTTTGTCTGGAAAATATTCCGTTAGGAAAAGTGCGCAAGAGCATGAAGAAGTCAAAGAATCAACTCTAGCGTTATATGCCAACAAAGCAAAGGAGGTTGGAATTGACAATATGTCATTCTCTCCGCATTTCATCACATGTCAAGTTTTTTCTAATGAATTGGAATCCTCACTTGCCTGTTACCTTAAAACATGCTCAAATATGTACCACGGCCTAACTCCAAAAGCTACACGCAGATTGGCATATGAGTTTGCCGAAAAAAAACACCTTAAAGTTCCAGACTCTTGGAAAGCAAATAAATTAGCTGGGAAGGATTGGTTTACTGGATTTTTAAGTCGACAGTCTGGATTGTCCATAAGAACCCCAGAGAACACAAGTTTAGCTAGAATTTCTACGGTTGGGGCATTTCAAGCTAAGTTAGAAAAGGTCCTGGAAAGGTACGACTTCACTGGATCAGACATATTTAATTTGGACGAGACAGGTGTTACCACAGTCCAAAAAACGCAAAAAGTGGTTGCGACGAAAGGCCAGCATCAAGTGGGTAAAGTCGTTTCGCGTGAGAGAGGAGAGCTGGTTACTCAAGTAGGCATTATTGGAGCAAATGGGACAGCACTTCCTCCAGTGTGGGTGTTTCCAAGAAAAAAATTTGACAAACATCGAATGCTAAGCGGTATTCCAGAAGAGTATGGCGCAACCGGCTTGGTACATTCGTCTGGATGGATGACCAGCGATAATTTTTTAAGAGTTTTAGAACATTTTGTAGTTCATGTTCGATGTTCTAAAGAACGCCAAGTTATCCACAATCATGAATCCCATTTATCTGTTCCTGCCATTGATTATTGCAAAGAAAACGGTATTACAATTCTAACCCTTCCACCCCACACATCTAACAAATTGCAACCTTCAGACAGGACTGTTTTCGGTCCATTCAAAAGATGTTTCAACCAAGGGGCAGATAACTGGATGCTGTCTCATCCAGGACAGACACTGTCAATTTATGAACTTGCACCAATATGCATGAAAGCTTGGGATCGATCTGCAACTCCATCCAATATCAAATCTGGGTTCCGCTGTACTGGAATTTGGCCATTTGATAAAACGATTTTTACCGAAGAAGACTTCCTTTGCTCATTTGTCACAGACAGAACAGCACCAGAAAAGCAACCCAACAACGCTTCTCCTCCAAATGAGTTCATAAATAAAAATGTAGATGGATCACTGCAACCTGGCACTTCTGCACAGTCCTTACCAGAGCCCCAAATTTCATTCGAAAACGAGCAGAAGCAAAATTTTGTATCACCATCCAAAATAAGACCGTACCCGAAAGCTCCGGAACGAAAACTAACTAGAAAAGGTCCAGTAAAAAGAAAATCCATAATAGCAACCGATACTCCAGAACGTGATGAAATTGCAGAAAAAAAATTGATGAAAAAGAGACCACAAATTGATCAAAAGAAAATAGAGAGGGTAAAGAAAACACTTATGAGCGATTCTTCTTCAGATGAGGAAGAAGTGGTTTACAAAGACTCATCTTCAGACTTGGATTTGGAACAGGATGAGGATGATCATGAGAACCTTACAAAACTTGAAGCCAACAGTTTCGTGGTTTGTAAAGTGTTTGGGGAAAAATCAGTTAGGCATTATGCTGCTAAAATAGAAGAAGTTGTTGAAGATGGCTGCAACGTGAAATTTTTAAAAAAGCAAGTTGCATCCAACCGGTTTAGATATAGTGAAGAGCCTCCAGCATTTGTGCATACGAAGAAGTGATTTTGAAGTTACCAAATCCTTTGACAAACCGAAGTGCTCGATATTTAGATATGATTTATTTTAATGTCGCTCTTACTGAGTACAGCTTATCTTAATGCTGAAGTTATTGTTTTATAAACATTTCTTTATATTTGACGTTAAGGGTTTTTAAAGATATTTTTGTCAAATAAATATTTTGAATAATATTTTTGCTTATTGATTAATTGTCCAGACCCTCCCCGTTATTGGGGAGGGTTTGGACATATTACATATGGCTACATTTATGTATGTAACTCATAATAATGTAACCCTTTTTAAAAAAAAATGCAAATATGTATATGAGACGCATATATCAATCGGTCTGATTCCAAAATTGTAGTTATTCCTTACTCGTCTCCATGCCATAATTATTAATTTAAATATTGTCCAAACCCTCCCGGCGCTCCCCTACGGCATGTGCAACTGTTTAAGATTTTACTTCGTAAATATATTTTTTCAACAATACAGTATATTATAAAACTCCCATGGATTTCTTTTTGTAATTTTTTTTTCTAAATTCAATGTTTTATCAAACGTCGTAAATTTTACGATACTCCAGTATTTACGAACATACAAAATAGTCCAGTATACTATGGCTAAGGTGGTTGTTCGTCGAGGTGTTAAAAGAGCTCTTCGGGTAATGGACAATTCAAAAAGTTCTACATATCTTATGTTAGAGGAAAACGATTTTTTTTGCCTTATGACCAGGAGGCCCCACCTAAAAATCTACCAAACCTTTTTGTGGAAATCGCAATTTTTGTGAAAAGAATGCGTGAAAATGTCTCAAACGTGTCTCACGTAACCCCGTTTGACAACAAAAACTATTATTTCAAAAATTTCTTTCAAAATTTCAAATTTATACCATAAGAAAATGAGAAAAAGTTCCAAATTCCAACAACAAACATAGTAGTTTCCTGAATACATTGCCTTGCCGATTAATTCCGATGACTTGGCCAATATAATACCCACCGATCGTAGAATAACACCTGTACCTATTTCTGATAAATAAACATTTTATATTGTATGAATGTATGATTAGATTCCCAGTTGTTTGTTTCCAATGGGTGTAATGGGATAAAACCATATCATATTGTCTAGTTTTTTCCTTCCAATATTTCATATATCAATCCTCCACATGAAAATAATGAAGTGTTCGTTGCTTTTAAGAATGCGAACGGATATGGAAACGAAACGTGGCCTTCAAATTGGATGCCAATGATTCCAACCGTAATCAATGAAGGTAATTCGCATGTACTACATGCCAAAATACCAGTTCATTCCATTGCTTACAAGTTAACTAGGTTTTGATGACGGTGCCTAGTGACTTGCCAGATTGAAGAAAAATCGAGCCCGCGCCACAACCATCCACAATTTCCATCGAGTCTGATATAAAGAAATTCGGGATAGATTTACTTCATTACAAATTTTAAATTTCTGGTCGAATATCTATTGAAATCCAAAGCACGACGATATGAAAAAAATATGAGAGTCAGTGAAGACAACAATCACATTCACTACTTGTATGTATGACAATTGCTTAAAATCAATCAAGGCGCAAATTTTAGGAGTATTTTTCGATTGATGAAGTTGTTTTTAGGAACTGTCCCCAAGAACAGAAGACAAATTGCACCAATATTGCTGCAAGGAAAAATTCGTCCTGCAGGAGCTAGTACGTTTGGTTTCCAACAATACTCTACATTGGTTTCATTTATCCCGAAACCTGTAAAGACTTTCCTGCTGCTTTCCACTATGCATTTTGATGACAAAATTAATAAAGATACAGGAAAACCAGAAATGATAGTGGAATATAAGACGAAAAGTGGAGTGTACATGTGCGATGCGAACAAGGCGTTGACCAATGGTGTTTTTTATAGCATGAAGAACATCTCTGGTATCAATTCTTTCGTAATTTATACTGCAAATAAACCAAATAAGAATGCAGTTCGCAGACTGTTTACTTCGGCTTGGGTTTATTTAGTCTCTGATCAACTGAAACTACGTGCTGCGTCAGATAACATACCTAGAACTGTTAGAAGCCGTATTTCGGAAGTATGTGGTCTCAGTCAAGAACCACCTAAAGATGAGCGAAGAGACCGAGTAAACGGCGGTTGTTATTTGCAGTTCTAAAACGAATTGAAAAACACAATTATACTCTCGAAAAATACTATTTTTTATACCTCATAAGTGTACCAGTATGTTATTTAAGCATAGAGTTTGTTTTATATTTAAGGTGATAGTTAATGTCCTAGTTGTTCTGTGAGAATGGCAACCTCGATAGTTCGATGTATGTTGTTGAGTTGGTCTAATATCTAATAGAACTCCGGAAGTAAAGTGCAGTTTTTTACTTAAGTTCCCTAACAATACACTAGTAGTACATTTTTCCCAATGAAAAAGGCACTTTGTATCATTTAGCTGAAAATACACTCGTTAGACTTCGAACGTTGACCGGCGCGGCGCCAGTATCTATGTCCAATCTTTACACGCCAGTAACGACATGAGAAACAATTTGTATTTGGATACCTATTCGTTTTGTGAATGCCGACAAATATCTGAAGTAGATGATCGCAATGTTAAATGAATAATTTCCTATATTCTGGTGTCCCACATAACACCCCGTTTCGACGATGCAATTTTGTCGCTGCAACACTATCACAACTGATATATAATTTCATTCATTTCTAATTGTTGGGAATAATATTTGTTAAAATCCGTTTTCGCCATTTTTCTAGAAGAAAAACGCAGATGATTGAAGAAGGCTTAATTGAGTTTTTTTTTTTAGTTGGTTGACGTACAATTGTCAGATAATGATTAATAATTCATGTAACTGTCAGCAATAAATTCTTTCATGTTTTTTCGACCGTTTTATTAAAAAGTAAAGTAAAACAGAGGTCCCACATAAAGTTAGTAAAATAAAATCAATCCTGACAGGTTATGGGCCCAGGATATTCAGAAATAATATAAAAACCGAAGAAAAAGAAGACAGAAAAATGACGACTATTAGTGCTGAAGAAATTGGGCAGATCGAAAAGTTGGATAGTGCCGATTCGTTTGAAATATGGAATTTCCAAATAATGATTTTGTTCAAAGCATACGGCTTACATGAAGTTGTTACCGGTGAGCAGAAATTGGAGAGATTGGCTAAAGAAAATGAGAAACTAGAGTGGAAAAGAAAGGATGCAAAAGCACAGAAAGTTTTGATAACAAGTATCAGTAAGAAGGTGCTTCTACATATTATGAATTGTGGTACAGCAGCGGATATGTATTCAAAGTTATGTGCAATCTTCAAAAAAGACAATGAACATCATAGGTGTTCTTTACTCCAAGAATTTTTTAATTTCTCGTACGAAAAAGGTAGTAACATGTCCTCACATATAAGTAAGCTAGAAAACTTGGCCTACAGACTGAAAGCAATGAATCAAAGTATTGATGACGAAATGCTGATATCGAAAATTTTAAGTACGTTGCCAGAATCTTTCAAGTATTTTCGTACAGCCTGGGAGTCTACACCCCAAAAAGAACGAACCTTGACAAATTTAACATCCAGATTGATTACTGAAGAAAATATGAATAATGCCAAAGAAAGTGGTTCGTCAGTAGTTTTCAATACACCTTAAAAAGTATGTTTCAAATGTATGAAACCTGGACATATTGGACGTTTTTGTAAAGTAAAAATGAAAGGAAACATATATCGAGAAATAAAATGTTATGACTGTGGTAAGACAGGACATATATCAAAAGATTGCAACGCGAAGAAAAATGAAAATAGAAGAGAAATGATGTGAAAATTTGTAAAAAGTCAAATCCTACAGAAAATAATTGCTACTTTAGAAATCGCCAAGGAGAAACTATAGTAAGCCAAGACAAGAAGAAAGAAAAGTGACATTTTTGACGGAAAAAACCGAAACTATAGATGATAATTCCTTTGTTATTGACTCTGGATCAACTTCACATATGGTCAAGAATTTCGCACTATTTGAGAGTTTTGAGCATCAAGAATCAGATATATGTGTGGCTGGAAAAAATTCATATATAAAATCAAATGGCAAAGGATCTGTAGAGAGAAACTCATGTATTTTGAAAGAATTATTATATGTGCCAGATTTGAGAAGGAACTTGTTATCTGTGAGTGCGATAACAGAAAATAGTGGCAAAGTTACATTTGAAAAAGACAAAGTATATGTTACGAAAAATGAAATGACAGTTTTTGAAGGTAAATGGCAAAATGGGCTTTATGTGGTGAATTACGAAGAAGAATCAGAAAATACAAAAGAAAGTCTACTTACAGTATCTAAAAAAGAAAAAGTTGAATATTGGCATAAAAAACTAGGACATATTAGTATGAGAAGTCTTAAGAAAATGATAGATAATGAGATGGTGACAGGTTTGAATATAAATAAAAAAGACTGTGATAATTTTGCAACACCTTGTGAGATATGTTTGAAAGCTAAACAAGTGAGATTTCCATTTGATAGTCAGAGAAAAAGAGCCACTAGACCGCTCGAAATTATACACACAGATATTACAGGTCCAATTGATCCAGAAACATGGGATGGAAAGCGATATATATTAACTGTTTTGGATGATTTTACTCATTTTGTTGTGGTTTATCTATTGAAAACAGAAAACGAAACACAAGAATATTTGAAAGAATACGTAGAAGAAATGGAAGCCTATAAAAATTCAAGAGTTCATAAGATAAGATGTGATAATGGTACAGAATTTGTGAATAATAATTTGAAGTCCTGGTATAAGAAAAAAGGCATCGTTTTGGATACCACCCAACAAACCAAACGCCATCGGAAAACATCCGGCCGCCAGTCGGCACTCACGGTACTCTGGTGGCTGACGTAGCCATGATCTGGACCCCCGTCGGCCCTTTTCTGGTATACCGTTGATAATGTACAAAGAATCGGCCTTTACTCGGCAACTTAACGGCAAACCAAGAGCGGCTTTTATGTTTTCGGGCCGAAAGTGGCTACTCCTCGGACACTCGCCACCGGGAGACCATATTTCGTGCCAAAACCGATCCACAGGATGTTTTACCGGCTATATGGTCCGTCTTCCGGACTCCGGGCCGAGTTCGGTTAGCAAGCGGTAAAGCGGTACCAAATTGGGCACGGGCCCGTGTGTCATTCGAGTTTAAATTTCGCGCCGCATCATTTGACATTTTTGACTGACATCCTGTCATCGCGGCGCGGCCATTTTGCGTGTCTCTTGTTCTTGTACTTTTGTGAGGTATGCACTGACTGAAATGTTACTGTTTATTCATTTAAATTTGTGTTGTTAGCATTAGATAATATATTAGCACTATTATTATTATTTTTATATTTGGTGGGGAGTAGTGTGCCGAGATAATCGATTATCAATTATTTCATTATTTTTGTGTTTTTTTGTGAAGTGAAATACTGCTGCCGGTTACCGGTTAGGTTAAGTCAGGTTAGTGTCGTATTCTTTATTTCAAGAAAGCGTAGGCAGAAATCAGCAGTCAACAAGTAAAAAATAAAAATGTCCCAATCTCAGTCGCATTTACATGATGGGCAAGACAATAATTTGTAAGTACAAGTGATTATAATGTAACATACTCGCAATCCAATACTCCTACTTTAGATTAAATTTTAAAAGATATTAAGTAGTTTGCTCGAATTTATTTGAACCTAATTATGGCGTCTGCACCCAAAAAAAGTAAGAGACAAGAGCGGCGTTTAATTGCCACTCAAATGCAATCAATATTAAGTGATTTTACCTCTATAAACGAGGCTTTGGGATCTGAAAGTTCAGAGCCCAAGACAGAATCTTCAATCTGTGCATCTAATTTTGAACAAGATGTCGATAATTTCCCAAGCAATTCCCAATCTGATTTCCAATCTGATTTCCAAATTGTGTCTGATCCTAATTTTGAGATACAATCTGAAACTTCTAGTCTCCCTTCTAACATTTGTAACTCCAGTTTCATTGATAGTCACAGATTAGCGAAACCCAGTGATTGCATTGAAGCACAGGCAGAGCCTTCAACAGAAAGTGTGTTATTAGAGACAGAGTTTGATCACATATTTAGCTCAGATTCTGACGCTGATATTGAGGAATCTAACAATGAGCATGGCAAAACAGATAATGAAAATAAAACTGACCCTGTACTTGTGGAAAATACAAACAGCAGTTTTTTAAGAGGATGGGCATTAAGAAACAATTTAACACATAAGTCAGTAACCGAACTGCTGCAATGGTTTTCCACAAATCCAGATATCAGTAACTTGCCCAAAGATGCTCGTACTTTGTTACAAACACCCAGACATGTCAATATTATTCAAATGGGTAATGGTTTATTTTATTACTTTGGATTAAGTCAAGGGATCCTAAAAATTTATAACAAATTTGAAAATGAAGCTATCCCCAATCAAGTCCCCAATATAATGAATGAAATTTTTTATAATTTAAGTTTTAATGTAGATGGATTGCCAATACATAAAAGTACTAAGGATTCCTTTTGGCCAATTTTGTGTCGAGTATTAAATCATCCAAAAGAACCTCCTTTTATAGTAGCAATTTACTGTGGGCCAGGTAAACCACCTCTCGAAGATTTTTTTTCAGAGTTTGTATTAGAAGTTAATGAATTGCATGAAAATAAATTAAAAGTTGGCAATACTGTTATAAATATAAAGTGTGAGTCATTTTGCTGTGACACACCGGCTCGTGCATACATAAAAGCAACAATGGCTCACAATTCTTATCATGGCTGTGATAAATGTGTTGTCAAAGGTACTTATTTTAATAAAAGAATGGTATTTTTAGATTCAAAAGCTGCTCTTAGAACTGATTCTGGGTTTATTGATCAAGAATATAATGAATATCATAAAAATATAAGCCCCTTGTGCAAAATAAATATTGGTATGATATCAAGCTTTCCAGTGGATTATATGCATTCAGTTTGTCTTGGTGTTATGAGAAAACTATTATTTATGTGGCGTGATGGTAGTAGACTTTTTCGACTTACACCTGAAAATTTAGAAACTCTTGAAAATAAATTAAAGGCTGTAAGAAAATTTTGGCCTATTGAATTCAATAGGAAACCAAGAAGCATTAGAGAACTTGAACACTGGAAAGCAACTGAATATCGCCAATTTTTATTATATTTTTCCCCTCTTTTGAGTGATATTTTATCACCACATATTTTTGCCAATTTAATGTTGTTTAAGTATGCCATAACAATATTGCTGGGTAAAGATTTAAATAAGCTTTATAATGACTATGCTGATAAACTTCTTCGCGTATTTGTGACTAATGCAATTAATATTTATGGAAAAGATTTTGGAATTTACAATGTACATGTTCTAGTGCATCTTGCACAAGATGCAAAAGAATTTGATACATTAAATAACATAAATTGTTTTTGCTTCGAAAACTATCTCGGTTTTTTAAAGAGGTTCGTTACTCAGAAAATCTAATCAAAGTTTACAACAAGTTGTAAATAGAATTCATGAAGGTCGTATCATTGTCACAGAATCCAATAAAAGTGAAATTTCTGTTTTAGGAAAAGTCATTAATATTGTAGGTAGTGATAAATTATTTTATCCCAAACTTTCTTGTAACAATTGGACATTTTCTGCTAATGCTGGAAATAATTGTGCAATTTTAAAAAATAATGAAATTATGCTTATTGATTGTTTCTTTTCAGAGTCAAATAAAATTTATATTCAGGGCAAAAAATTTAATATTTGAAACCATTCTTGAAATACCCAACAGAAAGTGCATTTATTTCATTATTTGAAGTACAACTTAGCAATATTGAAGTTTGCAAATCATGTGACGAAATTGTTTCTAAAGCAATTTTATTGCCACATTTTGATAACTATATTTGTTGTCCACTAAATCATTTTCTTTGGGAGTCAGCCGATGGCAAGAAAGTGAGTTCCCAACTGGTAGTGCCCATGTCGAGGATAGAGGATGTTTTGTTAGAGATTCATGGTGGTAAATCAGGTGGACACCTAGGAGTTAACAAGACCTTGGATAAAATACGGCAAAGGTTCTACTGGGTCCAATGTCGAGAAGGAAAATCGTAACAATATTATAGTAAGTAGGTATAGTCACTTTATTTTAGCTTATAGGTAGAAAAATCTGGAGACTATTATTATTGTTTTTGACAAAAGTTGTATTTTTTTAAATGGGATGCCTTGTGTATTATTGCATTTTTGGATTATCATTAAAATTCCAAGCAAATTTCATGTATAATGTTCTTTACACAAACTTGACTGCTTCGGAAATATTTACAGTTTTTAAAACTTTGACAGTCGATTTTACATTCTTTTACATAAATTTTTCATAAGCTATCAATTAATTATTGACACTAACAGATTATAAGATAATATGATTTTAGGCATCAATATCTCAAAAACCAGTTGAAATAGATAATCCAAATGTAAAATCGAGATTGCTCTAAAATTAACCGTTAATGTTTTACAGCCTGTCAAAGGTGCAAAAATATCAAGTTATAACTGTGAATATTTTCGAAACAGCTGAGTTTGGTTATAGGACATTATTAATAAAATAAGCCTGGAATTTGCAATATTGCAAAATGCAATAATATAAAGGGGATTCATTTAAAAAAAAATAAAACTCCTTCAAAATTCAACCACAAATTTTTTGGATTCACTAGTTTAGGTCATATATTAAGTGATATTTTATGGAAATGGTTTTATCGTTATCATTTTATTTAATTACCATCATTGTAGGCAATACCTAATTGTTGATTCTCCCGAGGAAAGCAAAAATGGGGAGATAAGCATGGCTTTAATATCAAGCAGTTGGATTTTTGAAGAGCATAGCATTTTATACTGTTACTGGCCCGTCTATCTGAAGTCCACACTTTTAAGGGAAAAAGTGGTTAAAAACCATACCCCCTTATTAAGAAATAAATGCCTCAAATGCGCCGTCGTGGTAAAGCATAGTAGTGGTAAGTAATCAAAAATAATAATACAGCAATATTTCAATTGGTTGAAAAAGCATAATTATCATCAAATAAGCAAGTTAAATGTCGCAAAGGGTAACCTGTAAATAAATGTATGAATAAATAAAAAAAAAATTAATAATTCATATTTAAGATTTTGTATTTTTAGATGACTATGAGCAGGCAAGTTTCAAGCTAAGAAAACTAGAAGATGATGATTTATCACAAACGGACTCCGAAAGTAGAAATTCACAAAAAAAATCACACAAATCAAGCAAAAGAGACGAAGATTTCGTTTATTTTCAGTCAAGCGACGTTAGCGATGATGAAGATCATGATATTATTCCTGTTCCTCCAAAATTTCCAAAAGAGCCAAAGGGAAAATCGTCAAAGGAGCTAAAGGAAAAATCATTTGCTGAACTTAAGCCAGTTGACAGATCGCGAAATAATAATTATTTTCCTCTACCAAGTAGTCCTCAACCTAGTCAGGATCAAATAGAACTCTTACCGAATCAAGGCAATAATAAATGCCACTGCGAAAAAATTTCAAGTAATTAATATAATTTACTTGTTAAATGTAAATATTTAAACAATTTATTTTTAGAAATGATGGAACGCCTGCTGCGTGACATGCAAACTGTTAAATTGGATGTTAAAAGCCTGGTTTTGGAATTAAACAATAATAAGTTGACCCAGTATCAACAACTGGATGCTCAGCTTCGTTTCAAAGATTACGAGGAGCTTCAAAAATTCAACGAATCATTATTGGAAGAAGATTACTTTAACAAAATGGTAACTTGATTTTAAAATACTAGTTTTTATTACCTTTTACTGCTCTTTCAAATTTTATGCTAATTGGAAGTACCTATTCAGTTTGAAATTTTAAGTTTTTGTTTCATTTAATTTTAATTCCAAATGATTTTCTTTTAGCAAGCATCAATTTCGTTGTTGGGAGGCAGGGATTTAAACGACACAACCAGAAAAATTTTGTCACTTTTGGTGAGCCATGAGCTATCCCTGAGTATAAATTGGATAGGGGCAAATGAGAAAGGCAGCTTTCAAAAACTTGTTAATGTTTTGAAACTTACATATGGTAAGATATAAAAATATCAATTTATTATAATAGAATAATTATTTTAAGCCTTTAATAAACAACAATTTTCAAATCCAACATCATGTTTTTTTTAAATGATGTTAATATGATATATGAAATATGGATGCAATATATTCTATTCTATTCTATGAAAGTACATTTTTATGGCACACATGTAAAAGTTTGCAGAATGAGCGAGGGGAATTCTGCAATTCAACTGAGTGCCTTAAAAGTTCTTTTAAATAAGGGAGCATGCCATAAAGTATTTGAGGAACTATTACCTTAAACTGACATCTTTAACGCTAGTGGCATTTTTAATACATTTGTAAAAAAAAGTTTGATTAATTTGTCTATTTTAATATTTACAAAGAAGAAAATTATGGTTTTCACTTTATTTTACGAAACTTTCGCTACATAATATGTTTCAACACACTGTGCATGCCTTCTTCAGATGAACTATTTTTTATTTATTTTAGAATTTAGTTTGTCTGAAGAAGTCACAGTGTGTCGAAACATTTATTCATTCACTTATTTACAGCATCATTTCAATATTTTTTAGGAGCTGTTCGAAGAAACCAGGCAACAGCAAACGCAACAAATTCCGAAATAGATAATGCTATTCGCAATTGGCTGAAGAATGCTCCTGATAGGGCAGGAGGAAGGGCCAATCGAAAAAATAAAAAATAAGTGTATTTTTTTTTTGTTAAGTCGCTTGAAACTTTGAACATTTTATGATGCCTGATGTGTACACACTTTCCGTTCCTTATAATAATAAAAGATTGAGTTATATTCTGTGAATATGTAACTTTTTTTGTGTGACTAATAAATGGTCCAATGTTTTTTGAATAAAAAGTATTTTATTATACAAAATTCAAGTTTAGATTTTGAAATTAAAAAATGAGGTATCATTTTTTTAAATTCTTTTATCAATATTGCTTAGCAGGATGTTTCCCAGAACCTTTTTCATGGGTTTATAAATATTTTTTTTTTATTTATAAAATTGCTGAAATAATTTCTCTGATGTTAATATAATTCCAATTTTTATTTGATACATTTTTTACAAAAACCATTATTATAACCTTCAAATGTTGTTTTTCAGATGGGAGATTGCTAATTTTCAATATACATCTATTTAACCCTGCATCACTCGCGCTATGAGCGATTTTCTCACGCCTGCTAATAAAACGCACATTCTATGAACAGTAAATCACATATACCGCTACCCCCACTTCTAGCTGAGTTTTGACAGCGCTTCTTGAATATGCATCGGCATGTGCAATATTTAGTGTGAATTGATATTAGGTATCAGATACTTGTTGACCCTTTGCAGGCCTCCGTGAGAGTTTCTTTCATCGCGCGAGTTCTAACGTAGTTTATTATTTTTTGTGATCGATTAAACTCGTGTTGGTAAGTGACTTTGTTTTCTATATACAAAATGTCTTACTATAGTGAATTTATTGTTTTAGATTATAAACAATGAGTAGAGGACGGATGCTTGCGGAATCAGGGCGAATGAAATATGAAGAGAGTGAAAGAGAGCAGATGTTAGCTAATATACCATGGACGGGTCAAGAAGACTGGCAAAACCAAGAAATTATGGAAGATGATGAACGCGAAGATATCGAATGTGATGCTGCCAGTGAACATAGTGAACACAATACTGATTCGGAACAAAGCGATGAAGATGTTGAAAATTTTGTCCAGGAGATTGAAGAAAATCGTGCATACGGTTCTATACACCATTTCACTGGTAAAGACAAAAAAACTTACTGGATGGCTTATCCTCCACGACCTAATGTACGAACACCAAGAAGGAATATTATTACTCATCTTCCTGCGGTCAAAAATATTGCAAAAAATGCAAATACTGTGGCAAATTGCTGGAGATTATATATAACAGAGGAGATTATTGAACAAATTGTGCATTGCACTATTTATTTGGCCGAATTACGGAATAATTATAGCAGAGAAAGAGATTGCCGTAATACGGATACCATAGAAATATGTGCTTTCATTGGCCTCCTATACATGGCTGGGGTACGGAAGGCTCAATACGTGAATACTAAAGAACTTTGGGATAATTCAATATTTGCACCTGCTTGCTTTAGGCTAACGATGTCACGAGAACGATTTCATCTTCTAGGTAGAGCATTGAGATTTGATAATATCAATGACAGAAACCAAAGAAAAATTTATGATAATTTGGCTCCCATTCGAGAAATCTTTGAACAATTTGTATCCAAATGTCAAGAAAATTATCAAGTTGGAGAGTATTGCACAGTGGATGAAATGTTAGAGAGCTTTAGAGGCCGTTGTAAATTTAGGCAATATATAGCCAATAAGCCGGCCAAATACGGCATTAAAATATATGCCTTAGTTGATTCCAGGATGTTTTATACGAGTAATATGGAGATATATGCAGGAAAACAGCCGGCTGGGCCTTTTCAACTTGACAATTCTGCTTCTGCTGTGGTAAAGCGTATCGCATATCCCATATTAGATACAGGTAGAAAAATAACTATGGACAATTACTTTACGTCAATGCCGTTAGCCAAAGAACTAATTGGAAGGAAAACCACTATAGTCGGTACCCTCAGAAAAAACAAAAAGGAAATTCCACCAGTATTTATAAATGCGAAGCGACCTGTACCTAGTAGCATGTTTGGATTTCAGAAGGACACTGTATTATTGTCATATAAACCAAAACCTCAAAAAAATGTGCTGATGTTGTCTACATTTCATTCTGGAGACAATATAGATCCTGAGTCTGGCGACCTGCAGAAACCTGAGATTGTCACCTTTTACAACCTAACCAAAGGTGGCGTCGACGTGGTTGATGAGTTAAAATCAACATATTCTGTTTCTAGATTTTCTTGTCGATGGCCCCTTAGAATTTTTTTTACAATTCTAGACGTTGCTGCTATTAATTCCAATATTGTTTATAAAACTAATACCGGTGTCATTGAAGAACGTAGAATTCATCTGAATAAACTGGCGGAAGATTTGATTAAGCCGTTGTTAGTTAGGCGTTCATCAATTAGGTCCTTGCCAATTGATATCCGAAGCATGTTGAGGGCATACTTAAATTTGCCTCAGATTGATCACAATAGAGACATTTCATCAGGTTTTTGTACGTTTTGTCCCAGGAGAAAGAACAGGAAGACAAAAAAGCGATGTGTTAGCTGCAACGCTGCGATTTGCACGGAGCATACGACATTCACATGTCGAACGTGTTGTGGTGTAAACGACAACAGTGATAATTCAGATAATTGAATTTTTATGATCATTTGTTTCTACTTTAGCCTATATTCACATGATTTTTATCTGAGTTTCATTTGAAAGATATATACAGGGTTGTTTTCTTTGTTGTGTTCACATTGTTGCACAAGTTTATTTGTGTTGTTCAAACTATACTGGCAGTGTTATTTTTCGTTAATATTATAAAATAAACCCTTCAACATTATCTATATTTTCGTTTCATTTCCAAAAAATTAAATAAAAACAATAACATCAAACATAACTGTGATCTAGTCGTTGTGTGAGAGAAACTCTCACACGCGAGTGCTCGCGTAATTTTTTGGGGCGCGAGTGATTGAGGGTTAAGCTAGAAATATCAATTTTATGCATAATTATTGTATACAATTATGATTTCTCTCGCTTAATAAACGGTGTTCATAATTGTTGTGGTCACAGTCGCCTATGGATGACAAACCGTTTGTCTTGGCTATCAAAAAAATTAGATGACATTTAAAAAGTGACAGTTGTCATGAAACCATATGAACCTACGTTCAGAAACATCAGCCAACTACGACCATATTTTATTGAACACTCGATAGAAACTTTGCCATAAGAAAAACATTTCTCGATAAAATACAAATATTTTGGGGCGCCGACGCATTCGTCTGGCCGATAAATGGTGGCTTAAAAGAGGATTGCCCCTTCCGAGCCACCGATGGCCTGCCGTGCATTTACTGGCTATCTACCATCGGCCCGTCATCGGTTATTCAAAGGCTTTGCCGAGGCTGAATGATTTGCTAGCCGTCTCTTAGCCACCTTACGGCCTGGCGGACATGCCCTACCTACTCGCCGAGCCGGGAGCTGTAAGCGGGTCGAATGCGGCAGTTCGGCAAACCACATTCGTCCCATTGTCGGACCAGCCAGTCTGTGTTTGTTGGGCACTGTACCTCATACTCCTCAATTGAATGGTAAAGCGGAGAGATTGAATCGAACCTTACTGGAGAAAGCCAGATCTCTTATTTTTGATTCGAATTCATCTAAAAAGTTCTGGGGAGAAGCTGTTAGAGTTTCTGCATATATCCTTAACAGAATCCCAACTGAAGCGCAACTCAAAACACCCAGTGAAATGTGGACTGGTAATAAGCCTGATTTATCAAAAATGCAAATATTTGGAAGTCAAGCCTATGCCAAAGTTGTGGGATATTTGAAGAAATTGGATGAAAGAAGCAAAGAATTCGTATTTATTGGTTATGCTTTGAATGGATACCGATTGTGGGATGAATGGAAACAACAAGTTGTTATAAACAGAGATGTCATTTTCAAGAAAAAGAAATGTGAAAACTTAGTGAATGAAAATCAAACCGATGAAGTTGAAGAAATAGATGAAAAAGAAATCAAGGAAACTGTTGAGGTAAATCAAGATGAAAGGGAACATGGTCAAGTTTATGAAGAATCCGCAAAAAATGAATTTTCAGAAGAAGATGAACAAAGAGATGTGCTAAATTTAGGACAAGGACGAATTGATAGAAGAGCAAGAAAGATAAATATGCCAAAAAGATATGATGACTATGTCTTACTCACGTATGAAGGGGCAGTTACTGGAGAAGACAGAGAGAATTGGATACAAGCCATAGATGATGAGAAAGAATCGTTAGCAAAGAATCAGACGTGGGAATATATAGATAGAGAAAAAGCAAATGGGAAGAAAATTCTAACGATCAGATGGGTATTCAGAATAAAAGATGGCGGCAAGTACAAAGCCCGATTGGTAGTAAGAGGTTGTCAACCAACACAAGGGATAGATTATGAGGAGGTATTCAGCCCTGTGGTCAATACAAGTTATTTACGTTTGTTACTAGCAATTGCCGTTCAAAATGAATACACCATGAAAAAATTCAAGACTGCATTTTTGTATGGAAGTTTAAAGGATGACATTTTCATGACCATACCGGAAGGTTACGAACAACAAGAAAATAAAATATACGTTTTGAGGAAAGCATTATATGGACTAAAACAGGCACCTATGACATGGAATGAGCATCTTACAAATGTTCTCAAAGAAAAAGGCCTGTATGCATCAAAGATTGAGCAGTGTATTATCAAAAACGCAGAAGGGACACTATTTTTAGCGATATATGTTGACGATGGTCTCATTGTGGGACAAAAGGAAGAGGAAATAGATAGTTTGCTGAGAAATTTGGAAGAAAAATTTGAAATTAAGAAATTCGATGCAGTTGATACTTTTCTAGGAATAAGAATTACGAGGGGTCCCGATTGGATGAAGTTAGATCAAGAAAACTATATCAACAGTATTTTAGATAGATTTGGAATGGAAAATGCAAAATCAGTGATGACACCGATGATCAACAATGATGATGAAGACAGAAAGGAAAAGATAAAAATCAATTTTCCATACCGTGAGGCTATAGGTAGTCTGTTATACTTATCAAATAAAACCAGACCTGACAGCATTTTCGGTTGGATATGGAAGTCGGAATTTAGAAAATCCAACACATTTCGATAATTCCAATGTTAAGAGAATCACGAGATATCTGATATCAACAAAGAATGAGGGTATTATATACAGGAGAGGAGGGAAGAGTAACGAAATGGTAGCTTTCAGCGATTCAGACTCTGCTGGAGACAAAAACACCAGGAAGAGTACATCGGGATATGTTATTTACTACTGTAATGGCCCAATAAGTTGGTGCTCAAGAAAGCAACCTGTTGTAGCCCTCTCAAGTACAGAAGCGGAATTCATAGCCGCAGCAGAAAGTGTGAAGAAGGTATTGTTTTTGAAAACTCTTCTTGAAGAAATGGGAATGATTAATACAAGCAGAAGTGTGATACTGAAAATGGACAATCAAAGCGCAATGACCTTAATAAAAAATGGACAGTTCAACAGAAGAAGCAAGCACATAGATGTGAGATTCCATTTCATCAATGAGAAAGTTAGAGAAGGTCTAATAAAATTGGAACATTTGTGCACAGAAGAAATGGTTGCGGACATTTTAACAAAGGCACTGAATGGCACAAAATTTTTGAAACAAAAATAGTCTTGTTGGATGAATGTTTTATCTCGTTTCATCATTTTGGATTTTAATAATTATTAGAAGGTGTTGGGAATAATATTTGTTAAAATCCGTTTTCGCCTTTTTTCTAGAAGAAAAACGCAGATGATTGAAGAAGGCTTAATTGAGTTTTTTTTAGTTGGTTGACGTACAATTGTCAGATACTGATTAATAATTCATGTAACTGTCAGCAATAAATTCTTTCATGTTTTTTCGACCGTTTTATTAAAAAGTAAAGTAATTAAAACAGAGGTCCCACATAAAGTTAGTAAAATAAAATCAATCCTGACACTAATAATTGATATTTTGATTAAATTACCTTATCACTCAACTTGATTCCTCATGTCTCGAAAAATAATTGAAATGTTCAGTGGCGGATCCAGGATCAGGTCAAGGGGGGGGGTCTATAACTCAAAATTCATTCATATATATATATATATATATATATATATATATATATATATAGAGAGAGAGAGACTTATTTGGGTTGCAGTCTGGGGATGACAATTAGGCTGTTCTCTTTGTTTTTGTCGAGCTTTCGAAAATGTTTATTTTCTTTTTCAAGACGCTACAATATGTAAATGTATAATATGAATTACAATATATATATATATATATATATATATATATATATATATATATATATATATATATATATATATATATATATATATATATATGTGTGTGTGTGTGTTCGGATAGGTTTCCGCGGTCAGTTGTGTGTTGTTGTTGAGTTCGGGTTGAACCGCGTCTGGAGTTTTGTTCTCGACGTTTCGGCTCCGATTTTGGAGCCATTTTCAAGAGGTGAATGTGACTTCACGCTGAGGTCTCAATCTGCCTACTCCTCAGGTGTTATCACAGGGGGCAAGGGTTTGTGACTTGACGCCGGGGCCTCAATCTGCCTACTCCCCAGGTCTCGTCACGAGTTCTTTCTAAGGTCTCAATCTGCCTATTCCTTAGATCGAACTGAGGTATCGAAGGATGTTGGGTAGGATTTATAGCAGCGGGTGCTACTAAAGGACCGTCGGATGTCTTGGTGGGGACTGGGCATCTGGAAATTAGGGGTTTCCATGCAGTTGGAAGTCTCTGGCCGTCGTCACGTTTATTTATGCAGGAAGGTCGCTTCTCGATTTCGATGGCCTCGCGAATTATACGAGCTTGTAGTGTTTTTGCTGTGGCGATGGTCTTAGTGTTCGCAAAGTCTATATTGTGTCCTGTCTCTTGATGATGTTTGGACAGAGCTGAAGAGGGGTCTGATTTTCGGACAGCAAGTTGATGTTCGTATACTCTACTTGTCACACGTCTGTTGGTCTGGCCTACATATGTTCTATGGCCATGTTCTGATTGCCAGAAAATTATAAGCTACCGTATAGCAACAACTAGTCAAGATCCAAAAAAAAGGTGAAAGAGATTGACATGAGCAAAATTTGAAGGTGTAGCCAGAAGGTAAAGTAGGTTCGAAACTTTACTTTTTTTGAATCGAATCGAGTTGATTTAACCGAATCAACAGCATATTCTACTCATACATAGTATATTCAAATCGTTACTGTCATACACAATACTCATCACAAATGTAAAAAGTCTAATTTTTCGAATACTGCGCCAAAAAACCTCGAAAATTTACTAATGTTTAAATGTAGCCTGCTCTTTAGTTTTCAATGGAATGTAATAATAATTATTGAAGTTTTTCAATTTTAAAGCAAAAAAATTTATTCTATTTTATTTTTTTGTCTTGCTCATGTGACATTTTTTCGTTCCCTAACAAAATTTGGAAATTACGAGCCGATACAAATTGAAAAAAAATTATCTCTTATTTTCCCAATGGGGGGGGTCCGGACCCGAAACCCCCCCCCCCCGTGGATCCGCCCCTGGAAATGTTCAAAATCAATATTCTTCACAATAATGCCACCACATATTTGTGGTTTGCGGCAACAAATTCACCATATAAATAAGTCGCTGCAACTGATCGCACCAAAAAAGATTCATGCAACTCGAAAAACTTGCATGAACACATGCAATTTTCTGGAGTTGCAGCGACAAACTTGCATCGTCGAAACAGGCTATAACCCACATCTCTCATATGAATTAGCGATTTGGAAAAAATTGGCAAACGGAAAGTGTTCACCAGCAGATATACTTTGAATATTAGTCGTGTGCGATAAAGACTTACTTATTTCCCAGAATTAAATAACTTTCAATAATGCTTCTGACGCAGCAAGTGCCGATTATCATAAGATTTGGAAGGAAATGATTGTTCAATTTTGTTTTATTAGTCTATCAATGAAATGTTTAGTCACCATTTCTGTCCTTTTATACCATCCTGGACATGAATATGAATAGAAACAGATAAGATATGGCCAGACTGGAGTTGATTTTTTTTCCTCATAGTTTTTATACACACTTGTATAGATTCGAACGACAGTGGGTATATATGCCATACATAAAGTTATCTCAGATTTGAAATGCCCAAGGTTATTCGTGGGTCAAAATGATTTAATATCCATGTCTTGAGCGCTGCATCCTTTTCCAAGGTTGGTCTCATTCATGATAGATATATAAACCATACACATCTTCGTCGTTTTCAAAGAGACAAGTTTATTCGAGGTCAACGATATTTAGACTAGACAGTATCCATACTGTATACTACTCCTTTGTTCGCAATCAGCTTGAACAATTTTACAAGTCATTTCGAGGCCATTTCAGGGATACTCCTTTTCAAGCTAGACCCTATACCAATTCTCAGGGGCATTGAAAATCGAAAGTTGCACAAGCTGGACATGTCAGAGGTCTTTCAGAGTAAATTAAAATCAAGGTCAAGTAGAATAGTTCGGGAGGTTTCAAGCGAGCTGTGTGTCTTCATCTTTCATAAAGTGGGTTTAGTAGTTAGCAGGAATATCACCGAGTGTGATCCGAAATAATGGGGTAGAGATCATTTGGCCTAGAAAAATGTACGGAAAATGATATCGACGCATAAATAAATGAATTAAAACGAAATCAACAAATTATTTTTCATAGACCATATCCACAAACAACCCCCGTACATAGCCCTGCCCCGGTACTCAGATCCTCCGCCCTCATTCGTTATTCGATAGTACTGATCACCACAGGAAAAAAGCTGTATTTTTCATAACCCAAATTCAGAAAGTTTCATTAACGCTCTATAATTCATTTTCAATTATGGTCCTAATAACTCCGACCAATCAGAATGCAGTATTTTGCAGATGAGCTGAATGTAGCATCTTTATTCAGTCAATCAGAATCGAGTCGCCGATCCTCGGCCAATTTAGATTGTTTTTATCCTAGCCATATAGGCAATCATAGTTAAGCACTCCAGCCGAGGCGATCATAATAGAACTAATTAATGTCGATCATAATAGACCTGACTAATGTGCAAACCATATGCTCAATTACAACGGGCAACCCTCCGTTCAAGAAAATGTTTTCTATTTTCCAGTCGTTTTGCTTGTTTTTTGCCTTTTCTCTACTTTAAGATTATAAATTTCCTACCATTCGTGTATGTATCGTAAAATTCGCGTTTGGCACATTGGAAATTCCATGCATTAGATATTGACTATCACCCTCTGATACACTTTCACATGAAACAAAATTACAAAATATAACACTGATTAAAAATTGTTCGTAACACTTTCTAATCATCAAACTGGTAATCGAGTCCCTATTTTTTCGAGAAATTATAATAACTACTAGTAAAAAAACTATAACCACGCATAAATATCAAAAATATGTGAATTAATCAAACAGTTGAACCCATTCAACCTCGGTTCACAGCCTCTCACCCTGCCCTGGCAACCAGCTCATCCGCCCTAATACTTGTTTTTCCATAATAACCACACTGTTGCTGTGTTTTTCATTGCCTCAGTTCGCTGAGCTTGATGGTTGCTGAAGCATTTTTTCAATTCGAGTCAAATCAATCAGGATGTAATGACTCAATTCGGCTAATTGGTGCGCAGTTCTCACCGATCCTAGACTGCAATTCCATCATAGACTACTTACCTTTGTCTAACCCGCATCCACCTCTTCATTTTCCTAAACTCAGCTGCCCCCTCCCTATCTTTATCATCGATATACCCCTGTGAAAATAATTGACCAGAAATTCATGCACCCAACATTGGGGCCTACCAAAAATCACGTTTTCCTATTGAGAATATTTGTTTCGTAATTACGAAAAGACTTAAACTACAACGCGTTTCTTTTTCAAGTTATTCCTATCTTACATATCACTTTATAACAAATACAACGACAGTTTCATTTCCCAAAAGTTTTCAAGTGTCATCTGTAACAAATTATGCCCCCGAATACTTATGAAATGGCAGTCCTTTCCTTCCATTCGGCAAGAATACATAATTTGAATGATCGAGAGCGTATTAAAATAATATACAATGATCTGCTGATAAATTCAACAGCAGATATCCTGACGGTAGAGCCATCTCACATACGACGGTATTTGCATGCACATGTGAGATAAACTGTTCGTTGATGCCTCTGAATCATCCAAATGGTAATACTTTTTTTCAATGACAACCACTGTTATATTAACCTCAATTTGCTCTGTTGGAGATGAGAAAGGAAAAAGACACGCTGCGCAAAACTAACATGATTGGAGATACTATGACGTGGGAGAGTATTTGGGAACTGCTTGAAGAAGCAAATATTACATATGTGAAGAAACATCAGGAGTTTGACGACGAGAATAATTCACCGAATCCATTTGATCCTGCCACAACTCGAAAAGAATAATTTATATTGCATCAGCATTGCTACTAAACTGGCAGTTCACTGTCACCACCAATTTTTACCAAGGAAAAATATTCCTGCATGCAGCATGGAAGTGAATACATATTCTGCTCGCAATATGGACACCATATGATAAATTGAACAGCAACTGGAAGGAATTCCATATTGGTCAAGCAGTTGCAAAGGTTCCAACCGAACTGTTCATTGTCACGAATATCTCATTATATTTTCAGTAGTTTATCTGCAGCAGTGTAAATATAATTTAAATTAGGTGTTCATTACATCCGATATCGAAACTAGGGCTTGTTGAACTGTAGATAACGCCTACAAAAATGTGCAAAAGGGACACACATGACCAAGTTCAGAGAAAATCAACAGATTGAACTGATCATGCGCCCATTCCCTATCTCGCTCTTCAGCTTCAACATAGAGCCTCGTACATACCCAGATACCTCTCTCCCCATACTTGTTTTCAAATAGTACTAAATACCGAATTTCCGGAACGTCCCAGTTCACAAAGTTTGATCACAGCTCCAGCATTTTTTTTTTAATTACTGTCCTAGTCAACCATAATATAGCATCTCCGTTCAACCAATCACAATGCGGAGGTTAATTACCAACCAAACCGCTATTCATCTTGTGAAAATTGCCCTGGATGAGCAGAATCCAGCACCTCTGCTCTGGATGAGCAGAATCCAGCAACTCCACTAAGTCACTAAGTAGTCAGTTGGTGGTTTCAACAATTTCAATTTTTTTCAACAATTTCCAGCTCGAAACGCCAATCACAGTGAAGCAACTCAATCCAGATCATTCAAATAGAGGAGTCATTTCGTACCCTAGCTGATAGTTTTATAAAACACGCATTGTAGCAATCCCGTATGTCATTTTTTCGCCAATGATTGCCACCCAAGTCTTGTATTTCGACAAAAACGTCATGTTTTTTACCAATTCCACCTGTCAAACAAATGTACGCCATCACCAGGTCAAGAAAGACCTTCGAACGCTATTCTCACAGATTCTCTATTGCAGTTCCATTATGGACGACCTACTTTTGATTAATTATTTTTTGACTTTTTTTTCCAGATCAAAAAATAGAAATCACAACTTGTATGAAAGTAAAATAAAAATATTACTATAGGTACGTGTATATCATTCAAATACGTATGATTCGTTCACAAAAAGGAAGAAAAAGTCCATCTGAAACAGCTACTCCCCTGCCTTTATGTGGCGACGGGCACTACATCACATAGAAGTCACTCTTAATTGCTAAGTTTGTATACAAAACATATGCTCAATCAAATGAATAGAAAACATAAATATCTACACAAAGCAATTTAGGCATGAGAGTAGCAAGAGAGAGTGTTTGCATTTTTTTTCATTTTACTTCTTTCATAGAAGTTGTAATTTGAATTTTTTGATTTGGCAAAGCCAAAAAATAAGTTATCAAACTTCATTACCTCCACAAAAATATTCAAATTCCTAACTACCTACTTTCTAACACAGATCTATCCACTTTTATTACATGGTATACTACCTACAACCAAATATTATTTTAATCTGCAAAAAAGCGCCAAACTGCCCTTTCAATAAAATTGTACAATACTCAACTCAATTTTATCAGTATGGTTTCACACAAATAAGACAGAAATATGGAGGAAACAAGTATTGCTGATTGTTGTGAAATTGTAGGAATCCAGTCAGTAAAGATTACAAAAATAAAACTTTTGAGAGTTGCATCATAATTACATTTTTCCATATCGACTGTTTACTACCAATATCTTTATCTATCACATTTTCCTAATATAGGGTTTTCACTTGACTAAATTTTTTATTTTTAAATCTATCCAATAGAAATACCTCCTACGTATGAATATTTTAAAGTTCCCGCGTATTTTCAACTGTCAATATCCCCAATCTGCACAAGCCCAATATTGTGGAAGAAAGAAGAAATAACTCTAATCTCGCATTTTGTTATGGACAGCACCACGTTCCATTTAAATTTTTTATGTTTTGATGTTTTCGAGGAATTTTTGTTGCTATAAAGTATTCTAGTTAACCAAGAACTTAAATTGTCTGTTGTAATTGTAAAAAAGACATATTTTATTCACAACAACTTCCAAAATGAAGCAGTGTGCTGATAGGAGTTATTTCTATTCCCGTATTTTGCATACGCGCTGCAGTTAGGAGGTTTTGTGGACACATAGGAAGCCTAAAATGGGTGAATTATTATTGTTGATACCATAATATTTTAGTAACTAGAAAAAACAATATAAATTATTAATAATATCAGAATGCACACGGGCATTGAAAAATGTAGATGAAAAAAAATGATTTTTAAATTTTGTTAGTTTTGAATTCTGTTTATTGTTCAAGATAGTTCAAAATTGTGAAAACATTCTATAGGCAACTTTTTTACTAGAATCCATTGGCATAGTTAGTTTGTTGTATTTTATTTTAGATCAAAATGTCTACGAGAAAAAACAAAATTATTCGCATGGTAAGGAAAGAGACAGAAGATGTATCTCTCGAAGACCAATCTATTCTATCGACGCCTTCTAAAACTAATGTTGTTTTAGTTACACAGCATAACGAAGAAAATCCACTGGAATTTCTTAAGGACTGTAATAATTTCCATTGTCAAGATTCGCTAAATATTTATGGTGTTGACACAAATGACGAGATCTTGTATGTTGGTTGTCAGCCTCACGAAATTGAACTTAATAATGAAAGTATCGTTCTTCAAAATACTGATCCCAGATTGATTCCTGATGTACAGACAGCTGGTGCCAATAATGGAGACAGTGTTATAAAGCAAACTGAAATGCAGTGTTATAGCCAAGATGCTGGTGATGACTCCTTTCCCGTCAAGAAAAACCCGATAAATGGCGCTAATGCCGATAATCGTGACCTAGAAAAAGCAGAAATTCAAAAAACCAACAACGATTCTGTAACTGACGTTCAAACGTCTACAATTAAAAATACCAGCAGTGACGATGATGATGAATCAAATAATATTAAAGACATGGACTTAATGCAAGACAATTATTGTGATCACGATTTACGGGACGATCCTATTCATCTACCTAGTCCGAAAAAAGCTGAAAACCGCGATTCTGACGATTCTGATAGTGACGAAAGCCAGCTAATTGATGAACTAAATATTGTCGAAGAAGATATTGCAAAAAACGGAAACATGAGCGGGGGGGAGAAGAAGAAGACACAAGGCAGACAAAAATGAATGGAAAAAAAATCAATAAGAAACTAAGAATGGAAGGGAAAGGAATATTTGGGGTATACAAAACCAAAAGGAAAAAATGGAACAAAATCAAATTAGACCACCCAGATCCATGAAACCTACTTGTACATTTTCGGTTTGTGCAAAATCAAAGAAAAGAATGTGTAACAAGTTCACTGAAGAAGAAATGCAGAGCTTATTTGATAAATTTTGGACTGAGCTTAACTGGGACCAAAGAAAAATCTTTGTAGTTAGTCACGCTACCAAGTGAAACCTTAAATTATACGGTGACTTTCAGTAATAATAAATATCCAGCCTGCAGAAAAATGCTTGTGAATACCTTTGGGTTAGGACCCTTTACTGTACAGAGCTGGACAAAAAATAGTATCCATGCTATGCGTAAGTACCAGGAAGTAGAAAATAATTAAAGTCACGTGAAAAACAACCCTCATCAACTAGATATTGATTTCTTAAATTTTTTTTTTAAACAGTTACCCTAATTTCCTTCACATCACAATAGGGCCAACTATTCAAAACTTCATTTGGAGCCTGTTTTTGAATTATTAAGCCAGCTTCATCAATTATATTGTGAAACGTGTAAAAATGCAGTTAGGAAACACCTTTCAAAAAAAAACATTCTACTGTCAATTCAATGATAGCAATTTGGCAATATATCAACCGAAAAAAGACCAGTGCGATATTTGTGTCAGTCATACTCTTGGAATATTAGTGACGATCAGCACTCAATTCACATTCAAAAAAGAAAGATCACGAACATAAAAGGAAAATGATAAAGCTTCAGCTCAGGAACGAGACTGCATTGTTCTTACTATGGACCTCCAGGCTGTTAAAATTTGTCCGTTTGTTCCAGCAAGCAGTGTGTTTTTCAAGACTAAATTATGTTGCCACAATTTTACGGTGTACGATATTACTAGCCATCATAGTACACGTTATTGGTTCACTGAATATGATTGCGAGTTGGTAGCTTCTGCGTTCACCTCGTGCATTATTGATTATTTAGACAGACACTGCACCAACAAACAGTTACCTGTTATTATATATTCAGACGGTTGCACCAATCAAAACCGGAACGAAGTCTTTGCCAATGCATTGCTTAATTATTCCATTGAAAACAAGATTCCTGTAACTCAAAAATTTCTCTGACTTTGACTCCGTTCACAGCTGCATTGAGCGGAAGCTCAAAAACAGAGACATTCACATGCCAAGTGACTATAATTCAGCCAGCAGAGAAGCAAGAATTAAACCATTTCCATACGAAGTTGTGAAATTAGGGTATGACTTTTTTAAAGACTATTCAAAAACTTCTTTTTTGAAGTATTCAGATATTCGTCCAGGTAGGAAAGCCAATGATCCTACAGTCACGGATATTCGTGCTTCACATTATAACTTAGATGGAACAATTCAATACAAATTGCTATTTGGCGATTAATGGAAAGCACTACCCTCAAAGCCTAAGAAAATATCCGAAGTAATACTTAATTATCCACAACTTAACAAATCCAAAATTCCTATAAAAAAACCGAAATATAAACATTTACAGGAACTTGAAAATGTGATACGGGATGACTACTCTGCCATATAAAGAATACTAATTATTCAAATGTGAAGCACTAATTATTTTTGAAAAATATTTGTTTATTTAGGCCTAATTCAAAATGAAAACTTTCAGTTTCTATTCCTATTCTATTTAAATCTTCCTATCTTCAATAAAAGCTATGCCAACACCTCCTATCATATATTAACTTGTAAAAATAGCCCCTATCTGACATGAAAATTATGCCAATAACTCCTACGTAACAAAAACACCTTAAAAACTTGTTTTTTCCTACAGATTACATGAAAACTGTTTTATTTAGAGTAAATAAGTCCCTAATGAATAATGTTCTAATAATTTTGCACTTGAAAATTATTAAATTGATTTTTTTAAACGTATTTTGTTCCTCCTGTAAAATTCTGGTTTATGCATATAGGAGGTATTGGTAGTAAACAGTAGATATATAGCTCTTCAGATACCTTCCAACAAGTGCTCATTTGAATTGAACTGGCCGATACTTGATGAAAATCCATATTAAAAAAAATATATTACAGTTTCCTGTATGATTTTCACTTACAATGGGTTTACAAAACCGCGACACGTGTTTCGCTATTACAATAGCTTCTTCAAGCAAGATAAAATCTCATTTGTATTCTACTCAGCTCGCATATGCAAAAAACATTGAGAAAATCTGAATGAAGAGAACTCCATTTCTTAACAAAGTTCATTTTCACACAAATACCACTAAAAACACTTTGCATTCGAAAGTTTCTCTTTCGAACCAAAATTTTCTATCATACCTATGAAAACTTCAATAAGCACGCGTATCTATGTTTTCTTATATATAAGGTGGCACCATAATAATGTTAGAAAAAAATTTCGGCCTCAAAGCAAGGTTTGCAGTAGTGAAAGAACTCAAACTTTTCCACAACTGTTCAATCTGGAATTTGTATAGTTTAAGGGATAGAACAGGGGGAAAGAGGTATATGTAGCACAACAGCAGCTACATACAGTCGACCATAAATGAAATATCGACACCATGAATACTTCCAAATTCAACAAACATTACATCTGTGAACAATTTCAATGAATACCTATTACTCAGAATAGAACGCCTCAATTACTTTCTATTCTTTTAGTCCCATCAAAAAGTCTCGGGGCCTGTTTTTTTGAAATGCCATCTAACGCAATTTTTTTAGTGTTCTTGAATTCTGTACAAATATTTGAGAATTCTCAACCTGGAATAGAAATTTTTTATAGACAAATTCTTTGACATCCAATAATGAATGCAATATTCCTGAAAAACATTATCGGATACTTTGAATCTTTAAGGAATTTCTCGACATGAAATAGTTTCGGACAAATACCACAGTGTCTTGGGTTTTTTCTTCCCAGTGATGATTTTCGGTCTTCCTGAATAATTCTTCCTCAGTGATATGACCCCTGAAATAAAAAATGATCTATAGTTATGCAACAAGATAATAGCACAAGTAACACATCGTCGACCTAGAAAAAGAGTGTCACATTTGCGAAAATAGCGAATTCGATATTACTGGTGCGATCTTATCAAAATTCCCCCTCCATATAACAAAATCGCTTCTGTATTCGGAGCGGTACCGACCATTTTCAGTTGTGTTCAGAGTTTTGTTGGGGAAGGCCGGTTTTGCGGAGAAGGAGAGTAACATTTGTTGATGTTTATTGTTTCGTTTACAGAAGAGTGCAACATTTGCTGCTTAGAACTATATATTATGAAAATGTGAGTATATATTGACCTATTTTTTCTGGACAAAATAGTTCCATGTGTAGTTACATACTTTGCTGCTCTTTCTTTTGTGAGTTATCTGTGTTACGTGTGACACTCTTTACTTGAAAATTACTTGAATATTGGGAAATGAGGTGATTACTATACGCTAACTATTGCAGTTGAAAAAGTTTTCCACTGAAATTATTTAACAGTTTTACGGGTAATGTTACATACCTACTATTTCATTATTTTCGTTATTGATTTTATTTTAATTAGCCAAAGCACAAAACCCCGAAAACTACAAGGATACAGGATCAGACCATACAAAAAAGTCTACAGAAGCTTCGTTGTGTACAGAAGCTTCTGAACAACCTTCAGAAGGTTTATAGAACATTATTCCTTGTGGTGGGTAAATGCATTTCGCAGTGTTGTTTTTATGACCAACTTGCTTCCCTTTCAGAAAATAGCCCAATGATTATTTCTGCTATCAAATGAAACACAAATTCTCAAATTTTGGATAATCCACAACAGAATTTAGACAGTGTTTCAAAGAGCGACGGTACTTCGGAAGGTAAATTCATCACTTTTTTTTTTTATTTTGTTCAAGTATTCAGCCTTCAGCCAAACATTTTGGAAATAGATGTTTTTGATGTTTAGGCAAATATTTTACGAAATTATTCTATTTACAGATGATAGCGATTCAACAGATTCCGACAGTGATAAACATATTCAGCAATCTGCGGACATCTTGGAAGCTTTAAATTCCGATGATACAGTTGGCGATCCTGACTATTCTATGTCATCTGAAGAAGACTCAAGTGGAAAAGAAAATAATAATGTTGTCTAATCTAAGAAAACGAAAAGTGCTCAACAAATGCAGTCAAGCAAAAATCTTACAATAATTTATGATCTACAGGCAGTTATGTCCTGTTCAAACGGCAATGTATCATCTTTTGGCAATGTTTCATCCTTTTATTACGTATCCAAGTTAAATGTGCATAACCTGACATTGTACAATGTTCAAAATAAGGAAGTCACTTGTTACGTCTGGCATAAAGGTGAAGCACATCGGGGTTCTAATAAGATAGGTTCTTGTGTATGGAATTACTTGGAAAGTTTGAAAATGACAATTTTGTCATCCGCAGAAGAAGATGAAACAGCGAACGTGATATTTTAGTGTGACAACTGTGGTGGACAACAAAAATATCGTTTCATGTTTTCATTGTATATTCATGCTGTGAATACAATTCCAGCAATAAAATCAATAACACATAAATTTTTAGTGATGGGACATACCCAAAATAAAGGAGACCACGTTCAATCACGGATTGAGAAAAATATTCAGAAATATCGAAAAGCCTTCCCCATATTTGTTCCCGAGACATATTTCACCCTTATAAAGAACTGCAAGGAAAGTGGTAAACCATACTCGCTTATAGAATTTGATCACAAAAATGTATCTGATTTAAAAATTAACAACCAAATTGGAACGGAAAAAAAACTATAAAGAATATTGATGGCAAACAGGTCAAAACGTCAAAAATGTATGTTGCACAATTCATAAAAGAAAATCCTACCATGTTCTTCTATAAAACATCCTATAAAGATGCCACTTTCAGAAGTGTAGACCTGGGGAAAACTCAACCAGCCCAAAAAAGATCCAAAAAATCTGCGGGAGATAGATTTGCAAATATTTCACTAAAGAGAGCTTACGATAATAATTTAGGAATATCTGAAGCCAAGAAAACAAATATTTTATTGTTATTCAAGGAAGGAGTTATAACCAACGTACTATTTGAATTTTTTCAGTAATTCATAAAGATATTCATGTCTCCTTGCAGTTCCTTCTGTATTTATTGATACTCTTCTTGATGGGATTGTTTCATTTTCTGTGGCCTCTCAGTGACTGATTTCTAGAATCCATTTCATAACTACTAATAATTCATTTTCATTTTTTTCTCTTTGTTCCTAGTCATCAACGGCTGCTGTTATTTTCGTAGGATTTTTATCTAGTTTTGATGAAAATTGAAATTGTTCATTTTCGTGGCATTTGTTGATCCCAAGGATTGTAGATATTTCTTGTATAATAAATTCTAGTTTTTTAAACGGAATTGTTTTTTCAATTATTTTTACCCAAACGTTTGGTGAAAATGCCACTCTTTTGAAAAATATGAATTTCAACCACAAAAGAGTTAAGAACAAGAGAAATATATGACAGTGTATCTCTATACTCCGACATTGAAATAATAGTATAACTTGACAACTGTCATACTTTTTCACAACTGAATTGACAAAAATATTTTTTTTCTGTTTATTAATCACAGAAACTTTAAAAAAACTCCGAAGTTTCAAATGCCTATCGTGTAAAATTCACAAATTAGCTCTTTGTGACGCTTTTTTTCTGGCTCGACGACATGTTCTTTCGTTTTTTTTTTGAACAGATTACGAATTGAATTAAGTATATCATTTAACTTCAATCGCTTTCAATTTAAACGATATATCCTAAATAAACTATTTCCAATGAATTGAGAATATTTTGTCAATTACCTCTGGCATGCAGGTCCTTAATTCATCTCCATTTTGAGTATTCGTTCAAGTTGTTTCGCCGTAATGAGTCAAAAAATCATTCCTAAGGATCAATTAATGGAAAGCTTATCACAAGATTGTAAGTGGATTGTCTCGGAAAAATCTCCTGAATGGAGCAAGATGCCTGTTCCTGATGCATGATGCAGATTGTACTTCTGAAAAAAGCAATGGATAGTTCATTTCTATTCTGAAAATGAACAGCGCAGAGCTGAAAATAATGGAATTGAAAAGTTTCAAAATGCAATATTATTCATAATTATATATTTTTCCCAAATTACTAGGAACTTTTGACATTCCAGACAAAATTTCTCAAAAAAATCGAGATCTCCTATTCAATTCCTTACTATAAATGAAGTTTCATCACTTGTCCTTTTACTACTTTATAAACGCTAAGCCTGACAATTCAACCTTGAAACTTTTCCACAGTAACCTGAGTACCTAATTTCATTACGAATTTCAAAGCACCATTTATTTGTTTGAGAAATTATTCGCGATTTTTTTTAAATTAATTAATATTTGTCGAATTTTAAAGGATTCGCGGAAAAATATTATGTTTACCTCGTAGGAAAAGCCACATTCCTGGACTCTGTGATGCTAAGCAATCTTCACTGTCGTCCAGGGATGTTAGGCTTTTCCTACCTGGTAAACAATATACTATTGGTTATTCTTTCACTCTAGTATAATCACAGAATAATTTAACTACTATATAGAAGCTAATTCAATAACATATTCGGTAAATGCCATGCCTTCCCAAAGTGTATCAATGAGAACGTACTGAAACATTCCATTGCTTTTGCTTCAGCGAGTCAGATGAAGACAGCTAATTAATTTGACGCATGTCACTTGAATTCTTCAGTTTCATTCATCTCAATACAAATACACTTGCAAAAATATTTCTACTGTTGATCAATCCCTCAGACACTGTTTTATATAGGGACAAATGAAGTTAATGAAGGTTCAGTTAAGCATGGCTGAATTGCTGAGGAACAAGGAATCTTATTCCACAGCAACAAAACCAAGTTTAAACAAACTGCAACTACAGTAGGGCGGTTCAATTGGCTCTCAGACTTCAAAATGTGCTGGTTGAAGAAAAGGAAGTGTAGCGTTCAAACCTGCAATGTCTATGACGAGCAATTCGAAATAATAGCTGTTATAGCACTAGCATATTCATAAATTTCTCCAATGCTCTTCGATACAAATTTTAATACCAACACTTTTATTACAACAAATGTGAACTGTTCAAGATAGCTAATATGGGGCTTGAAATTTTTATCAGTATCCAGAGTCAGCAATTCAAAAAGTTTCTGTATAGGTAAATATTGGTTGTCAAGTTGTTAGTAACGTCAGAATTCATTTGTTAGATACATTCCTTTCAATATATAGAATTCATTTTCAAAGTATTTTTCTCGTATTACTTATTCTGCTACAAACTCAAATGGTTATGGGCCCAGTAATCCAAACATTACAAGAAAGATACGGAATTGTTAAATTCAACGATCGAGATTTTGGAAATTGGAAATTTCGAGTTGAAGCTTTACTGGAAGAGAATGAAGTTGAAGAATGGATTGAAAGGGAACCACCGGCTATTGAGACGGAACACTGGAAGAAAAAGGACAACAAATGCAAATCCTTAATCATACAATGTGTTGCAAATTCGCATTTGGAATTCATTAAAGAAAAACCTCACGCAAGCGATATGTGGAAAGCATTGAAGACTACTTTTAAAAGAACTGGTGATCCAACCAAATATACGTCAGAAGAAAGCTTTTGACCTCGAAGTTAAGGGAAGGAGAGAAGTTAGAATCCCATTTCATTAGGTTCGACGAAGCCATGCCATGCCATAAAATCGGCAGGAGGGAAACTTGAAGAGATAGACATTGTATGCCATTTGTTTCTAACATTGCCAAAAGACTACGATCATGTAACAACAGCCCTTGAAACGTTATCATCCGAAAAACTCACTTTAGAATTTGTCAAAGGAAGATTGTTGGATGAAGAAATGAAGAAAAAAAATTATGTAGGACAATTTCAAGCAGAATCTTCAGCAGGTGGAGTAGCTTTTAGTAGCTATAAAGGAAAGTTCATGTTCAATTGCCATCAGTGTGGACGTATAAGGGGCATAAAAAATCAGAATGTAGATTCAAGAAGAAATTTGAAAAGAAGAATACAGCTCATAATGTTGAAACGGTTCAAGAAAAAATAGACAGGAATGCAGTAAGTTTTATGATTTCCTCAGAAGAGGAATTCGAGGCATATGAAGATAAAGACTCTTTCATTTATTGTTGCGTAGATTCGGGAGCAACAGATCATTTAGTTAATGACGATAATTTATTGACCTTAGTTAAAAATCTCACAAATCCAGTAAATATTTCGGTAGCCAAATCTGGACAAGCACTGAAAGCAACTAAAACAGGCCATATTCTTTATACATCTTCAGTGAACGGTAGAGAATTATCTGTGAGTATAGGAAATGTCTTGAGTATATGTGCCAAATTTGAGACATAACTTACTGTCAGTAAGAAAAATTGAATCTACAGGAATAAAAGTGATTTTTGAGAATAGTGAAATAAAACTTCTAAATGGAAATCAATTATTAGCTATTGGAAAGAGAAATGATAGATTACTTATATGAATTGAAATTTAAAAAAATAGAGTCAAAAGCAAATATTTGTGAAAAACAAGAAAACAGCTTGGAACTTTAGCATAGAAGAATGGCTCATTTAGGTAGAGATAATTTACAGAAATTAATTCATTCAAAAATGGTTTTAGGTCTACCCGAGAAAATCAGTAACGAATTTCCTGAATTATGCGAACCATGTATCAAAGGAAAACACTCGAGGAATCCATTCAAGGGAAGCAGACCAGTAAGTAGGAGACCCCTTGAACTAATACACAGCGATGTTTGTGGACCAATAACTCCAAGTACCTGGGATGGAAAAAGGTATTTTGTATCTTTTATAGATGATTTCTCGCATTTCACAGTTGTGTTTCTGCTAAAGGAAAAAAGTGAAGTATTACCTTTTTTCAAAGAATATAAAGCTATGGCTACCTCATAATTTAATTCCAAAATTGCGGCTATTTGTTGTGATAATGGTGGTGAATGTTCATCAAATGATTTCAAGAAATTTTGTTGAAATGAAGGTATCAAAATAAGATATACAATGCCATATACGCCACAACAAAACGCAGTTTCGGAAAGAATGAACAGAACTTTAGTTGAAAAAAGCAGAACTGTTATTGGAATCAGGACTTTATAAAAATATGTGGGGAGAAGCCATTTTGGCTGCAAATTATATTAATAATCGCTCTCCAACCTCGGCAGTAATTAATAAAACCCCTTCAGAACTAATTGTACCTAAATAAACCCGATGTTGGCAAAATAAGAGTGTTTGGATGTAAGGCTTTCGCCCATATCCCAAAAGAAAAACGGAAAAAGTTTGATAAAAAAAGTGAGGAGTGTATTATGATTGGTTGTGCACCAAATGGCTATAGGTTGTGGAATTTCAATGAACAAAAATTAATCGTTTCCCAAGATGTGAAATTCTTTGAGAATAGTTTTATTTCAAATATTATTTTACCCTCAGTTCCTCTCGATGAAGAAGGCATTCCACCTGAAGAAAATGAAGTTAGAGATCAGCAGTCTATTCAGGAAATATCAGAAAATGAAATTTCCCAGAGGAGTGATTTGGAAAATGACCAGGAAAGACCATTGAGAAAGAGTGGAAGGGAGAAGAAAATTCCAAATTGGTTCGAAGAAAATGGCATGGCCCATCTAGCGCTATGTACAGAAAATTTCCTAGAAGATATACCACGAAGCTTCAGAGAAATTGAAACAAAAGAGGATTTGAACACGTGGCTAGCTGCAGTAGAAGAAGAAATCAACTCTCTGAGGAAAAATGGGACATGGACATTGGTTAGTAGGCCAAAAGATGTGAAGATCATAGGTAATGAATGGGTCTTCAGAAATAAATTCGATGACAATGGTGAGAATGTCAAATATAAGGCTAGATTAGTAGCAAAAGGATTTCTACAGAATTATGGTATTGATTATTTTGAAACGTATGATCCAGTAGTAAAGTGAACCACAGCTCGAACTCTTCTGGCTATTGAAAATCAGTATAATTTTCGTTTATATCAGATGGATGTTGAAACTGCACTCCATGGTGAACTGGAAGAAACGGTATATATGTGCCAACCAGAAGGATTCGAAGGTGGAAATGACTATGTCTGCAAATTGAATGAAACCTTATATGGATGAAAGCAGGATTCTAGGTGTTGGAACAAAAAATTTCATTATTTCGTAACTTCACTAGATTTTGAAAGATCTGAGAATGATAACTGTTTATATCGAGGGGTCTTTCACTCTACGAAACAGGTGTACTCAATTTGAGAAAGATTTAGGAAATATAGGAAATATTTAAGAAATAAAGGAAATATTTAGGAAATATAGGAAATATTTGAGAAATAGTAGGAAATGATTGAGAAATAACGGAAAATATATAGGAAATGTTTGAGAAATGAAAGGAAAGTTTTGAGAATTGATGACGTGCTGTGGCACTCACGTGTTTGCGCAACTTTGGCCTGTTGCCTTTTTTAGTTTGTCTATGAACTTCCAGCAAAGAGGTTGTGACAGTGTATAGCGAGTGATTGATTTTTGTGGAATGTTTGCAGAAAAATTAGGTAAGTTTATCGAAAAGCTTTACTTATATTTTATTTTTTCATTTCAAAAGATTAATTAATTGATATTCGAATATTATTTGGAGCTCAATTTAGACCCTGTGGCTGTAACGTTTTGGTGTTCCCATTCTTCTATTCACTATTTATTACTCGAGTGATTATGAAAAAATTTTGGCTTGAAAATTGTACTTTATTTATATATGAACTTGTTTTCGGGACCACCTTATTTGCAGATAATCCGTTTTTTCGTGCCAGGATTTTTTCTGGTAATTTTTTTTCTTTTGTTATTTACTCACTATTAGGCAGTATCGAGTTTTGAAAAAATAAACCTTAAGCTTCTCATACACGACTTTTTCATTTTTTTCAGTTTTTTCGTGTCAGGATTTTATCTGAATAACTCTGTCGACATATTTTCACGTAATTCGATGGATATTGATCAGGCACAAATGCCAGCCAATATGAAATTTTGAAAATATTACTATAAAGCTTCCCATACACGAGTTTTCTTGTTTTTTAATTTTTCTTGTCAGGATCTTTTTCTGGTCATAGTGAATGCCAGGCAATATTAGATCTTGAAAAAAAAACTTTAAGCTTTCCATACACGAGTAATTGATTGACCTATAGAAGACAATGAATAACCAAGAAAAACTCACATTTTATTTACTAGCTGTTAGCTATATGGTCTCATCTCTCTATCTTGTTTCGTTTAGGAAAATGAATGAACAAATAAGCTCTTCACTGAGTAAGGAATTGAAAGAAGTTCTTCAAACATTCACCCTGTGAGGCAATATTTAGACACACAAGATCAATGACAACAACCCAATGCACAACGGTGAACTATTCAATAATGGATCTTATCCAAAAATGGATAGAATTCAAGTTTTAAATGAGATAAGCACGGATTTAAGTAAGTTTCCACAATTTCAAGACATTCATCCAAGAACTTATTGAAAAATTTTATTTAATCTTGAATTTTTTTAGAGTCAACATTAAATTTTCCGAGGGAAAATAGAAAAATTGGAGAAGGTGAAACAAAAGAAAACTTGCTACCATCCAAAACTTAAATTTTTGAGATTTTGAAACAAGCAGAGAAAAAAGCAGAGATTCAGGCAATGACCCTGGGAATGTTGCAACCCAACTTTAACATATGCGAAACGGGACTAAAGACATCTAACGAGAAAAATGAAGAAGAAAGCGAGGATTCCAATGACGAAGAAGTTATTGATAAGATCAATGGAGAAAATATTGACTCGTAAATGGAAGAAGAAATAGGAAATGAAGTGAACCATTTAAATCTAGACGACATCGACCTCAAAGATTATACAGATACAAACACAAAAAAACAAATCAGCATTCTTATCTGTTATCCTAAAAATGTCAAAAAAAAACGTGAAAAAATCTACACTGGTCTGGTTATTTTCTGAGAAGAAAGGGAGAATATCCTCTGATAGAATTATCAGAGTGAGAGGTACTATTACAAGTAGCAGAAAAAAATTAAAAAGCATGAACAAAAATACAACGAAAATTAGTTCGGTAAAACTATTAAAAACAAAACAAAATCAACCATACACAATGACCAAGAAGAAATGATTGATGAATTCTCAGACGAGTCTTCTAGTGTATTTTCCAATATTTCTGATTCGTCAGGAAGTGGTTTAGATATTGAAGAACAAAAAATAGATGAAGAAGAAGAAAGCAAAGATCTACCAATTGGAGTAGAAAACGAGGAAGAAAAAGAAAGTTACTATGCAGTCTTTTATGATAACAGATGGTACCTACATAGGAAGAATTTTAGAAAAGAAAGGAAATATATGTAGAGTTAAATTTTTACAAGAAGACTTAAATGAATTCATTTGGCCAAAAAATTAAATTATAGAGGAAATTGACATGAAATATATATTTTATGCCCCAATACGTCTCATAAATTTAGAAGGTGTTAGACCATTTGCAATAAACGATACGACAGAAATAAAATAAATAGTATCTATAAAGAATGGAAGAAACGATGAGGGTGAAGTTTATTTAAAATAGATGATTTTAAAGCTATTTAATTCATTTACTTTTCAGAACCTGTACGTGAAGACGAACCTTATAACATTATTATTATTTATAAAATATATTTCACAACTTTAATAGTTTTTGTTTTTCACTTGTACCAAAGCATGAGATATATTTTAATGTTTCCAAAAAAACGTCGTAGTATAGATGTTCAGAGGCACTCAATTGAAATTAAAATTTTATTTCATTACATGATATATTAGTAAACAACTCAAACCAACCTGAACTGATTAGGAAATGAGGAAATAATTTGGGAAATTTAGGAAATGATTAGGAAATATAGGAAATATTCAGGAAATTTAGGAAATATTTAGGAAATTTAGGAAATAATTTGAGAAATTTAGGAAATAATTTGAGAAATAAGGAAATAAATGAGAAATTAGGAAATAATATGGGAAATAATGGGGAAAAAGGAAATGGGTGTACACTTTTTACTTCAGTGAGAGGCCCCTCGGTTTATATATTCTGCAAAACTCGGGAGAAATTTTATATATGGTAGGTACTCTATGTTGACAATCTCATTATAGCTGGAAATAATTTAGAGAGAACCAAAAAAGTTAAGACAAGTTTAAGTACAAGATTTGAAATGAAGGACCTGGAAGAATTATTGAAATTTTTAGGATTGCATATTACAAGAGACAGAAATGAAGGAATTTCAAAAATAAGTCGGAAACAAAGCATTAGAGGAGTTTTGAAAATATTTGGAAAGGAAAATTGCAACTCAGTCGCTACTCCTATTGAAATGAACTTGTATTTGGAGAAATCGTCTGAAAGCGATAAAACAAAAAAATCCATACAAAGAACTGGTGGGGTGTCTCATGCTGGGTTCACGTCCTGATATGTTTTTCCATAGTAGATTTCAAGATTCTGCAAATGAAAAGGTACAGAAGATGTGGAATTGATTTACAAACGGAGCTGTTCAGCGCCAGTTATTCACGAATTTGTTGACTCGGATTGGGCAAATGATAGACTCGATCGTAAGTCTATAACAGGTTACTTGTTCAAGATTTTTGGCAGTGTTGTAACATGGTGTACAAGAATACAATCTTCAGTCTCCGTCTTCAACTGAGGCCGAGTATATTGCAGCCTGCTCTGCTACATTCGAGGCAATATGGTTCTCCAAAATTCTCCAGGATATGCATATTCCATTTGAAAAACCAATCAGAATATCGGAAGATAATCAAGGTTTGTTTTGTTTTGAGAACACATTAAGAACATAGAAAAACGAAACATATTGACATAAGATTTCATTTTTTGAAAGAAAAAGTGAGGGAAGGTGACATTATATCAGTTTACAGCAGCACAGAAGACCAAGAAGCTGATTTGACCATCAAGATGCACTGGAGCCTCTTAGTTTTCAGGGTTCGGGGTACGCCAGTAGGTAGGGTGCCAAGGAAAAAGTTGGAAACACCAGTTGGAGACAAAAGTTGTATTTGTATTACTTCCGTAATGCCAAGTGACAGTCTATGGCTTAGTTGTATGAGTATCTAAAATAAAATATGCACCTAAGAACGGACATTTGTTACAATGAAATACGATACCTCTCATGGCCACATGGCCTAAAAACAAAATTCACTGAGTAACCTTTCCAGTCACAATAACATACCTAAAATAAAATATGCGGGTGCAAGATTCCATGGAATTCACAGTCCTTTGATAACCCAAAGCAATCTTTTATCATTTGATACTCTCAACTTTCCGGTACCACACTCCGGGAAAAACCCCGCCAGTTTTCTTTGACAGTTGAAAAACTAACCCCAAGAACGGGAACGAATATCAAACGAAAATCGAACGCGTTGCGCCCTCCATTGCCTACCTGCCTTACCTTGTACGTATACAGTAATAGGAAGGGATCTATAGCGGTACCTATCGTACCACAACTATGTGCGGCAGTTATTGGCCAAGAGATGGCGCGGTGGCGTGAATCTGCTTTTAATTGAAGGGTTGAGAAATTACTTTGAGAAAAAGATCGTTCAACGTGAACTTAGCGGATCGAACCACGGATCCGTTACACCCGACCCCCCTCTAAAGGAATTTCGAAACATTCTAAACTATCTCGCTTTTTCTTTACGTAAGTTACCTTTGAATAAAATGCTGGGGGCGCTGACTCGATAAATGACAACATTACTCTATTTCACCTGAAACTCCATGTAAAAATTCTAACGAGACAACAACACTCTAAAATTTTACAAGACGAAACCGGATAGCGAGTTTTACGGCGGACGTTGATGATATTTTTTCAAATGGCTGGCGTGGAATAGACCGCGTTCTCGGCGTCCACCGGGAAACTCCAGAAGGTAACTATGTTCGCGAACCACCTTTTTTATTCGGTAGGGGCCTTCGAACAACAACAACAGCTTTTTGGTCTCGGCCTTAATGGCTGACGATACATTATTTGCCTTGAGAAGCACAAGCTCTCCTACCTGATATCGCTCGTAGGGACGACCAGGATACCGGATCGCTCTACGTTCCGCCCTGGACTTGAGAGTTGCTTCGGCCAGAATGAGCTTCTCCTCAAGGGTCTGATTCGAAACGACGACAGCGTCTTCTGGCGTCAAGTGAGCCGGAAGCAATCGCGGTCGATCTTTCCCTAATTGGAGCTCGTTTGGGGCAAAACCAGTCGATTCGTGTACAACAGAATTCATATACTCCTGGAAAAGTTTTATGTTGCAAGCCCAACTGCTATGATTTTCGTGGCAGTAGGTTCGCAATATACGTCCTATTTCGCGCATACAGCGCTCAACAGGGTTAGCACAGGCATGCCTGACCGAGATATAAGTTAGCTGAACCCCAAGTTCGGCCAAGGAGGTTTTCCACACCTTCGAGGTGAATTGAGTGGCGTTGTCGGATAGTATACGACGAACTTGACCATATGTGGGGAAATAATCCTTAAGTAGTCTATTCAGCATTGCTCTAGTCGTAGCCCGTTTCAAAGGATATAAGGCAATGTGTTTGGTGAATACATTGAAAACCACGAACAGGTAGGCGGTCCCTCCTCTAGATCTGATAAGTGGCCCAAGGGTATCGATTGCGACGAGGTCATCTTTAGAAGCGGGGACGATCTGGGCCTGCGCTGGGTTTGGTAACTTAGAGATCTTCGCCCTTTGGCACACATCGCAGGTTTTCACAACCTGTTTGATGGTACGCTGCATATTAGAAAAGAAAACCTCGTCTTTCAAGGCTAAATAAGTCTTATACGCACCGAAATGGCCGTAGGCGTTGTGGAAAGCGAAAACTATATCCGGAACCAGCTGTTGCGGAACGCAGAGTAATACCTTTTGCTCATCGCCCCTGAACTTGTACAGAACCTGATTGTATACCACAAACTGGCTACGCAAATTCTCATTCGTGGGCAATTCTCCAATTATAGATGACAACTTTTTGTCCTCTTGCTGGAGCTGGCCAATGCGTTTAAGCTTCTCAAGCGCCTCGCCGTCCAATTTCAGCATAGAGAAGAGATTGAAAGATTTCTCCGCAGGTGTCGGTAACCTCACACAGGCATACCTCGACAAAGCATCACAAACGGCGTTGTCCTGGCCGGGAACATGAACAATCTGAAACCGGAACTCTTGTAGTGCCAATGCCCAACGAGTTATTCGCGGTGACAGCAATCGGCATGAGTTCAGATACACCAGTGCCCGACTATCGGTATACAAAAAAAATCGTTCGCTAACAAGTACGTTCTCCACCGACGAATACACCACAAGGCTGCAAGGACTTCCTTTTCGTTCGCATGATAGTGCCTCTCCCTTTCCAAAAGGAGACGACTGGCCCAAGCGACAACATGTTTCCTTCCATCAACCATTTGGAATAGGTGGCCGGCTATACCGACGTCGCAGGCGTCGGTGGCAACATGCCACGGTCGCGAAAAGTCGGGATGGTAGAGCAACGTGGCAGACTTCAGCTCCTCCTTTATTTTGTGAAAAGCTCTCTCCTGGTCAGCTCCCCACTGCCAAGTCGTTTTTTTCTTCAAAAGCCTGGTCAAAGGTTCGGCCATTTCAGCAAAGCTATTCAGAAAAAACCTATCATAATTGCAAACTCCTAGGAACTTTTGGACTTCCTTTACATTCGTAGGCCTTCGATAATCGGAAACTGCCTGGATACGCTCTGGGTCTGGCTTGACCCCATCGGTGTTGACTATATAACCTAAGAACTGCATTTCAGCATGAAAGAAAACACATTTAGAAGCCTTCACCGTGAAACCCGCTGTTCTCAACCTGTTGAATACTAATTCCAAGTGATAAAAGTGCTGCTCCACCGACTCACTAGTAACGATGAGGTCATCCACGAAACTGATGAGAAAACTAGAAAATTCATCACCAAAGACTTTCCTTATGGCGCGAGTGAACGAACTGACTGCAGTTGAGATACCGAATGGTAGGACACACCACTGATAACATATTCCACCTACCATGAATCCACAGTATTTTCGGTCCTGCTTCCGCAATGGGACCTGCCAATATGAATGAGACAAGTCTATTTTGGACATACATTTTTTCCCACCTAGAGACCTAATGATGTCTTCAATACGAAGAGGGGACTCTCGGTCTGGCTCCATCACGGAATTCAACCGCCTCGCGTCGAGGCAAATTCGAACGCCACCGTCCTTTTTAACGGTGGTCATTAGAGGAGACACGTACGGGGTGGACGCTCTTTCAATAACCCCCCATTCTTCCATTTGTCTTATAGCCTGAGACACCGTATCCCGATGTGCCACAGGAATTGGGTAAGGTTTAATAAAAAAATGCGTTTTATCGTTCAGCTTGATTTCGTGCTCATACAAATGCGTTTTTCCAGGGGCATTCGAAAATATCGATTTATATTTCAATAAAAGCAGCTTAAACTTTTCCTTTTCAGACTGGGACAATACACAACCCGAACAAACATCATTTGGATCAAAGGTATATAGGGAGTTGAAAACATCTTGCTGAGAGGAACTACTATATTTGTTCATCGAGTTATTAACAATGGCGGAAATGCTTGGACTCGGTAGGCTGTCAAAACCATGTTGGAATTTCATTTCATTCACAAACAACCCCAAATCGCTGAAGGAAACACCCTTATTTTTCAGATCTACTGAAGCATTTTGTATCCTAAGGAAATCTACACCGATTATAACCGGAAAGGCTAAATCAGAGATCAATAGAAATTCATGGGAGAACTTTTGGTTCCCCATAACGAAGGTGAGTAGAACTTGTGCTTTTACCTTTTTGTGCTTGCTTTTGAAAGCCCCTACCACGGAAATACCAGTACAAGGAAAGCAAGGAAATTTTTTAAATTCATCTACCTGGGACCACACATTCTCGGAAATGGCCGAAACGGTGCTTCCGGTATCTACCATTGCCAAGAATGATAGGCTTAAAATTTCCAGCTTAACCACTGGTGAATGTATTTCTAAAGCGCTGTGATCGAACTCGCACTCCTCTAACAGTTCATCGACAGGATTATTATTTATTTTAATTTTTTGAATGGCTCCATTGACAACTTTTCCTTTTCCTGAGCCTAAGAATGGGAATTTATATCGTTTCCCGGAGGTGAGGAGGTCTCCTCTTGTTCTTCCCCAACGGTTAAGCAGGAAATATGATTTTCTGAAAAAGGTCTATTCGATGAATTTCTATTTCCTGAATAGACAGGTTTATAAGACCGTTTATTGGTATCAATATCATCAACGCGCTTATCCCGTTGAAACCGATTTTCAAATTTTTTTTCATTATTATTATTATTATTAAAATAGTGATCAGCTTGTCTAAGCCTATCAGCCGCATCCAAAAGACCCTGAGTCCCTATCAACGTTGCAGATATGTTGGGAGGGAAATGGCGTGCGATTGAACTAATTAACTGTTCATTTGAATAAGGGGGTATAATATGACGGGCTTGTGCCACTAATTTGTTGAAATAGTTCACAAAGGATCCATCTCCCTCACAATATCTACCTGTTTCCAAATTCAGTTTAATTTTTCTTTGCCTATTTGCACCCCAGAACTGTTCAATAAAAGCCCTTTTGAAATCAGGGTATGCACCAAAAGTGTACATATAGGCGTCGAACCATATTTTAGCTGACTTTTCAAATAAATTCCTTGTTAGAAAAGAAAACTGAATAATGCTCAAGTTATTCACATCAATGTAGCATTCCAAATAATTTAAAAAATCAATGGGGTGCAGCTTTCCATCATCCGCAAACGTAGGTAAACTTTGACAATTCTTAAAATCATTCAAATCACCTTTGCTAATTTTTTCTGAATTTGAGGAGGTACTTGCACCGGCATATTCTTGGTTTACATAGCTAAAAACGTTCTGTGCCCTATTATTTATATTACTGCAATCATAACTGGTTTCCTGCTGATGTGGAAACCCAAAATTATCATTTGCATAATGCCTACCACTATTTGGATTATCACTCTGTACATTATTCTCATACAAACTAAAATTTGTTACGTTATTTCTATCTGTGAACCTATGCTCTTGTATACTGCTTGGTATGGAAACATGCTGAATATTTTTCCTACTACTACTATAACTAGGACCATTACTATCGAATCTCACTCGGTTGCCCTCTGAGATGGACATGGCTTGCAGAGCCTTACGTACTTCAAGTTCCACAAGGTTTTGCAGATCGCCTGAACTGTTTCTGCTCAGATTTGCCTGCACAACCTTCGGTGCTTGACTGGTTGTTAAGGTTGAGTATAGTCTTTTTGGGGTGACCGCATTAGCTAGTGCAGATTTACTCAAAGAAGTTGGATCCGATGCAAGTCCCTTCGATGACTGCTCCTCCCTTAGTAAACTAAATTCGTTACCTTGTATTTCTCCGTCACTATTCTGTTCCAGGTCATTCATTTCCGGAAGTGGTGGTGGTTGTGGTATATGTTGCTGCGGACCCAGCTCTAACCCGTTCAGGGTTTTACTCCTCAAGCTGTAAGGTGGTGTTTTTCCCAGAACCATCATTCCACAGGACCCTAGCCACGCTGTTGGGGGCCAAGATTGAAAATTTTCGAAGTATGCTAGGACTAGAAACTTTATGAAGTTGAGCAGGGGTGTTATCAGTATCCAGAGTCAGCAATTCAAAAAGTCAGAATTGATTTGTTAGATATACCTATTCCTTTCAATATATAGAATTCATTTTCAAAGTATTTTTCTCGTATTATTCTGCTATAAACTCAAAAGAGATTGGCGAGCACGGTCCAATAGTTTTTCTTGCGCACTTGTACGTTTGGAAATGTACTTACTTTTTTTTAGGTATCGTTTGAACCAATTTTTCGATTTGTATCTGCAGTGGATCCACAGGTGATGAAGTCAAGAAGTTCATATGTTGATTCTCTCGAAGTTATCACATTGTTCTGAAACAATATCACTCATACACATATTGATTACACTATATTTCTGATTTGGGTAATACTTCGGTCGCTATGAGCACCTTTTTTTGGATTTTTTTTTTGTGGAACTTACGTAATTCTGTCTCTTCTACAGAAAATCTAAACTGAAACTATCGGCGGTCTCTTATATTTTCGGAGATACAGGGCCTTTATGGTGTAAAACTTCACAATTTTCCACATCAAATTTCTGGTGCTTGAACACACAAAATTCGTCCTTCTTCTGATCAAACACCACACACTCTCTTATTTACTCGTTTTCAACATTTTCAAGCAGAAGAAACCGTTAGTTTTCCAAAAAAACGCATTTATTTCAAAACCATAACCAATTTGTTCTGATTAGAGATGAGCGATATTTCACGAACTGTGATTTTTTCACTGATATCTAAAAGTCATATATAACGATCGTTCCTCTTTCTGCAAATAAAGCGTGATACGTGATTTACGTGAACGTGATTTTCTTATCCGTTCCCGTTGCGTATTATATTATATCAATATTGGACAAGCTGTACACAATAATTATAGACACGGTATGCGATTGGATACACTCTCTCGAATGTCTCTAGTCTGCACCCACTGCACTGATCACGTGATCAGTTATCTAGAGATGAGCGATATCGTGATTTTTGAATCACACTGATATTCATATCTGTTACTGTGATTTCTTGATATCGGTACGGCAGCACTGGGTAACGTTATTAACTTCGGTAACTGGAGTACAGCTTATTCATCAATTTTATACGTTCAGGGTTGGGATTTTTAGTATTATTCTACTGAATTAAGTACTTTTCGATTCTTCTTAGTAGTATTCTCAATGGAAATCTAGTATTCCGGTACAATATGCGTCATTCTGTCATTTTCATTCGTCAGATATGTGCTCCTCCATGGAAAAAATAATAATATAAGCTTTTTTAATTTCTTGCATTTTGAATTATATCAGTTTTTCAAATTTCCCGCAGTTTGTTTCATCACAAATATTTTAATTTACCGCGTTTTGTCGGTATAGAAAGAATTTAGTACTGAAGCTTCCAATTCAGTAGCCAAGCACAACACTGTATACGTTATAACGTTATTAGTTCTGTGCCAAAATGGATTGGATAAGCTGTACATATATTCAGATCAACATGATCCAAATTACGAGAAAAAGTGTCAGGATTAGAATTCTCAAAGGAGATGATTCAAAATTTGGTGAAGAAACATTCAGCTTAGGCTGAATAATTAGTGATTAGGAATGAATAGTAAAATATTCATTGGTATTTGATTACGATTTCCGGAATGCCGGAAACTATGCGAAAACCCAATTATTACAATGTTTGGCTAAGAACCGATTATATTCCCAATTAGGTCTATTCTGTGGTGACTGGTGACCTATTGATTCTTGAAAATTATTAGATTATTGAAAAATATTCAAGAATAAGACTAAGACCAATAATGCAATTATGGTACAATTCAAATTTTTTTCAATAGACATTATTTCTCGAAGATTTCAGAAATATTTATGGTGCATATTCATATTCTTCCATAACAGTTGTCGATTATTTCCTATCAATCCACGGTAATTTCGAAGCGATGAAAATGCTCATAAATGGAGTAGTAAGTGGTAGTACTAGAAACTCACAAAACGGCAGCAGTGGGTAACATTGCATTTAACAGAAGTTTGGACTTTGAACTATTTACGTTATTAACTTCGGTAACTGAAGTAGGGCTTATCCATCAATATTATACGTTATTGTTATTAATTCTGTGCCAAAATGGATTGGATAAGCTGTACATAAATAATTATATACACGGTATGCATGCGCCAGTTCTCAAAAGCTGTTCTCGTAATTTCGGAAAAGCGTAGTCGTTTAAGTACAAAAAAAACCGAAATACTTTTGTTTATTGAAGCAAACCAAAAATTAATGGATTTATATTATTATTTTTCTGTTAGCGATACATATTCCGTCCTATTTAATATTTAATTACGTTGATAGTGTTTTCTTTCATTTGATTTGGTGCGAATCGAATAGTAACAAAATAGTTCTTATTCTTTGTATTATAAATATATAATAAATCAAATGTTGGTAGTTATCATCACAAACTAGTTTTATTTGATTCAAAACACCTTTTTACCTGGTAATATATATTAGTTTATACTGATATATCTATCTTAACCTGATAACAGTAAACCAGTGAACGGGCTCATCGAATACCAAAGTAACCCCAAACGCCCCACCTCAAAACTGTGATCACATCACGTTTAAAAATCACTGATATCAAAAAATCACAGTAACAGATATCAGTGTTATTCAAAAATCACGATATCGCTCATCTCTAGTTCTGATGGTGATGTCATAGTGCAATGACACTAATGACAGTCGAAAGTGATGTATTTGCAGCAGTGTTGCCACATCTCCTTGGCTCTTTTTCCCTGCAGGGCAGCCAAAATTTCCCATATTTTCCCATAATGCGCAATCTATCCTAAACTAGTAATGTTTTTGAAACCAAGTACTGAAACTGATAAAAAGACGCAATATATGAGCTTCTCAAACATCGTGAGTGGTTAAACTACAAACTAGTGTCCAATGGCGGCTGTCAGGGACTTTTGTTATTCGTGCCGACGTTGGCCAGCTTGCACAGATTTCAAAAATTTCCTATTCTCAATTCTTTTTACAATTTTCCCTTTCCTTCCAAAATCAACAAAATATACCATAATATGGAAAATTTCCCTCAATGTGCACATTTGCACTGATTTGCAGTGTAGTCGCTCTCATTGTTATTGTTGAGAACTAAATGCATTACTGTTGACTTTTGGAGAAAGTTGGATAAAAAAAAAAAAGTTTTTCCTGCTTGAAAATGTTGAAAACGAGTGAATAAGAGAGTGTGTGGTGTTTGATCAGAAGAAGGACGAATTTTTATGTGTCCAAACACCAGAAATTTGATGTGGAAAATTGTGAAGTTTCACACCAAAAAGGCCCTGTATCTCCGAAAATATAAAAGACCGCCGATAATTCAATTTAGATATTCTGTAAAGAAGACCCAATTACGTATGTTCAAAAAAAAATTTAAAAAAAGTGTTCATAGCGACCGAAGTATTACCCTGTTTTGATGATTACAGTAGATGTTATCATAACAATCAAATTGAAAAGACTTTTGTCATGTTCCGATATTCCTGAACAGTACTGTCCAGTAAATTCAGTCGTTTCGATTTTACTGACATTCACTGGTAATTATTTCGCGCCAATTTTCGAGGTACCCAGTTAACACAAACATCTAGGTATGCGATGTCACTTTCTTGCCTCTTAATCTATTGGAATGTGAGGTTCATCTATACATCTCTGCTACCGTAAAGGGAAATGGAATTCGATCAAACGAGTTATCTATCATCACTTTTTTGCTATAACGATGCACAAATAGACGTGGATCTGTGATGCTTTTCAATGTACCTACCAAGGATGTCCAAATCTGAATCACAAATTGATTTTCCGTTGATTCACAGTTTTTCGTCTCAAGGCAGTATATGCCATTCACTAAACGGTTCACATTTGGGACTCACAAAGTAGTGAAAAGTGAGTTGAATGTCAACCGAAGCTCATTTATTTTCAAAATATGCATCTGCGCACGGTCGCATTCGCATTACCTACTTGTAGTTAGATTGTGTTGTGTTTTATCAGTCTATTTTCACATGGACTGCTTGGAAGTAAGTTATATTTTTAAAAATATTTGTGACTATATACTATTAATATTAATCGAGGTCGTTGTGGGTTTGAATTGCTGATCTGAGTTTTGATGCAAAAGGTAAGTGGCAATAAATACATTAAAATTGTAGGGAAAAAGGAATCCATATCGCGTGGTCAACTTTCGCCTGAGATTTCTCATAGTCAGTCACAAAATACAACAATTCAATTTTTTCAATAACCACTGTAAAACTCATTTATTCAATCCTAAAAGATTCAGTATAAGATATATCATATTGAATTAAATTGGTATAAACATAACCTCAATTTTACCATTAGACATTCCACATTCCAGATACTTGTCGAATGACGAAATGAATCAACACGGGGGCATCTACTGACAAGAAACTTTCGTTTGTTTTTCTCAATTTTCTCACAAAAGTGTGATTGCCATGGTAACACTGGTGTTTGCACCGGGTGGTTTTCTTTATATGGTGGTATTTTTCCAAAATGCTCAAACCGTTATGCTGTGAACCCAGCATACAAAATAAACTACAGTGACGTATACTCTATTATCCGTGGGTGTTTGCCTCCCAGACATCACGTGATCTGGAATGCCTAATGGTAAGGTACAAATCAGTTCAAAGTTTTGCTTTTTTATAAGTATATATATTGTCGTCCGTGAATGAAATTATTTTTTCTGTGACAGAAAAAAAGTTTGACATTTTATCTCTGATAACAGGTAACAAAATGTCACTTCTTATGAAATTACTTTTTTCCCGGATATATTATATACACATAAGTAGGTAATGGCAGGAATTTAATTTTAGAATATTTTCTTATACAAAAGTTACATTTCCTTTATGACAAAAGTACAATTATCAAATGTGCATTGCATAAATGATATGTTCCTTGAACTATTCGGTACAACAGTCGAATTTTCTTGTGTTGAAATTATGTTTTTTTTCAATATCAAATCGTTTTTTTCGCCACAGAAGAAAATGTGTATTATACTACCGATTCCCTTGTATAATAAATAACTTTTTTTCTCTTCAATTTGGAGAAGAAATTAAAAATGTTCTCAGAAATTTGTTACCTTTCATTTCAACAATGTTTTATATGATTCTTTACACCATGCATTTAAACTTATATTTGTTATATTTCTGTAGTTTTCCTGGAAATTGTAACCTTTCACTATATTTACTTTTGTGGGAGTTTTGGAAGTTACATTTCTCAGAAAAAATATAAAAACAAAAATTCTTCCACCTCAGATATGAAGTTCGAACAATACTTATATATAATTATTCATCCAAACATTTTCAGACGAAGTATTTCCTAACCATTGGAGCATCAACTGTCAAAGTCTTCATAGCAGAGCTATGGGGAAATTAATGACCAACTCCGTGACGATAATATGCAGCTGGAAGGGGTTGAAGAATAATAATCATAACATTGGTGATTACCAAATACTACAATGTTTATATGGTAAATATGATTTCATTCAAACAACTACTTATTTAATTCAACCAAGTATTCATTTTTCTCCATGTTGACTTTCTTCTCCGACTCAAAAAATAAAATTCACAACCTCTATGATAAAAGTAAAATTAAAAAAAATTCAAACACTCTGTAGATACTTGTGTATCATTCAGAGACGTTTGATTCATTCACAAAAGAAGAAAGAACAGTTCATCTAAAACAGCTACCCCCTTACCTATACACCACGACGGGCACTGAATCACATAGAAATAACTATTTCTTGCTGAATTTGTATACCAAGGCTATGAAAATTGAATCGAATGTATAGCATACATAGGAAATATTTACACAATAAAGCAAAAATAGAGTTATTTGTGGAAAAAAATCTCACTCATCAGGATAATATTTCATTAGATAGTACAGATAAAAAAATCTTGTTTTGCTCAGAGAGAATTATCTCTTGAGAAAAATGGATAAATTATGGAACACGTTCATTAAACACCAAACAATTCTGGGCTTGAATAATTTATTTGTTTTATTAGGCAGCAAAGTAGTAGATTGAGTGCCGCGGCTGATAGTTAGGCAGTCAATCTACTTTGCTGCCGAGTTGAACATATAATTTTTTCTCCGATGGTTTATGAAGATATATGTAGGATATTGTATTTGCAAACTATTACAATTCTCGCAATCTTTTTATTTTTCCTCTTGTGAAAAATCAAAACAAAATTTGTAGGAATCGCAATTTGTTGAAATTGTTGTAATTATAGTTTGACAACATTATGTACAGTGATAGCGACTTAGAAGTTTTTACTCCTCCAAACACATATCAATCAGCTAAGTATTACTTTGCTGCCTAGGCAGGAAAAGTAATACTTTTCTGATTGATATATGTCTTCAACATCAATTTTTGCTGTCAATCGGAGAAAAAATATTTTTTTCTAATTTCGTTGTGCAGGTATTTCCTTTGTATGCAATCTATTTGATTCAATTTTCACATGCTTAACGTACAAATTGAGCAAGATAAGGTAATTTTTATGTAATCCAGTGCCCATCTTGCCATATATAGAAAGGGGAGTAGCTGTTTCAGATAGACTCATTCTTCCTTTTTGTGAATGAATAAAACGTCTTTGAATGATAAACACCTACCTATCAGCAGAGAGTATTTGTTATTTGTTTATTTTATAGAAGTAGTAATTTCAATTTTTCGATTCAAAGAAAAAAGCAAAAAAAATAATTCCTCAAACTTCATTCTCCCCACTAAAATATACCCAAGTTCCTAATTACCATGTTTTTCACATGAATCGATAGAAATTCTCACTAAACGATGAATGTTGGCTATTAACCTTTCCCTTTATCCTATCTTTCAGAGATGAAGAACTTATCATTTTTCAGTACATTTTTCGAATTTGAATAAAGGATTAGAAATTGGACGATTTTGAAGGTGGTTATCCAGAAAGCAAGTCATCAAGCCATCTGATTAGATGGCTTTCAACGAACTTTTTGATGCTTGAAGCTGTTCATTAACAAAACAGTCTTATTGAAACCTTTTACAAAGCTTATTGAATTGTATGACTTGGTTTCCTGAAATTATGTCAATGTCAAGCAAATTGACATGAGGAAGCACAATAATAGCCCTAATATAAGAGGTTCAGTTGAGTAAAACCTAATATTCACACTCCTTTCACACAAACAAGTTAATATTGGGGAAAATGAGTCACACATTACGAAAAATAATATGTTACAAGACATTATTCAAGTTTGATCCTTGTTGTTGACAATAAATTAGGATACTGTGATATATCGAGAACTGCAATATGCAAATATGCAATATGTTTCAAATAGATTTATCAAACCTCTTTTTAGAAAAATACATTTTACTTTGCTAATGAATTTTGATTGAATATGAATCTATACATTGAATATAGAATATAAACAATCAACCTTTTCTGTGACTAGTCTGATGAAATATTGTACCAGTAATATTTTCATATTCATATATTTGATGATGTTGATTGAATTCTATTCTAATCTATTGAAATTTAATGTTATCTCCCGAAGAATCTAGTTTATTTTTCATATGGATTCATTTTTATTACAATTTTATTGGAAATTAACATTTTTGCAAATGTTTTTCAAATCAAGTGTTTCATTCATGAATGTATAGAGAAACCACTCAAGTCCGCTTTTTGAGAAGTCTTTTGTGTCCTGAATTTCAGTGGAAATAACTCGGTAGCTTAAGAGTGAACATAATGTGCATGTTTTCTTCCACTTTTTCATACATTGGAATATTCACCTTTAATGGATTTTAACATGTTTATAATCATTATTTACAACGGATTATCACAGAATTTATGTATTGAATTTGGTGTATAAATTTTCCATATCATTCAATTTTAAACTGAATTTTCGATTTCAGATTCAATTTGTCAGATATTCGAATTGACTTGCAGAGAGTTTGAGATTCTGACGAAAGATTTGCTCCGCCATGACAAGCAGAGGAAGATCAGGAAAGAAAAAAAATTGAAGTTTCTTTGTGATTTGAGAATATTTCTTTCAGAATTTTGTTTTGTTGCTCAGAGTTTATTTTTATTTATATTACATATTTGAAATAAATCATTTGAAGTTTCTATGGAAGCTCCAATAAGTGGCACAGTATATCTGTGAATTAATAAGATACATCGCATTTACAACAGAAGTGACATCTAGGCGATTCACAACACACTTCAGAAAGAGTATCGTTTTTATCGAAATGTGAGCTACTGAGTGAATCTTAATGTGACTCACATTCTGAAAATTGTGAGCTGGTTTCAACCTCTCATTCGACTGCTACAATCACAATTATGTGCGTTTGATTGTGAAGCACAAAAGAACTTCACATTCAGTTCTTTTAGAGTTAAATTGTGCAACACAAAGTGAAGCCTGAAGCCGGTCACCAGGGTCCGAAATAGCAGTTAATGGGATGTCAATGTGAGTCAAATTGCGATTCAAGGCTGTGATCTGAAACATGAATGTGCAGCACTTTAACATCTCTGAGATCGTTTTGTGTTAACTGGGTACCCTGCTAGAGACTAAAAAGTTACTGGTGCTACTGCTGCAGAAGTGGTCCTGTAGTCCCAGTATTCCCAAAATTGAGTTAGGTTAGGTTGTGTTCGAATAAACGTCAACGGATAAAAGATTAAATATGTTGTCAGATCATTGCAATTGCAAAATTATCAAAAATGTTTCGAGTTGTACTGGAAGATATTTGCGTAGAAGTCGATGCTGAATGAAATGAATCCAGCAGATCAATAAAATCTGCGGGAACCCCATTTTTCGAGATTGCAAGCCTTACTCACTCGAAATGTTGTTTGAGAATCTTAGGGGTGTAAAAACCTACCACATTTTGAATATACTCTTCTATTCTTGGTATTTTTTCTCTGGGACCTCTGATTTTGTCGAGGATTATAATTTCAGTCATTATATTCTCTAAAGATTTATTATTATCAGAGCTTGAGCTCTCTGAATTTTCTATTTCCGTATCGCTATTCCTTAATATTTCTTCCATTATTTAATTCATTTTGAAATAAGATAGGGTAGATCACACCTGTCACCGCTGACAGTTCCTTTGATGGATGTCCCATAGCGATCCGTTCCGATATCATCAGCAGTAGATTACTATCACTGCAAAAAGCGTTCCGAAAATGTTTACTGTGGCCAGTAATACCAGCAATATCGGAACATGACAATATAATTTTAATGCCCATGATGTTCTGAACATCACAAAAAATATCCTTGTTTTACTTCACTTGTTTCTATATAATGAATTGCATTTCATTCTACCATTTATAAATGGCAGTGTTAACGTGTTTACATATTACAATATTAAGGTTGCTGCTACTATTATACAACTGCATGGAATTAGAACAGTACAAAAATTCTTCCCTGCAAACGATTGCGTCCAAGGCGTTGTAGTCAATAGCTTTGTGCTTTGTCATACTCCACGTCCTGAGTATAATAACGTTCATAGATAAGCTTTCGTACTTTTAAAGAAATGTATCCAATGTTAATTCGTATGGCCCTTGATTCACGCGCTGTTGTTTGAACATAATGTTATATTACTTTTTCACAGTGAAAGTCTCAGAACTGCATTCTATTTTGATTTAATTAACGAACATTATACCTAAGTCAATGGGTTCGTTCAGCCGTGCTCAACAGTTGAGTGATGTGCCAACTTGTTCGTCTGAACGGACCGCTGCACCATTGATCACTCTCAACCGTTGAGCAGCGGCTCAACACGTTTAGTGATTATTCTCAACGGTTGTGCATCGCTGAACGAAGCCAATGTGACCTCAACTGTTAACTATCATCAGTATCATCTATTACAGGTTATAGGCGAAAATCTTCAACCGCTAGATGGCGATGCTAAATCCAAGATGCTTCACTTTGGGGTGAACAACAAATTTTGGCCATTTGGAGTTATGGTACTATTAGCTCATGTTTTGCATTCTTGAGGACTTATTGAGTGATAATTACTATTTAAACGTCTTCAGTTGCTTTGTGTGCTAAGGTAATTACATGTTTGGCTAGTATTACAGCCTCATTTTACTCGTGTTATAATTTGAACTACTTCACCTACCTACATTCCAGATCAAAATGTCTATTATAGAATTGGAGCTACGTAGTATTCTGGATTACGTGGGAAGCAGAACCAGACCGTTGAAAGAGGGTGAAGCTGTGTTCAAAGCAGGGCATATAATTGCATGAGGAGTGGAAGAAATTAACCATGAAAAATAAGGAGTTTATGTTTGCGAACATCAGTTTTAGTAGAGCATCCATAGGATATCAATATATTGCTGGCTGATGAGGGATGGAATTGCCAATGTTCCTGCAAAGTAGGTTTATCTGAGTTCTGCAAACATATAGCCTGAAACTTCGAAGTGGTCGCCATCTATATATATTTTTTGAACTAACCGGAAGGTGAACAACATATTGATTCTATGGAGTCTTACGAGTGTTGAATTCAAAATTATTATTTTGGAAATATTTAAAACTCAATACAGTAAAGAAGTGCGAAGAGTGAGATAGATATGAAGTGCGTTGTTGTGGTTTACAAACCAAAATGCAGCGAATTCATTGAAGTATTCCTACAAAATCGAGAAAAATGTGTTCGATGTCTCAGTGCTCATTATATAATACTAGTACTATTTCACTACATAAATTCCCGACTAACGACAAAAAGCTTTGTCTCAGGGGGAAAATACATTGAAAATTAGTAAACCAATAACTAAAAATATGTTTGTAAGTAGCCTCCACTTTCTAGAGCGTCTGAAAATAAAGTTTAGTGGACGTTTCAGGTCCCATTTTGAAGCCATATTATATAATATTTATTAATATATTATCCCCAATAAGTCAGTAGAATAACTGCCAAGAAAAGAATGTATCTGCTTGGTTAGACACATTTTTTTTAAAATCATGATTCATTAATTCATGATTGGTAAGATTGGAACCTTTGGTGTGAGATCAGTTACCCTACCACCAAACTAATATCACTTTATATATTATCAATTTTCTTCTGAAAATGATAACCTTGTTAACGAATTGAATAGTTGGTCGAGTGATATCATTTCAGCGTTAGGGTTGCTGATCTCTACAAATCAATGATTAATAATAATAATAATAAAGGTCTTTATTTTTTCCAGCGGAATACATCAGTACAGTGAATTTCAGTATTACAGATATTGAAAAAAAAAGCCGAAGATCAGGTGGCCGCGCTTACAGTCACGATAGCACGACCTCTGTTTTTCATCTTGAGTAGGAAAAAAAAACGATAATAATTTTAATAACTAAAAATAAATAGTGAGAAAAAAAAAGTATATAAACAAACATGTATATACACATATATATACACACCCATACACATATAAGAGATACATATACAAAAAAAGTAGTTTCGCATATGATAATTTCATGTATAAGAGCTGAGAGTGCCTATAGTCAGCTATAGTGTGTCCTTATCTATTCAAGCATATAAATGAATATAAACCATAAATATATATATATATATATATATATATATATATATATATATATATATATATATATATATATATATATATATATATATATATATATATATATATATATATATATATATATATATATATACAAAAAATCAGCAGATCATTTTTGAGAGCTGATTTGAAGGCTGTTATGGATTTAGATTTCATCTCTTCAGACAAATTGTTATACATTTTTGAAACTTGATAAGTAAATGATTTTTTGAATTGCTTGGTACGGTGCTGAGGGGTTGTGATCTGATTCCTGAAACGAGTATTGAGTGTGTGGATGTTCGTACGATAGTATATTTTGTTGACTAGATTGGAAGGTTGTTTTGTATTTATGATTTTGTGGAAGGTGCAAGCTGAGTGTAAATATCGTCTGTTCGACATATTGAGCCATTTAACGGTTCTCAATTTATGTGAAATATGTTGACGTCTCATAACTCCACATATGAGTAGCGAGCAGGAATTCTGCACAACCTGTAACCTTCTTACATCGGATGAGTCTATACAAGGTCCATATACTATATCGCCAAAGTTCAACTTAGACAATACAAAGAGCTTCACACAATTTTTTTTTGTGGTGAATGATAGGTAATGGCGGTTGTGGAATATCGATTTTATGTTCATGTAAGCGTTTCTAATGCTGATATTCACATGGTGTTTGAATTTCAGCTGATTATCGATAATAAGTCCAAGATTATTGGCTTTCTGGAGAGGTACAAGTTCTTCACCACTGACTTTAATTTTCATCTGTTGGATTATGTCTGAACGTGCTTTTTTCGGTCCGAATACTAAGAGCGAAGTTTTCTTACTGTTAATTGACAAATTATGTTTCGCCGACCAGTTAGTGATACTATTTATGTCGTCATTGATTTTCTGAGCGGCAGTGATAAACTCCTCACGCTTGAAAGAATAGTATAGCTGAGTATCATCAGCATAGAGATGAATATTGCACCATTTCAATAATTTTCCTATACCTGTTGTATAAAGAGTTAACAAGCTAGGCCCCAAGATGGATCCTTGAGGTACACCAGATGGTATCGGTGTGAATTCAGATATATTGTCATTGTATACTACTCTTTGCTTTCTGTTATGTAAGTACTTCTGAAAGGAAGTACAGGTATCATTCGTAAGTCCTACCGATTTCAAAATAGACAATAATAGTTGGTGATTAACAGTGTCTAACAAAATAAGGGCCGTAGTCATACTACCATTATCACTTGCTCGGATAATTATCGTCGGTGATATTCAATAGACAATTGTGCAGAGGTCGAAAACCTGACTGAGATAAGTATAGGAAGAATACTGTGTGAGATTGTAAAGTCGCGCCCTATTCTCTCTAAAACTTTTGAAAGAGTTGGCAGTATGCTAATAGGCCTAAGATCTTTATATTCACTTGGGTTATTATTCTTTGGAATTAGTTTTATATAAGCTTGTTTCCAACACTCTGGAGTGACGCTATTTGACAAACAATAGTTTATTATTTGCGTTATATGAGGCAAAATATGAGGAGAACACTGCAATAACATTTTCAAATTAATACCGTCAATTCCCTTAGCATTCGATTCAATGGTATACAGAATTTTTTGTCTCATTTTCAGAAGGTGAGGCTCAAATGGTCATAATTTGGTGAGACGTTTATATAGAAATTCAAGGATTCGGTCATTCCACTGATTCATTGGCATCCATTGCTTCAACTCTTCGAAAAACAAATTTTGTGCTTTGAAAGTGAAGTACCCAACCTATTTCTTCAGCTTTTTCTTTTGAAGAAATCTTATATTCTATAAGGTTTCAGAAGAAAATTGATAATATCAAGTGATATTAGTTGTTAGGTGTTAGGTAACTGATCTCACACCAAAGCTTCCAATCTTCCAATCCAATCATGCTTTTTAAAAAAATGTCTAATTAAGGAGATACAATATTTTCTTTGCAGTTATTCTACTGACTAATTGGGGGATAGTGTCAAAGGATAAAAATCAGAATAGAAAGCTATGATTGATTTACATAAATGTAATCATACTTTGCTACTTTGCTTCAACTATATAACAATAAATATATTATAAAGTCTTGAAAATGGTTTCAAAGTGGGAACTGAAACGTCCACTAAACTTTATTTTCGCAGACGCTCTATAAAGTGGAGGATACTTACAAAGCATATTTTTAGTTATTGATTTACTGATTTTCAATATATTTTTCCTCCTGAGACAAAGCTTTTTGTCGTTGATGGGGATTTCATGTAGTGAAATAGTACTAGTATTTATTATATAGTGAGCACTGAGACACCGAGCACATTTTTCTCGATTTTGTAGGAATACTTCAATGAATTCGCTGCATTTTGGTTTGTAAACCACAACAACACTTCATATTTATTTCACTCTTCGCACTTCTGTAATGTTTTAAGTTATAAATATTTCCAAAATAATAGTTTCAAATCCAATACTCAAAAGACTTCATAGAATCAATATTTTTTTTTGTTCACCTTCCGGTTAGTTCAAAAAAAATAAAAAAATATGTAGATGGCGACCACTTCGGAGTTTTAGGCTATCTTCTTCATGCATCATGAAGTTGTCCATACAATCATGAAGTTGCAACCACTACTACCATCTTAATTTACATGGGAAACATTGGGTACATCCAGGCATATATATATATATATATATATATATATATATATCAGCACATTTAGGATCATTGCCTGGTTTGTATCTTTTGTGGGCTGTGGATACAGAAGTTGACAAAACTTGTGCTGCCAATCTAACGTTTTGTCTTTGGCTTTTTTCAACATTTAAATGGATTTGGGAAAGTTTCCAGCAGGGATCAACTTCCTTGTTGGTTAGATCCACTAAAGCTTGAAGGGGTGAGTTATTTTTATTCCTCCATCCAATATGAATCCTGTATCAAGCAACCAATTTCGAACAAGTTTCAACAAATGAGGTGCATCAGCGAATACATATATGTTAGATTTGGCATTTGGGTGTTTGAAAAATGTCTTATTCATGTAAACTTGTAATTCTTTCCACAGTCCAACATTTCCACCTCCACATTATAAGATATATTATGTAACTCTGTGATAATATTCAATAATATATCTTTTGTAACTTTCTGGTCGAATGCAATGAAAACAGGCTGCTTCCATTTTGAAAAAAGACCTCGAGCTTGAATTACTTCCATTTGACTATGAGGTCCCAGCACTTGATCTTTTGCCACATCATATTCTTGAACAGATTTGATTTTGACTTCATCAAATTGTAAAACAACTGTTCTCTCACACGCAGTAAAATCTTCACCTGCAAGTTTCATCATCAATAAAACATCTGTAAGTAATCCAGGACCAATCTCTAAACGGGATGCCCAACGCTTTAAACTCGAAAATGATGGTAAAGGATAGTTCAAGCTCTTTCTGAGAAACACATAGCACTTTCTGCTGTAATACCTCAAAGTGAATGCCAAGGATATCTCTTCTCGAGTCCAGTGAACCATTTTTTTATGACGAGATAGTACACTTATCTGATTTTTTGTAAAAACTTTTCCCAATAATATTGCTGCTGCAGATGTCTTATCTGTTGCCATATCACGACTTTTGTAGGATTTTTTTTTATAATATGTCAACATTGCATTCAAACCCTTGATCTTTTCCCTTGACGTCGTTTTCAAATTGTTATATTTCCGCAGGAGTGTTTTATATTTTTTTTCATAAATATTTTCAGTTTTCTCCTGATCCTCCGATGAAACGTTTTGCCTGGTTTCTATTGCATCCAAAGAAGGCTCGTCAATCTCTCATAGAATACCTGTGAAGAATCAGGTATGAGACTAACAGGGTTTTTAGATTCTGTGAAAGAGTTTCCAACTGTCCACATATCCATATTGACACTTGGAGTCATGCTTGTGGGTGCAAGTAGTGTGTTCACTATTTCCTTTTTTTCCTTCTTGGTGGCTCTTTCTTCTTGGTGGATCTTTCTTCCCTAGCTGTTTGCTCTGTTGCACCCGTTATCATCCTTCCTAAATGAATTGATGATACTGCAGTTTTTTTGAGTAATTTTTTCAATGGAAACAAAATAGTATATTTGATTAAAACCATAGGAGTTTGTCGTCACCGACTCACCTAATAGTTCATTCTTCATATCCCTTTCATAATCAAATCATCTTTCGAACAATCTGTTCAGGCCAGTCTCAAATTAGGTTTCGGGTGGCACCTGTCAGAAAACAACTACTCCCCTGGCTAATACCACGAAGGGCATTGAATTATATCCGACCGGTGCCAGTGCAGGTTTCTTCACAGAAGTAAATCCTGCATTTGCTTTCGTCGATACAAATGAAGGATTTTTTTTGTTTTCTGACAGGTGCCAGCCGAAACCTACTGTGTAGGTAACTTGAGACTGGCCTGAACAGATTGTTCGAAAGATGATTTGATTCAACGTCAGTCTTCAAGTATACCCACTGACTATGTCAAATGTTTTTCCTTTCATAATCGTTTGGTGTGAAATGATCTGAGCAAATTCTTGAAGTCTCAACGTTGAACTTGTCTGCTCTTTGGCAGTGACGTATCCATTCTTTACGAATTGCGGGGGTCACAAAATCTCTGCCGTTTGGGAACCTATGAAATGATACGTTCGAACCCATTCGTTGGAGAGTTTCTTGATTGTTCTTACAAACAGCTAGAGCACATGTTTTTCCAGGCATGATCTAGAGTGAAAAAATATGAAGTAACACTGATTATGTCAACGCTTAAGCATTTTTCGAGAGCTAATAAAGATTAATTAAATTCACCTCAAATATTTTCAATAAATCGAAAAATAGTCAAACAAACAATAGTGTCCTTTCACGAAGTGGAATTCAAGATTCAACACGCAGTCAATAGTCCATTCAATTTTAACTGAAAGTCAAATGATAACACAAATACTGAAGAAAACGACCGACAAATTTCACCAACAGGAAGAAAAATTTCTATCAATAAAAAAGTATGAAAACACACGGGTTCTTATGGCAGACATTCAGTTCTGTAGGCCGGGTGACGTCAAATGACGATGCATATTGGCGCATGTGCAGTTGAAATTTGGCCAATGTACGGAGATAGGAAATGAGCCATCCTTTGTAGTGTCTAATCATTGGTTCCATCCTGGCAGATGTCTCTTTACACACCTGTTTCTAGATGTTCCATACTTCATGTCAACTCTGTCATTTCAAACTTCATTGTCAATGTCATTCATAATTCATATTCAACCGTTGATGTCGACTTTTATGTGTATTCACCTGTTGAATATGCAACTATATTTTTTTAATCCAGTTAATATTTTAATGGCGTTGGTGTAAAATTTTAATATTGGGCTGTGAACATATTTTATCGTCTGTGACATGTTATACCACTTTACCAACGTTTTAAATACGACTAACCTCAAATACAGTAAGGTTCTTGTTGCTGTTTATTTGAAGTGATAACTTAAAATAATAATTTGTAGCTTTTCCCTGAAGATGGTAATAAACATTATCGAAATATTGGAAAAACTGGTGTTATAAGAGTACACTTCCGTTCTGCTGTTCACCCAAAAAAACTACATATATATATATATATATATATATATATATATATATATATATATATATGTTTATTACCATCTTCAGGGAAAAGCTACAAATTATTATTTTAAGTTATCACTTCAAATAAACAGCAACAAGAACCTTACTGTATTTGAGGTTAGTCGTATTTAAAACGTTGGTAAAGTGGTATAACATGTCACAGACGATAAAATATGTTCACAGCCCAATATTAAAATTTTACACCAACGCCATTAAAATATTAACTGGATTAAAAAAATATAGTTGCATATTCAACAGGTGAATACACATAAAAGTCGACATCAACGGTTGAATATGAATTATGAATGACATTGACAATGAAGTTTGAAATGACAGAGTTGACATGAAGTATGGAACATCTAGAAACAGGTGTGTAAAGACACATCTGCCAGGATGGAACCAATGATTAGACACTACAAAGGATGGCTCATTTCCTATCTCCGTACATTGGCCAAATTTCAACTGCACATGCGCCAATATGCATCGTCATTTGACGTCACCCGGCCTACAGAACTGAATGTCTGCCATAAGAACCCGTGTGTTTTCATACTTTTTTATTGATAGAAATTTTTCTTCCTGTTGGTGAAATTTGTCGGTCGTTTTCTTCAGTATTTGTGTTATCATTTGACTTTCAGTTAAAATTGAATGGACTATTGACTGCGTGTTGAATCTTGAATTCCACTTCGTGAAAGGACACTATTGTTTGTTTGACTATTTTTCGATTTATTGAAAATATTTGAGGTGAATTTAATTAATCTTTATTAGCTCTCGAAAAATGCTTAAGCGTTGACATAATCAGTGTTACTTCATATTTTTTCACTCTAGATCATGCCTGGAAAAACATGTGCTCTAGCTGTTTGTAAGAACAATCAAGAAACTCTCCAACGAATGGGTTCGAACGTATCATTTCATAGGTTCCCAAACGGCAGAGATTTTGTGACCCCCGCAATTCGTAAAGAATGGATACGTCACTGCCAAAGAGCAGACAAGTTCAACGTTGAGACTTCAAGAATTTGCTCAGATCATTTCACACCAAACGATTATGAAAGGAAAAACATTTGACATAGTCAGTGGGTATACTTGAAGACTGGCGTTGAATCAAATCATCTTTCGAACAATCTGTTCAGGCCAGTCTCAAGTTACCTACACAGTAGGTTTCGGCTGGCACCTGTCAGAAAACAAAAAAAATCCTTCATTTGTATCGACGAAAGCAAATGCAGGATTTACTTCTGTGAAGAAACCTGCACTGGCACCGGTCGGATATAATTCAATGCCCTTCGTGGTATTAGCCAGGGGAGTAGTTGTTTTCTGACAGGTGCCACCCGAAACCTAATTTGAGACTGGCCTGAACAGATTGTTCGAAAGATGATTTGATTATGAAAGGGATATGAAGAATGAACTATTAGGTGAGTCGGTGACGACAAACTCCTATGGTTTTAATAAAATATACTATTTTGTTTCCATTGAAAAAATTACTCAAAAAAACTGCAGTATCATCAATTCATTTAGGAAGGATGATAACGGGTGCAACAGAGCAAACAGCTAGGGAAGAAAGATCCACCAAGAAGAAAGAGCCACCAAGAAGGAAAAAAAGGAAATAGTGAACACACTACTTGCACCCACAAGCATGACTCCAAGTGTCAATATGGATATGTGGACAGTTGGAAACTCTTTCACAGAATCTAAAAACCCTGTTAGTCTCATACCTGATTCTTCACAGGTATTCTATGAGAGATTGACGAGCCTTCTTTGGATGCAATAGAAACCAGGCAAAACGTTTCATCGGAGGATCAGGAGAAAACTGAAAATATTTATGAAAAAAAATATAAAACACTCCTGCGGAAATATAACAATTTGAAAACGACGTCAAGGGAAAAGATCAAGGGTTTGAATGCAATGTTGACATATTATAAAAAAAAAATCCTACAAAAGTCGTGATATGGCAACAGATAAGACATCTGCAGCAGCAATATTATTGGGAAAAGTTTTTACAAAAAATCAGATAAGTGTACTATCTCGTCATAAAAAAATGGTTCACTGGACTCGAGAAGAGATATCCTTGGCATTCACTTTGAGGTATTACAGCAGAAAGTGCTATGTGTTTCTCAGAAAGAGCTTGAACTATCCTTTACCATCATTTTCGAGTTTAAAGCGTTGGGCATCCCGTTTAGAGATTGGTCCTGGATTACTTACAGATGTTTTATTGATGATGAAACTTGCAGGTGAAGATTTTACTGCGTGTGAGAGAACAGTTGTTTTACAATTTGATGAAGTCAAAATCAAATCTGTTCAAGAATATGATGTGGCAAAAGATCAAGTGCTGGGACCTCATAGTCAAATGGAAGTAATTCAAGCTCGAGGTCTTTTTTCAAAATGGAAGCAGCCTGTTTTCATTGCATTCGACCAGAAAGTTACAAAAGATATATTATTGAATATTATCACAGAGTTACATAATATATCTTATAATGTGGAGGTGGAAATGTTGGACTGTGGAAAGAATTACAAGTTTACATGAATAAGACATTTTTCAAACACCCAAATGCCAAATCTAACATATATGTATTCGCTGATGCACCTCATTTGTTGAAACTTGTTCGAAATTGGTTGCTTGGTACAGGATTCATATTGGATGGAGGAATAAAAATAACTCACCCCTTCAAGCTTTAGTGGATCTAACCAACAAGGAAGTTGATCCCTGCTGGAAACTTTCCCAAATCCATTTAAATGTTGAAAAAAGCCAAAGACAAAACGTTAGATTGGCAGCACAAGTTTTGTCAACTTCTGTATCCACAGCCCACAAAAGATACAAACCAGGCAATGATCCTAAATGTGCTGAAGATTTGGGAGATTTTATTGGAGCTATGGATAAATGGTTCGATATCTTCAATAGTTACATAGAAGATGGTAAAGTGACTACTAAAAATGCCTATGGTGATCGACACCTGAAAATACAAAATGAGCACTTGAATAAAATGATATCAACCATATACCATATGAGAGCTACTGGTAAAAAATCATTGCAGTTATTTCAAAGAGGAATGATAATTTCGATAAAATCTTTGCAGTTGTTGTTCACAGAGATGAAAGACAAATTTAGTGTACATTATATATGCACCCACAAATTAAACCAAGATGCACTTGAGAACTTTTTTTCACAGATACGGTGTCGAGGCCCAAATGAACATCCAAGTCCTTCAGAAGCAATTCACAGAATCAGAATAATGAAGAAGAAAGATGATATGGCATTTAAATTGATTTTCGACTTCTGCAAGTTGAGAACTATTATGAGAATGAACTTCAATAATTATCAGGCTCGTTTCAGTAATGGTTCAAAAGGAAAAAGGACATACGATAGTAATAGTTCAGCTAAGAAGCTGAGAAGAATAATTCATTGATCATTCAATTTAATACCAGCTACTGCAGTTGCAGGAGTTATAAGGTGAGTTGTTGAACACTGACATTTTTTGTTTTATCATATTTTCATTTTTCTAGACTACAACTTTTTTGGGATGAAGTCAAGACATAGAAAAATAGCACTCCAGTGAGAACCGAAATTTCATATAAATACACCTGAACAAGTGAACAAGAAGCCTCTAACCCTTGATATCCGAGGGATTCAGAAGATTGACAAGTGTGGGCTTTTGCAGACATCCCTCGAGTTCAATGATATTGCTAGTGCTATATAAAAATGCTATACTTATCATTCATATAATATATAACAGTTGTTTACCTAGGATAGCCAACAAATTAAAAAAAACTCAACTAAAGGTGGATTCATGTAAGCCAACTTAACTTGTATTTATTTTAACTTAGTAACTAAAGAAGTTCGATGTTCGAAATCAAATGGAAGCATTCATGCATTACATTAAGTAACTTATGAATTTTTTTTCCACTAACGCCTCAAAAATTTGCCAGCTGTCAAGATCAATCGCGCATATCTTCGCCATCCAAGTTTGGGAGTTGTTGCATGAATGCCATTTTTTTATCACCTTCTAAGATAAGTTAAATTGAATACATCCCAAGTTGGCTTGCATGAATTCACCTTGAGAAAAAAACAAGTTTGTTTTATTCACCAATGTATAACTCAAATTTGCCTTGATTTCTTTCATAACTATTTAGCCTTCATGAAATGTACAGATATTCTTGAAAATTATGCACTAATTACGTATTTTTTTCACTTTTTTTTGCCCTTAAGGCGGATTCAGTGAACACATAATGCATATAAACGATGAGATTGAAACCTTTGGTGTAAAAGTTGAAACTTAGAGATCAAATACCCCCAAACTGAGATTTTTGCACTCGACGCGCGTTTCGCTAACAAATTAGCATCTTTAGTTGAAAGCGCTCTGCTACAATTTTAATAAACAATTTTTGCACAAAATACAAAAGCTCTTCCTTTCCAAGTATATTGCTACGTGCACACAGCTTGACTCCTTTCACTCTCTTCAGGAGAAGGATACTGAGTATCAATTTTCTTCTGAACATTGTATCAATTTATTGCTTCTCCCGAAGATGCTAACTTGGTTAGCGAAACACGCATCGAGTGCGAAAATCTCAGTTTGGTGTTAAGGTAATTGATCTCTAGGAAAAGTTTCAACATAATCCATAATTTAGTAGATTATACACAACTCAAATTAAGGAAAATCACATCTACTAGCTGAAAACAGCTACTTCTGGTGCTTTTCTTTGGTATATCGAGTAAAACTTATTTGGGTAACCCAAATGAATTTATTCAACTGGGAAATATAATTTTCTGTTATTTGAGTAATGCATAATGCACTAAATTATGCATTATCTTCACTAATTCGCCTTCAGTAACTTAATTTGTCAAATTTGAATTCTTAAGATTCTTTCAAATAAATCCATAGGAACCTACCAGCACTTCATACTCTCTTTTAAAATAACTCCCTCATAGGTAAGTTCATTATTGAACGTCAACTCATAAAACTCGTCATTCCTAGTTATTAAAATGAGCCCAAAGCCCAACTTTTACATTCAAAATTTACACAAATAAATTCAGTAAATCGAAGTGCCTATTACGGAATGGTGTTCAAAACGCACTTATCATCAGTTCAAGTTATGGTTCATCCACAGCAAACTATAAGTCATCTAGAGTTGTGAAAACTCAATGGGTCAAATGAAAATCAACACACCAACCAGCAACACGCTGAAAATCAACAGGTTTGCCATGAAAATATCGAGATGAAAGGTTTCAAAAACCGAGAAAAATGCATGGGGTCTTACAGCAAACCAACCGTAGTGTAGGATTTCTTTCATAACTATTCAGCCTTCATGAAATGTAGATATTCTTGAAAATTATGCACTAATTACGTATTTTTTTCACTTTTTTTCCCCTTAAGGCGGATTCAGTGAACACATAATGCATATAAACGATGAGATTGGAACCTTTGGTGTAAAAGTTGAAACTTAGATATCAATTACCCCCAAACTGAGATTTTTGCACTCGACGCGCGTTTCGCTAACAAATTAGCATCTTTAGTTGAAAGCGCTCTGCTACAATTTTAATAAACAATTTCTGCACGAAATACAAAAGCTCTTCCTTTCCAAGTATATTGCTACGTGCACACAGCTTGACTCCTTTCACTCTCTTCAGGAGAAGGATACTGAGTATCAATTGTCTTCTGAACATTGTATAAATTTATTGCTTCTCCCGAAGATGCTAACTTTGTTAGCGAAACACGCATCGAGTGCGAAAATCTCAGTTTGGTGTTAAGGTAATCGATCTCTAGGAAAAGTTTCAACATAATCAATAATTTAGTAGATTATACACAACTCAAATTAACGAAAATCACATCTAATAGCTGAAAACAGCTACTTCTGGTGCTTTTCTTTGGAATATCGAGTAAAACTTATTTGGGTAACCAAAATGAATTTATTCAATTGGGAAATATAATTTTCTGTTATTTGAGTAATGCATAATGCACTAAATTATGCATTATCTTCACTAATTCGCCTTCAGTAACTTAATTTTTTTACGAATTTGAATTCTTAAGATTCTTTCAAATAAATCCATAGGAACCTACCAGCACTTCATACTCTCTTTTAAAATAACTCCCTCATAGGTAAGTTCATTATTGAACGTCAACTCATAAAACTCGTCATTCCTAGTTATTAAAATGAGCCCAAAGCCCAACTTTTACATTCAAAATTCACACAAATAAATTCAGTAAATCGAAGTGACTATTACGGAATGGTGTTCAAAACGCACTTATCATCAGTTCAAGTTATGGTTCATCCACAGCAAACTATAAGTCATCTAGAGTTGTGAAAACTCAATGGGTCAAATGAAAATCAACACACCAACCAGCAACACGCTGAAAATCAACAGGTTTGCCATGAAAATATCGAGATAAAAGGTTTCAAAAAACGAGAAAAATGCATGGGGTCTTACGGCAAACCAACGGTAGTGTAGGCCGGGTGACGTCACTTAGAGCTGGTGGGGAGCGGGGGGAATGACAAATAAAATCACCGAAGTCGGCCATCCTGTGTAGTATATATAATCATTGGGATGGAACAACGCCAGAGTGAGAGAACACTGCTACCATCTGTTCGGAATTGAATTTATAGTTATCAATATTATTGATATTTGAAATTGAAGGATGTTGACATTAAATCAGAATGGAATTGAGAAAATATTGTAATTATTATGTGACAACTATTTTAAAACAAATTTAAAAAATTATTTTTATTTTCATTAGTAGAATTATTGTTGTTCACAAAATGTCGAAATTTTTTATCAATATCAAGTAGATATGCATAGATTCCACTGAGGTGTTTAATATCAGTTCTTCTGTTAAGACAAGATGTTGGTTGAGAGATAAACGCCATTTCCAGGAACAACCGCTTAGACTCATTTTGTTCAATACTAAGAATTTTTGTTGAATTGTAATCCATCATGTGTCCATCTTTGTAAACATGGTTACTCAGGTTACTCTTCGTTTTCCGTTTCGATGGTAAACTGGATGAAGGGGTCGTAACTATTGAAGATATCCACTATCTCAGATATTCCATCCTTTAGGAGGGCCAAAATGATATCAACATATTTTTTTATGAAGAAAGGTTGAAAGGTAGGACTTACAGGACCATGTCCAGCAGTTCATCCATCACATAAGCTGCCAAAATAGGGCTGATTTTTGCACCCATAGGGGTACCGAAAGTTTGTTTGTAAATTTTTTCATTAAAAGAGAAGTAAGTATTATTGAATAGAAAAGTTATAAGTTCAAAAAAAGTATTTTTTTGTATGTTACAAATTTGAACAATGTGGTCCCATTTCTTGTCTATTGATCTTAAGCAAGCATCTAGGTATACATTGCTGAAAAATGAAATAACATCCAAACTGGCAATGACATAATTATCAGGTAACTGTATATTATTAAATTTGGTAAAAACATCAAAAAAATCTTTAATATAGTAATCATTATCAATTTCATAAGCTTTATTCAAAATGTTGGTCAGAAAAGCTGCTAATTTTTTTGTCGGAGTACCAATTGAGGCAATAATTGGTCTCAGTGCCAACACAGGTTTGTGAATTTTTGGAAGTGCATAAAATTTTGAAAGAATACCGTTGTAGGTAGTCAGTTTCTTTTTTGTTTGATCATCTATCTGATTATATGTTAATAATTTTTTAATCAATTCATTACAATTCCTCTGTACTTGTAAAGTGGGATCTCTATGTACTAACGAATAAGAATGACAGTTTTCAATAAGGTCTGTGGATAATTGAATATATTGATCTCTATTGAGAATTGCAGTTACCTTACCTTTGTCAGATTTAGTTACAATCAAATTTGGATTAGATTTTAAAAAACGTTTGGTTTTGTTACAAAGATGCTGAAAGAAATTATAAGCATGTTTGGAAGAATTAATGAAATTAGTAATTGTGTTTGTAGACCTTGCTATCAGAGAATTTCTAGCAAAATCATCAGTAACCGTAGAGGTAATCATGTCAACATCGGCTAAGAGGTTCTTAATGGAAAATGTGCTATCTATGGGTTCTATGCTGAATTTTGGGCCTAGAGCCAGAAAATCTGAAATATCCTCAGGAATATGAATGCCTGACAAATTTTTGATCCAGTCCGGTTGAACAGACAATTTGGATTGTGAAAGTGATTGAAATATATTGTTAAATTTATTCATATTTTTTTTGTATGCTTAATTTTGTGAAGAAATCTATTGAATTAAATTTTTTGTCTTCCAGAAAATTCTATGAAGATCAACTCCTTAGATATATGAATTATCTCACTTTTTAGCAGTTCCAAGCTCTGCTGAGTTTTAAAAAGAAGTTTATAATTACAATTAATTTCAAAATTTAAAAGTTCGGTTCCTAACCTGTTTGTGAACTTTCCTGTGAGACTGTTCTGGTCTATATCTTGTACTAAAACTAAACGATCTATGTGGTTAGTTGCATTCTTTATGTGGTTCAGTGGCATTCCTATTTTTTCCTTGGCTAGTTTCAAATTCAGACGCGACCAATGTTTTATCTTCTGGACAACGATGTTACCATGTGTAGCTCTCAGCTGTTGGTAGAAACCCATACCTGTGTGAATTATTAGAGGGGAAGTGATTGCTGACCAGTTAAGAACAAAACTGTAGTTTTTTTGGGTGAACAGCAGAACGGAAGTGTACTCTTATAACACCAGTTTTTCCAATATTTCGATAATGTTTATTACCATCGTCAGGGAAAACCTACAAATTATTATTTTAAGTTATCACTTCAAATAAACAGCAACAAGAACCTTACTGTATTTGAGGTTAGTCGTATTCAAAACGTTGGTAAAGTGGTATAACATGTCACAGACGATAAAATATGTTCACAGCCCAATATTAAAATTTCACATCAAGTAAATTGTTTAAAACGCCATTAAAATATTAACAGGATTAAAAAAATATAATTGCATACTCAACAGGTGAATACGAATACACATAAAAGTCGACATTAACGGTTCTCTCTCTCTCTCTATGTTATTGGTTATTGGCCTTTGCTTCCTCCAAGGCGTATTCAGCCAGCTCAAGTCGGTGGATTACAGCTTAGGCTGATTTGACATCATACTGTAACCCATATAGTATTCAGTTGTGATAGTGTTCTATTGTTCTGCCTATGTCAGCTGGCTCGTAGTTGGCGACGTAGTTGCTTCTGCTTGTACTGGGAAGTAATTAGTACAATTGACAGAAGAATCACAAACATGAGGTAGGGAAGGAATGAAATTTAAGGAGGATGATATGTGTGATACTTGCAAGTGAAGATTTAGAATGGAGTCACAGTTTGATTTTGTTGTGATCTAAAAAGTGAACTAATAGCTTTAATATCGAAATATTCATAGCACTAAGAACAGTTACGATACTCATTGGAGCAACAACGCCCTTACATATCAAGTCATAATATAGGTCTCGATGAGGAATGACATTGATAGGACATTCAAAAAAAATGTGATTCAAGGATTCTACGCTCCCACATTCGCAGTTAGGGGTGTCCACTACTTTCAGTCGGAACAGGTGTTCTTTGTGAACGCAGTGGCCCGTTTTCATCCTAATAATCGTGGTAATGTGCCGTCTGTCCATGTAAGGGTATTTGAGGTACCATGTGTCCTTGGGATATTCCGGGTGAATTTGAGAGTATATCCGTCCTGCAGTCTGTATGGTCTGTTGCCAGTAATGTCTGAAATTGGTTGTTATAGTATTTTTCATAATTGGTAGTAAGGTGTGTTTGTCTAATTTAATATTAAGTGGAACATTCAGAGTGGTGCCAAGTTTGGCCAGGATGTCAGCTTTGTCATTGCCACCGATATCAGAGTGGCCTGGGATCCAGGCAAATTTGAACTCAATATCATTCATCGATGACATGTACGCCATTTGTTTAATCAGCAGACTTATGTGATCACTACGGGCTGTGAAGCGCATAGTAGAAATTTTATCCAAGGCACTTTTGGAGTCACTAAGTACAATGTTCTTATTCATATTATGTTCTAAACACATCATCATGCCCGTATGGATCGCAATAAGTTCCGCATCGCATATGGTGTTAATGTCATACAGTCGCGCCGAGAATGACAAATTACGTTGAGGGATGAAGATGCCTATTCCAACTCCGGTCTTTGTTTTGGAGGCATCAGTAAACACAAAGTTATATTCAGTTTTATGTTGCTCAAAAAAGTCTCTAAATTTAATTTTATTGGAAATATCATTCTTCTGCAAGTTCATGTTATGCAAGTCGATAGTGTGTGTGTATGTTTCATATTGAAATCTAAAAACTGGTATAGTGTCAGCTGTATGAATGAAGTTACTAAATGTTGAGAGTTTCTCCAATGCTTGTACCATGTATGGGGTGTCCCTGGTCCGCCAGTAGCCTTGTTTGTGTTTACATAAGAAGCTCAAAATGTCCAGTATGTAGAGAAGGGGAGGTTTATGATCAAGCCGTTTGATAACAAATTTCGTTGCCAACCATTCACGTCTAAATTCCAAACTCATCTCACCCGTCTCTGCCAGAAGGGCTGGAATGGGTGTAGTAGTATACATAAGAGAGTTCTGTGACCGAGATCCCGGTCACAGAACTCTCCTAGCGTATTTTGAGAGATTTTGGGAACATACTACGCCTATGTCGTCCTAGCGGGGTCCCAGACTGGTTGGGCGACGGGAAACTGTGGCCCCCAGACTTGAAGAATTGAGGAAGATCGAAAATTCCAGAACACGATACAAACAAAATACGTGGGGAATCCCAGATGACGCAAGCGCTTTTCCGAGAAATGCAGAAGGTCATACGCGGCGTCTTTCGCTTCGGAGATCGGAAACGTTCGGGCGGCATCGTAGAACCGCACCCATTTCGAGCGGGAATATTTGAACAGAGAGCGTCTTTCGCTTCAGGCGGCGTTCATGACACACGTGGGTGGTACGGTGAGGCAATGCTGTCATATTCTTCAGGCGGCTAGAGGTCAACGAGATGGATGCAAGGCGGCGCGGGTAGGGGATTGCGCCAACTTCTCGATTGCCGCGAAATCAGTCTCCTGCTCAGGGTTGGGATTTTTAGTATTATTCTACTAAATTTAGTACTTTTCGATTCTTTTTAGTACACTGAGAGAAATGCTCCAAATGAACTGGTGTATCTAACACAATTTTAATTGTGGCTATCAAATGTTTAATTCCCACCTTCAGATCTCAGTCTTCGCTACAATTAAAAAAAAAATCTTGACACTTGAGTAATTGCAGTTATTGAAGTTCAAATGCCACAATTAATGTGTACATTTACCCCAAGAAACTGTTTGATTGTCGCAGGTTGACACTATAATTGACACTGAGTTCATTTATCAGAGATGGGTTGAGGGTTTATGACAATACATATACAATTTACTATGAGATAAGGAAGTAATTGTGGCAATGAACAATATTTAATAATTAGGGTGGGGGTATGCTATTTCGCACCCCAAATGAATGCGCGTGCGGCGTCTGCGATTCCGTGTCGAGTTTTTGTGGTGCTTGGTGCTCAGTTCAGTTTTGAGTCTTTGTTAGGTAACTTCATATAGAAGTTCATGCGTCCTTTTATCTGTTATAATATATTATGTGCGGTTGTGCATGTGTACTGCATTTATTGTATCTCCTATATATTTATAGATATATATCAGTGGACACCCTGGACTATTATATTTTATGCAAGCAGAATGGAATACCAGAAAGTGTTGAAGGAATGTGATACTAGATATGAATGTTTATTATTCAGTTAGTTCTTTTATAGTTTCATTACTTTTATAAGTATTTTCAAAACCTCTTTCATCACAGTTTCTGATGATCTAGGATATCGATATTTTGTTCATTTTACAGTTGAAAATAAATGAGTACTTGAAACCTAGAAATGGAAGTGATGTTTATTACTCTGTTAGTTCTTTTATAGTTTCACTACTTTTATAAGTAATTTTAAAACCTCTTTCATCACAGTTTATACAGTTTATAATAAGAGTATCTAAGAGATTATTATTTCGTTCATTTTACAGTTGAAAATAAATGAGTACTTGAAACCAACAAGTTCATTTTCGCAATTCACCATGATCTTTTGCAGGTTCATATAATACTGTTGATTGAAATCAAAACATGTGCATGAATAAACAATAAGATTGGAAGCTTTGGTGTGAAAGTTTACATTTTTTTCTAGATTTCTAGAGATAAATTAACCTTACACAAAACTGATATTTTTGCATTCTACGCGCGTTTTGCTAACAAGGTTAGCATCTTCAGAAGAAGAAAATTCAAATTGAATCTCTTGAAGATGCTAACCTTGATAGCGAACAGCGCGGCAAAAATATCAGTTTCGTGTTTGGGTAATTGATCTCTAGCAAAAGTTTCAATTATGTGCATGCTCCATATATATATATATATATATATATATATATATATATATATATATACAGAAAGAGGTATTTGCTATGAAGCAGATGAATCAGGAAAACTGATAAATAGATTATCAAATCCTCTGGTCTATCACAACTTGCATTCAATTCGAAATGCCCACCACAAGACAGCTAGCTGTTTCTGACTTTGGCCTTCATCAGCTGTGGGTTGGCATCTACAACAATTTGTCTCCGATACGAGGACTTTGCCAACCCACAGCTGATGAAGGCCAAAGCCAGAAACAGCTAACTGTCTTGTGGTGGGCCTTTCGAATTGAATGCAAGTTGTGGTAGACCAGAGGATTTGATAATCTAGTTACACACACACATATATATATATATATATATATATATATATATATATGTACGTGTAACGGTCAGTTTGACCACCTCGGCGTATAAATTTATACACCTTTATACGTATAAAATTATACGATCGTATACCGATTGATGTCTTCGGCGCCTCACTGGAGAGTATATATTTATACTACATGTCTCGTTTGTTCGCTTTGGCGCCTCAGTTGAGTGTATATATTTATACTTTTTTATACCTTTTTTATATAATGTGTCCTTTGGCGCCTTACAACGATTACTAAATATGAGGTAATCGGCTATGGATTTGAACGATTATTTCCTAGAGAATATAATAATTGTATCGCGAGATGTTCGACAATAGATCTGTATAGTATTCAATAATAGTAACATATATTTTGAGATTAGGATCTAAGAAATCTATCACTCCCAATGCAAGGCATATTGCGATAGATAAGTCCAAGAGAACCACAAGAATCCAGAAATTCTATTAGTCGCAACGCGAGACATTCGGCAATAGGTCGTTTAGGGCATACACAGCCAGGATTGGATAACCAAACCGGTCGTTCAAATGTGTGTCCTGACATTTCCATCCCGGCTCAGCAGCTTTATGGATACTTTCACTATCAGTTGAGAAGAACCTTGATAACTCGAATATATTAGCCACAATTCTAGATATTCGGTGATGAATCGAGGGGAACCACAAGAACCCAGAAGCTATATTGGTCGCAATGGGAGACATTCGCCAATAGATCATTTAGGGCCTTCACAGCCAGGATTGGATAATCTAACAGGTCTTTCAAGTGTGTCCTGGCCTTCCGTTCCGAGCTCAGCAGCTCCATGCATGCTTTCAGTGTCAGGTTAACAAAGTTTTGTTCGTATGCATTTCCTTCTCTTGGGTTTTAGATCACAAGTTCATAGAGGTAATAGTATATAATTATACCAAGCTTGGTAGTACCCACTTGCCAAATCCCTTTTGATTGATGATCCAAGAATAGTGACTTGAAAATATATCTCACTTTGCAGAACATATACACATGAACCATCCATCAGGGGAAATGTCAGCAACCTTGAAAGAAGCTAACTAAAAACAGGTTACCTAGTTCTTGACTTTTGTTACAGCTTAGGGCTAGGTGTACATATTCCAGTGAACTGTGGTTCAATTGAACCGGGCTCAGTTGAGAAGTAACAAACGATTCAATTGGCTGAAACTTAGCAACTGAACTGATGAACTGCTTGAAGAACAGTTCACTATAGTTTGTAGAACAGTCCCTTAGTCGCCCCTCCTGTGTGTTACCTTTCTTGGGGCTGATATAAAGATAAAAATTACTAAATTCCTTGCGAGAATTCTACCTACCTACCCTACCAGAAAAAATTTATACAAAAATATTGTCAGGATTCTACGCAAGGCATAAAACAATATATGTGCAGCATTTAGAAATGAAAAAAAAAATGTACCTACATTGAAAAACATTAGAGAAAGTTTTATTTTCATGGCGGAAATTAATTGCAACATTCATCGTTTAATTTCTACATAGGGTGATATAAAGGACGAGCTGCTGAAATATAATAATACCATTAAACGAACTTGAGTGTGAAGTTCAGTCGCAATTATATAAGGCGCTTTGTACGCAAATATCCTTTCTCACCCAAAAAATGATAAAAAGTTCAAGATGAAAGGGATTACATAACAGAATGGAAGTTATTCCCAGAAACATATAATTCATATGCGTCCGAAGTTTTTTCTGTTTCTTAACAAAATGTGGGTGGATAGATGCAGGGTAAAGTTAGCAGTAGAAAATAACCCCTTATTATTATAAATTGCGAGATAGAATAGAGTACGTGAACTCCTGCTACTGAGTGATACCTAAGGACTGGGCTCTCTATATAGTTCCGATTCAACTTCATAGGTACGTTCGTTCAATCGAGCAAAATTTGGAAAGATATCTGAAATCCCTTGTGTGTACTGAACACTTATTCAATTTCTGCTATATTTTTCTAGTTAATGAAATAGCCGATGAATGAATAAGATTATCCACTACTTTTTGCAGAGGGGGAGTCATATTTGCTAATGACATGTGCTCTGAAGGCCCGAAGCAGATGGCGCTAAATAGAATTGAGGTATTGGGTATTTTCTCAGCCGTCATTCGGCTGAATTCAAATGAAAGTGATTGACTTTGTATTTCCCAATATTTTGCATGCTCGGATGGTTCAACCACAGAAGTCGCTGTACTTATCGCATCAAAAACGATTCATGCAATTCGAAAAACTGTTACTCACATCTTTTCTATTTATTTCTTTATATTTTTTGACAAATATTTCATATTCGATATATCAGTTTTCTTGTCACAACATTATTTCATTCATTTCTTTACTTACATTTTTTGACTAGTATTTCATATTAATTATCTCAACTTATTTGACCAAATAAATCCATTTCACCCATTCGTTTGGATTTGATTACCTTGTGTGCCCTAGATTGAACTTCATCTCCTAGCGAGCCATAGAGTAAACTATGCCCGCACGTGTATGAACTACACTAAGCTATGAAATCATGATATAAATTATCCACAGCAACGACAAAAAAATACGTAAGTGTTTCTGAATCGTATAAATGACTATAAAAATGCGTCAAGTGGAAAACATGGAAAATCGAATTTCGATTAGTACCTCTATATCAAGCAATCTCGAACCGATTTCTCCTTGAAATCGTGTCTGGTTGGGATATTTTGATCTACTCTGCTCAAAGTAATTTTGTTGGAGCAAATATTTTTGACCGATTGAAGGAATCAGCTAATTATTCGATAGATCGAGATCAACAGTGAGTGCATGAAATAGCAGGAAATTTTGAAGATCTAACACAAAATTGTCATTTCGTATTTTTCTGTTGCAGTGGATGCAAAATAAAACTGCTTTTGTTGAAACACAAATTCACTTTTTTGAACATAATGGTCCCACTACTTATAACGTTTTCTACCGAAAAATTATCTGATTCATAATTAGAGAATATTACTGAAGTGAGGATATTGAACAATAGCAAAGGTGAAAAGTTTTCTGGATATAATCATTGGATATGATGAGGAGTGAGTGATATTTTAATCAAGATCTGTTTTATGGATATTCATCCATTTTGTAATAGTGTCAAAGTTACTTCAGAGTCCTATGGAATATACATATATGAAACTTCTCAAGTATACAAATTTACCTGTGAAGTTCGATCTGAATAATATAAGGCACCTAGTCGTAGATATTCTACAGTTGTACGACAATGTTTTTGCAAGTTCTGGCCTGATAGACGTGATTTAGTGAAACAAAAATATTTTTCTCTTCCCGAGAGATTTTTATTTTTGGAAATGATGAAACTAGATTCTAGATCCAGGAATGCTCCCAAAGAGCTATAGAGAGTCGCCAATCTGGGGGGTGGAAAATGATAGATGGTGTTTTTTGTCAGTCTCATCAACTGTAGACAATAAATGAAGGCAGGTACAGAATCTAGACTTCTTCTCAGTGAAACTGAAAGAGGTCAAGATCTGTCCTCAATGATAGATCAGATATAACAAATACCAAGTTGTCAAATCCTTGAAGCGAACATCAATGAGCTTCTTTCTCAGGAATGAAGAGAGAGAATAATATACCATGTCCTGATTTCATCGGAGAAAAACAGACTCTATAATCAACCACAGATAAACCCGTAAATTTTTGGCAGGACCATAACATGATAATTTTGTATTCTCCAATTCATTTGGCACTTCGAATTCGTCTATTGCTTAGGCTGAAATCAATTGTGTATCCCCCCAGATTGATAGTAAGATTGCTGACCATCATCATAATTACTGTTTGAAAGTCTTTTTTTTTGTGGTGGATGAATTCTTTTTTGGCATTTTTTCGGTTCTTAACCTACCACAAACTGAAAAAATTTGGATTGATATTGAAATTTATACAAGTGTAGAATGGTAAATTTCTAATGTACCCCGAAAAGTTTCTGCATAAACTAAATTACATTTCCTTCTGAATGGACCACGTACTAAACAAACTTACCTGTGAAGTTCGATCTGAACTATATAAGGCGCCTAGTCTGTAGATATTACACAGTTGTACGCCAATGTTTATTGCGCGTTCTAGCCTGATGTACGTTGTTGTCTGTTCTGAGAAATTCTATTAGTCGCAACGTGAGACATTCGGCAATAGGTCGTTTAGGGCATACACAGCCAGGATTGGATAACCAAACCGGTCAGGACACACATTTGAACATGTGTGTCCTGACATTTCCATCCCGGCTCAGCAGCTTTATGGATACTTTCACTATCAGTTGAGAAGAACCTTTATAACTCGAATATATCAGCCACAATTCTAGATATTCGGTGATGAATCGAGGGGAACCACAAGAACTCAGAAGCTATATTGGTCGCAATGGGAGACATTCGCCAATAGATCATTTAGGGCCTTCACAGCCAGGATTGGATAATCTAACAGGTCTTTCAAGTGTGTCCTGGCCTTCCGTTCCGAGCTCAGCAGCTCCATGCATGCTTTCAGTGTCAGGTTAACAAACTTTTGTTCGTATGCATTTCCTTCTCTTGGGTTTTAGATCACAAGTTCATAGAGGTAATAGTATATAATTATACCAAGCTTGGTACCCACTAGCCAAATCCATTTTGATTGATGATCCAAGAATAGTGACATGAAAATGTATCTCACTTTGCAGAACATATAAACATAAACCATCCATCAGGGAAAATGTCAGCAACCTTGAAAGAAGCTAACTAAAAACAGGTTACCTAGTTTTTGACTTTTGTTACAGCTTAGGGCTAGGTGTACATATTCCAATGAACTGTGGTTCAATTGAACCGAGTTCAGTTGAGAAGTAACAAACGATTCAATTGGCTGAAACTTAGCAACTGAACTGATGAACTGCTTGAAGTACAGTTCACTATAGTTTGTAGAACTGTCTCTCCCCTGTGTGTTACCTATCTTGGGGCTGATATAAAGATAAAAATAACCTAATTCCTTGCGAGTATTCTACCTACCTACCCTACCAGAAGGAGAAATTTATACAAAAATATTGTCAGGATTCTACGCAAGGCATAAAACAATATATGTGCAGCATTTAGAAATGAAAACTAGATTGTACCTATATTGAAAAATATAAGAGGAAGTTTTATTTTCATGGCGGAAATTAATTGCAACATTCATCGTTTAATTTCTACATAGGGTGATATAAAGAACGAGCTGCTGAAATATAATAATACCATTAAACGAACTTGAGTGTAAAGTTCAGTCGCAATTATATAAGTCGCTTTGTACGCAAATATCCTTTCCCACCCAAAAAATGATAAAAAGTTCAAGATGAAAGGGATTACATAACAGAATGGAAGTTATTCCCAGAAACATATAATTCATATGCGTCCGAAGTTTTTTCTGTTTCTTAACAAAATGTGGGTGGATAGATGCAGGGTGAAGTTAGCAGTAGAAAATAACCCCTTATTATTATAAATTGCGAGATAGAATAGAGTACGTGAACTCCTGCTACTGAGTGATACCTAAGGACTGGGCTCTCTATATAGTTCCGATTCAACTTCATAGGTACGTTCGTTCAATCGAGCAAAATTTGCAAAGATATCTGAAATCCCTTGTGTGTACTGAACACTTATTCGATTTTTGCTATATTTTTCTAGTTAATGAAATAACCGATGAATGAATAAGATTATTCACTACTTTTTGCAGAGGGGGAGTCATATTTGCTAATGACATGTGCTCTGAAGGCTCGAAGCAGATGGCGCTAAATAGAATGGAGGTATTGGGTATTTTCTCAGCCGTCATTTGGCTGAATTCAAATGAAAGTGATTGACTTTGTATTTCCCAATATTTTGCATGCTCGTATGGTTCAACCACAGAAGTCGCTGCACTTATCGCATAAAAAACGATTCATGCAATTCGAAAAACTGTACTCACAACTTCTCTATTTATTTCTTTATATTTTTTGACAAATATTTCATATTCGATATATCAATTTATTTGACAAAATATATCCATTTCACCCATTCGTTTGGATTTGATTACCTTGTGTGCCCTAGATTGAACTTTATCCCCTAGCGAGCCATAGAGTAATATAATATATAATATAAATTATCCACAGCAACGACAAAAAAATCCGTAAGTGTTTCTGAATCGTATAAATGACTATAAAAATGCGTCAAGTGGGAAACATGGAAAAGCGGTTTCGATTAGTACCTCTATATCAAGCAATCTCGAACTGATTTCTTCTTGAAATCGTGTCTGGTTGGGATATTTTGATCTACTCTGCTCAAAGTAATTTCGTTGGAGCAAATATTTTTGACCGATTGAAGGAATCAGCTAATTATTCGATAGATCGAGATCAACAGTGAGTGCATGAAATAGCAGTACATTTTTGAGATCTAACACAAAATTGTCATTTCGTATTTTTCTGTTGCAGTGGATGCAAAATAAAACTGCTTTTGTTGAAACACAAATTCACTTTTTTGAACATAATGGTCCCACTACTTATAACGTTTTCTACCGAAAAATTATCTGATTCATAATTAGAGAATATTACTGAAGTGAGGATATTGAACAATAGCAAAGGTGAAAAGTTTTCTGGATATAATCATTGGATATGATGAGGAGTGAGTGATATTTTAATCAAGATCTGTTTTATGGATATTCATCCATTTTGTAATAGTGTCAAAGTTACTTCAGAGTCCTATGGAATATACATATATGAAACTTCTCAAGTATACAAATTTACCTGTGAAGTTCGATCTGAATAATATAAGGCACCTAGTCGTAGATATTCTACAGTTGTTTATTGCGCGTTCTAGCCTGATAGACGTAATTAGGGGAAACAAAAAAATATTTTTCTCTTCTCGGAAGATTTTTATTTCTGGAAATGATGAAATATTTCAAGAGATAACTAGATTCTAGATCCGGGAATGATTCCAAATCTCTCGAAAAGCGATTTGGGCAGTACCAAAGAACTATAGAGAGTCGCCAATCTGGAGTATGTGGGATGATATCTGGTGTTTTTTGTTAGTCTCGTCAGCTGTGGACAATAAATGAAGGCATGTTTAAAATCTAGACTTCTTTTCAGTAAAACTGAAAAAAGTCAAGATATGTCCTCACTGATAGCTCAGATAAAACAAATACCATTTATGTGCTATCACTTAGAAACTCCCCGTGTGACTCCAATTTGCCTATCAAAATTACTCAAGAAGTAATGATTATCAAAATACTCATCGTTGTCAACTTTCTTAATCGAATCTGCTTACATTTTCAGAACTTCTTCGTAGATATTTCTCTTTTAGGTAGATATTTGACATATGACTTTTTCTTTCATGAGGGGAATTCCAGGTGAATCAACTTGAACTTGAATCAACTGTTGAGATGTATCCTCGGACAGCATGATAAAAGCAGATTCCTTCAATTTTTGTGTCCTGCTAGGCGGCAGTCCCACAGAAACCACTATCATCCACGACAACCCACCTCCAACTAGTACTGTCGATGAAAATAACGGCTGGCAGTCTCACAGCCATCACCCTTTGATTAATTTCTGCACAAGTGTCAACAAAACACTAACAGAAAACAGAGATGATAATTGAAAATATAATTTGCGTAAACAATTGTCAGCTGATTGAAGTTCTAAGTCACATGCGCTGGTCCACTAGTTGCCACCAAATGGAAATTATAAACCTTTGGTTACCGACCAGTGATCGACTGTGGTAACTGGTGGTTTCTGTGAGACAGTTCAAAGTTAGTGCATATGCTGGAAGTATGGTGGGTGGCTACTGGTGATCACCAGTGGTTCTGTGGAAGTACCACCCTATTGCTTTCCTATGCATCATCAGTAGAATGGAATGACAGTCAAATGATAGCAGGGGAAAGCAATAGCAGGATACGAAGGTTGAAGAAATCTGCTTTCATCATGGCATACGAGGATACTTGCATCTCAACGTTTTAAAGCGCACCTGTCTTCCGAAAACGAACCTTAAAGAGAAATATTTTTGAATAAGTTTTGAAAACAAAAGCAGCTTTGATTTCCGAAAGTTTACAACGATCAGTATTTTTATAATCGTAGTTCATGCATTTTTATAGGCAAATGTGAGTTATACAAGAAGTTGCTGACTTATAGAACGTGTTCCATTCAGAAGGAACTGTTTTTTTAATTAACGCAACAAATTTTCAGGGTGGATTGTCTTTGAATATCTTCCCAAGGTGCTTGAAAAGAACAGGAAATCTTCAAATAGCTACTGAGATATCAAATGGCTTATTAGAGTTTGAAATATAATCGATCGTTCAAACGAACTCTTCTAAGAAGTTCAAATGCAATTATATAAGGCCCCTCATCCATAAATATGACTTACCACCCAAGAGACTATGAATTTTTCAGAGAAAATAATTGTATAAAAGAATAGAAGTTATTATTACAAACATATATTTCAGATATCCATAGCTATGGATATATAGCCCCAGCCCCTGGTCCGGTCCTTTTTTCACTTTTACAAAATGTTCGTGTACTTGACCACCTAGAGTGATATCTACGTATGAGGCACCTCAAATATTGCGATTGAACGTTGCAGGTAAGTCCATTCCATCAATTAAGAAAAATGAGTGGAAAACAACCACACTCACACAAATGATTCAAAATGAAATAAAGACTAAGACTGAAAAGGGGAAGTATGAAGTGGCCCTTAGTTTGATCATTTGTCTAGGATAAATGTATGTATATGTATGTACAATGTTGGTAGAACTAGAACTTTTGTCAACTCTACCAATCCTAATTAATTAATCAGTTTCGCCATCTTCCTGGTAACTCCTATACTAAAATTACTAAAAACCTTCAACATGATATGATATACATTGGTTTATAATTTCAACAAATTACTTCAATATTTCAGTTATCTCTGAATGACTCTGTCAACCACATTTGAAAAAATCACAAAATACGATTGATATAAACAAGAAGCAACCTATAACGGGACATGAAATAAAATGACATATGCACCACGCATCACGGAACAAAAAAGAAAACAAGGATTGCGATATTGTGATTTTTATTTATTTATTACACATTCGGGATACAAACAGGTTAACACCCGAACAAGTACCCACTAAGAAACAGATTGATCACAATGTAAAGTAATGATTTCAAACATATACATAGTATCAAAGGAAGCCATCAATTAAATATCTTTCTTATCGTGGTTTTATAATTTTGCAAAGATATAGAAAATACATCGAGATCAGAGCAGTATTTGTTAAACGAGTCTGTAATTCTAACCAAAGGTGAGTTTTTGCGTAGATTCAGATTTGGAGTTGAAGAGCAAGTAGCCGTTTCTGTCTTGTATTTCTCTGAGGTACATGAAAAACCATCATTGACAGCAACTCAGGTGAGTCAATGAGATTAGTTAAAATTTTGTAAGCAAATAATAGAATAGAATGATTCTCCGTTGCTCTAATAGATGGATATTATAGACCTTTCGAATTGCGGTGATACCCTCTGTCACATATATTTTAGTTGTACGATAATGGAGATATCTGACGAATCTATTTTGGAGTCTTTCCAAACGTAACTTGTATGTTGTATATTGTGGATTCCATATTATGCTAGCAAAATTCAATTTTCTGTACACGAATGCATAGTAGATAGATTTGATGGCAGCTTCATTATTGAAATCTTTGCAGATTCTACTGAAGAATCCCAGTGATTTGCTGCTTTTATTTATGACATATTCGACATGAGTGTTGAAACTCATCTTTGTGTCGAAGTAAACTCCAAGATCTTTAATATATGCGACTCGGTTGACTGTTGTATCGTTTAAAAAATACTGGAATTGTATTAGCGATTGATTTTTGTAGAAAGATATACACGCACATTCGTCTATGTTCAATTTGAGCTTATTCTTATTGCAGTAATGGGTAAACCTATTTAGATCTTCCTGTACTTTCAAACAGTCTCGTAACGTTGAAATTCTCGTATATATTTTCAGGTCGTCCGCATATAGTAAAATATTCGAATGTAAAAAAGAAGTTTTCAGATCGTTGATAAAAACTAAAAACAACAGTGGACCCAGGTGCGATCCCTGTGGTACTCCCGATGTAACCACAATCGGTGCTGACCTGAATCCATTGATGCTCACAAGTTGATTACGGTTGAATACGTAAGAGGACATCAACCTAAGGAGGTTACCCTGGATACCGACTTCAGCAAGTTTTGCCATAAGTGTATTATGGTCAACCTTGTCGAAGGTCCTGCTGAAATCAGTATAAATCAAGTCGACCTGTTCGCGGTTGTCCAGTGCTCTCATTACATGATCAGTGTAAAAAATAAGGTTTGTTTCTATGGCGCGTTTAAAGAAAAAACCGTGTTGGCATTCAATGATTGATTACTTCAAACAAAAGAACAGTCTATCGTAAATTATGCTTTCGAATATTTTGCTGAATATTGATAATTTGCTTATGCCTCGATAATTGTTCACCACACTTCTGTTGCCGGAGTTTTTATAGATTGGAATGAGGAGAGCATTTTCCCAAGCCTCTGGGAAAGTACCAGCTTCCTTAATCTTGGATATTTCGTACTCAAAGTCCGTGATTTTGTTGCTGCAGAAGTTGACTGACTGGAGAAGCATAGCTTGTTGGTCTCGAATTTGTCTCAGCTCTTCCCGAATCTCATCAAGAGCGTTCATCGCTGAGTCACTAGGAAATGTATCTGTCGCTGGCCGCTGTGTTCCCGTTACAACCGATGCTCCGGGCCGATCTCGGCAATATAGGCACGTCCATGAAACGCCTTGGGTAGTTCGGCATTATCTAGCTGAGTGCCCACGATATTGATACACTGACCGTGATAGTACCGAGCATAAACGACAAAATCATAAAACATGACATTATACAGGCCATACTATTACAAAAACCAGAAACTGACAAGTGACAACTTACCCTTCTTAAAGTTCACTCTTCAAGAAGACAAGAAGTGTACAGAAGTTGAAAGGATTCAAAATCCTCATACACATAAAATCTTGGAGTCTGCGCTTCGCGCAAAATCCTCACCAACGTTCCATTACTGCATGATTACTGCGCAGCGTTGAAAATCCTCACAAATGCAGTAATTACTCACAGAACGGCAGCACTGTCTAAAAATGTATTATTCGAGCTGAGTCGAGAGTAAGAGAAGAGTAAGAAACAATGAAAGAAAATACATGACTTGGAAACGAAATCACCAGTGCCATCTACCCGTAATATCCATTTTTTCTTCAAATGTAAATTAATAAATTGGAATATCAACGTTGTAGATGGCGTAACTAAATCGCTTAAAATCTTTTTTGTCGCTCAGCTCAGTCGATCCTCAGTGGGTGTCTACAAAACGTGGCCCTGGTAAAGATGGAAATTATGATGTTTTTTTATAGGGATATCCAATCTCAGCTTTAAGGATAGTACAATATACTTGTCCGAATAATTACTCTTTTGTCGCAATTCGCACATTTTCAAGTTACGCGAGTTATCTGATGTTATTTGTGTTATGAGTTTTCATCACTTGAATCACTTCATCACTCAGTCAGCTATTCTAGGCTTATTGTTAATTTAAAGACCAAGAAAAATTCTGTTATCAGTATTGTTTATGGAATGTCCACCATATCACATTGCATGTTTCAAATATAATTTGTGATACTATAGATAGTGTAGATTTACCTATAAGTTATGCTTAGGGCATTGTCGTCATTGTATATCTCTTGAACCTAACTACAATATAGGAAAGAAAACGCATATCGGTTCTGTAGTATCAAATAATTATATCATTCTCAGTCTCACCATTGTCAACCATTCGTCAAATTGTTAGTAAGTCACTCGAAAATAATCAAAATGGTAGTAATAAATGTGATCTATGATATTGTATACTAAACGCCATCGACTTTTTTCGAAGTCCTTCTGCAATAACTGAAATATTCATGAGGATCATATATTCTCATTTCTCTGATCAAATTACGATGGTCCCCCTGAATACCACGATGTCAAACAATGGGTATATGTCCATGGACGCAGCCCATAAACCAACCATCTCAAACCTTTTTTACTTTTTCGATATACTCCAGAGTTTCAAGAGACGATATAATTGAAAGAGTTGAGCCAGATTGTTCCAGACATCCATATTCACATCAGAAAGTTGTATTGAAACAAAGTAAATGAAAGAAATATTATGACATTCGGACTATTGACATATGACTTCTAAATAAGAAAATTCAAATATTTCAAGATTTTTTTCAAACATCGAACAAGCATCTCTCCGCCTTTATGAGGCCTCGTACCTTCGGTGGTATACTCATTCATCTACCTACATATAGAAGGACAGAAAAGAGACATCATAAACGAGGCAATGATTTGTTAGGGAAAACTAACTCATGCTTCACAAGGCATCCAACAGCATTCAGAAATGGAAACTGGCATGTCCCTTGTCAATTTTCTTTTTGACAGAAATATTTGAGCAGGATTCGTATTTGACTTGAAACACAATCGAGCGAGCAGGGCAATCAGTGCATTATCCGGGCTCCTAATGCCATTGAAAAGAATTAAAGAGAATTCGTCCCGAGTTCTGAAAGAAATGCGATAAGGTTATTGAGAGCTCACAGGGATCGTTCCGGGCGTCAACTCGAACGCTATAAACTTGTGCAACATGTAAGGAATAGAGTTACTATTACCCCAAGATAATGATAAACATTTATTACAGTTCAATGGTTTGACCAAGGGTGAAATTCATCGTTTAACTTCCTAATTCAGGATGCTTTGAACAAATAACAGAATGTCAACGCATGCGAGGAATAGTGGCTGTGCTTCCGGAGGATAGCTATGCCTCCGGTATATGAACTGAAACAATTTTTTTTGTTTTTTTTTTTCATCAAACTAGGTCATCCAGTACAGAACGACTGCACTAAATCTAGTGAAATTTTTAGACGAGCAGCTTCATATAATTACGATTGAACATCTCGGGTAAGTTCGATCAATCGAATAATTACTATCTCACAACCACAGATTACAGAAACAAGTTTAGAGAGGCAACGGCATATTATTAAGGTAAGAATCCGTGCATAGGTCCTTTGTAAGGTTTTTAGTAATTTTAGTATAGGAGTTCCCAGGAAGGTGGCGAAACTGATTGATTAATTAAGGTTGGTAGAGTTGACAAAAGTTCTAGTTCTACCAACCTTGTACACAGATATACATACATTTATCCTAGACAAATGATAAAACTGAGGGCCAATTTATACTTTCCCTTTTCAGTCTTAGTCTTTATTTCTTTTCGAAACATTTGTGTGAGTGTGGTTGTTTTTCACTCATTATTCTTGATCGATGGAATGGACTTACCTGTAACGTTCACTCGCAATATTTGAGGTGCCTCATACGTAGATATCACTCTAGGTGGTCAAGTACACGAACATTTTGTAAAATTGAAAAAAGGACCGGACCAGGGGCTGGGGCTATATATCCATAGCTATGGATATCTGAAATATATGTTTGTGATAATAACTTTTATTCTTTTATACAATTATATTTTCTGAAAAATTTATAGTTTCTTGGGTGGTAAGTCATATTTTCGGATGGGAGCCTCATATAATTGCATTTGAACTTTTTAGAAAAGTTCGTTTGAACGATCGATTATATTTCAAACTCTAATTAACCATTTGATATCTCAGTAGCTATTTGAAGATTTCCGGTTCTTTTCATGCACCTTGGGAAGATATTTGAAGACAATTCTTCCCCGGAACCATCTATGTTTCCATAGTTTTTATCCTACCAGAATCTGGGAAATTATAGATTAATATTAGAATATATACAATTGTAGAAGGGTAAATTTTTAATCCACCCTGAAAATTTGTTGCGTTAATTAAAAAACAGTTCCTTCTGAATGGAACACGTTCTATAAGTCAGCAACTTCTTGTGTAACTCACATTTGCCTATAAAAATGCATGAACTACGATTATAAAAATACTTATCGTTGTTAACGTTTGGAAATCAATGCTGCTTCTGTTTTCAAAACTTAAAATATTTCTCTTTTTGATTCGTTTTCGCAAGACAGGTGCGCCTTAAAACGTTGAGATGCAAGTATCCTCGTATGCCATGATGAAAGCAGATTTCGTCAACCTTCGTGACCTGCTATTGCTTTCCCTTGCCATCATTTGAGTGTCATTCCATTCTACTGATGATGCATGGGAAAGCAATTAGTAGGACACGAAAATTGAAGGAATCTGCTTTTATCGTGCTGTCCGAGGATACATCTCAACAGTTGATTCAAGTTACACCTGGAATTCCCCTCATGACAGAAAAAGTTATATGTCAAATATCTACCTAAAAGAGAAATATCTACGAAGAAGTTCTGAAAATGTAAGCAGATTCGATTAAGAACGTTGACAACGATAAGTATTTTGATAATCATTACTTCTTGAATTTTTTTGATAGGCAAATTTGAGTCACACGAGGGGTTTTTGAGTAATAGCACGTAATTGGTATTTGTTATATCTGAGCTATCATATCTTGATCTCTTTCAGTTTTACTGAGAAGAAGTCTAGATTTTATACCTGCCTTCATATATTGTCCAAAGTTGATGAGTCTGACAAAAATCACCAGATATCATTTCACACACTCCAGATTGGCGACTCTCTATAGTTCTTTGGTACTGCCCAAATCGCTTTTCGAGAGATTTGGATTCATTCCCGGATCTAGAATCTAGTTATCTGTTGAAATATTTCATCAGTCCCAAAAATAAAAATCTTCCGAGAAGAGAAAAATATTTCTTGTTTCCCCTAATCACGTCTATCAGGCAATAAACATTCAGGGCTATTCACTAAGTAAAGTGGTTATCGCAGTTGCTAACCGTCGTAGCGACTCTGATAGTAACTTGCCATAATGACGGTGGTAAGCTGTTTTTCCTTAACAAGATATCTAAAGCAGTTGCCTGTGAACCACTACTCTCAGCAACTGGTCATTATAGTAGCAACTTAACTTGAAAAGTGAATTCCAATTTCGCGCTTAGCAACTGACCTTAAACATAACGACAATTTTTAGTCGCTATCCATAACAACTCTGCTTAGTGAATAGCCCTGATTGTCGTACAACTGTGTAAGTAGGCGCCTTATATAATTCAGATCAAACTTCACAGGTAAGTTTGTTTAGTACGTGGTCCATTCAGAAGGAAATGTAATTTAGTTTACGCAGAAACTTTTCGGGGTACATTAGAAATTTACCATTCTGCACTTGTATAGATTTCAATATTAATCCAAATTCTTTCAGTTTGTGGTAGGTTGAGAACAAAAAAAACTGCCAGGAAAGAATTCATCCACCACAAAATAATTACTTTCAAACAGTAATTATGATGATGGTCAGCAATCTTACTATCAATCTGGGGGGATACACAATTGATTTCAGCCTAAGCAATAGACGAATTCGAAGTGCCAAATGAATTGGAGAATACAAAATTATCACGTTATGGTCCTGCCAAAAATTTACGGGTTTATCTGTGGTTGATTATAGAGTCTGTTTTTCTCCGATGGAATCAGGACATGGTATGGTTTTCTCTCTCTTCAGTTCTGGAAAAGAAGCTCATTGTTGTTTTCTTTAAGGGTCTGACAACTTGGTATCTGACAAAATGGTTGAGGCTTTTCGCGGCCGAGGTTATTAGTATAACTACTGCTCTTCGGGCTTGAAGGCCGTCGTACTTTGGAATTTCTTCCTGACGTTTCGCTAGCGCGAGTGGCCAGCTTCTTCAGAGGCTTATTCATCTCCGATGACTAAACAGTAATTAACACTCCAGACTACCTGCATCAATATAAATACGCCTTGAGAAATCGAACTGTTTAGTCATCGGAGATGAATAAGCCTCTGAAGAAGCTGGCCACTCGCGCTAGCGAAACGTCAGTAAGAAATTCCAAAGTACGACGGCCTTCAAGCCCGAAGAGCAGTAGTTATAACTTGGTATCTGTTATATCTGAGCTATCATTGAGGACAGATCTTGACATCTTTCAGTTTTTCTGAAAAGAAGTCTAGATTCTGTACCTGCCCTCATTTATTGTCTACAGTTGATGAGACTGACAAAAAAACACCATCTATCATTTTCCACCCTCCAGATTGGCGACTCTCTATAGCTCTTTGGAAGCATTCCTGGATCTAGAATCAAATTTTATCATTTCCAAAAATAGAAATCTTCCGAGAAGAGAAAAATATTTTGGTTTTACTAAATCACGTCTATCATGCCAGAACGCGCAAAAACATTGTCGTTCAACTGTGTAATATCTACGACTAGGTGCCTTATATTATTCAGATCGAACTTCACAGGTAAATTTGTTTACTTGAGTAGTTTCATATATGTATATTCCATAGGACTCTGAAGTAACTTTGACACTATTACAAAATGGATGAATATCCATAAAATAGATCTTGATTAAAATATCACTCACTCCTCATCATATCCAATGATTAAATCCAGAAAACTTTTCACCTTTGCTATTGTTCATTATCCTCACTTCAGTAATATTCTCTAATTATGAATCAGAGAAATTTTCGGTCATGTTCAAAAAAGTTAATTTGTGTTTCAACAAACACAGTTTTAATTTGCATTCACTGCAACAGAAAAATACGAAATGACGATTTTGTGTTAGATCTCCAAAATTTCCTGCTATTTCATGCACTCACTGTTGATCTCGATCTATCAAATCATCAGCTGATTTCTTCAATCGGTCAAAAATATTTGCTCCAACAAAATTACTTTGAACAGAGTAGATCAAAATATCCCAGCCAGACACGATTTCAGGGAGAAACCAGTTCGAGATTGCTTGGTATATAGGTGCCGATCGAGACCGCTTTTCCATGTTTCCCACTTGACGCATTTTTACAGTCATTTATACGATTCGGAAACACTTACGAATTTTTTTGTCGTTGCTGTAGATAATGTATATTATGATTTTATAGCTTAGTGTAGTTCATGCCCGTGCGGGCATAGTTTACTCTATGGCTCGCTAGGGGATGAAGTTCAATCTAGGGCACACAAGGTAATCAAATCCAAACGAAAGGGTGAAATGAATTCATTTGATAAAAAAAAATTGAGATATTGAATATGAAATACTAGTCAAAAAATGTAAATAAAGAAATAAATGAAATAATGTGACAAGATAATTGAGATATCGAATATGAAATATCGTCAAAAAATAAAGAAATAAATAGAAAAGGTGTGAGTACACTCAACTTGAAATTTCGTTTCGACATTTATTCACACTATTTCTTTTATTTCTTCACTTACATTTTTGACTAATATTTCATATTCGATATCTCAATTTTCTTGTCACAATATCATTTCATTTATTTCTTTATTTACATTGCTTGACTAATATTTCATATTCAATATCTCAATTTTTTTGTCACGACATTCATTTCTTTTATTACCTTTATCTGTATTTTTTGACTAAAAAAATCGATTTCACCCTTTCGTTTGGATTTGACTACCTTATTTGATTCGTTTTAATAATTTTTTTATCTTTTCTTTCTTTGCAACAGGTTTCAGTAGAGTTAACACATATAGAAAAAAGAAGTCCGAACCCTCACCGTTCAGCAAGGAACATTGTCAACCACATTCAAGCAAACATATTGTTATCATTGAAGGTTAAGGCGCCGGAATGCCTGTTATATTAGATTCGAACCCGGCATTATGGCACCCTAAAAAAAGTATATGTGGATCGAGCAATATGGCGCCATTTTCATCTTTGAGGCGCTGTAGTGACCATTACGTATTCCTGTCACTTTGGCGCCCGGCGCCGAACAACCCAAATGGGGCCAAAGTACCCGATCAGTATCCCTGTCAGGGGCCAAAAAGCCCATTACACGAACATATATATATATATATATATATATATATATATATATATATATATATATATATATATATATATATATATATAACTGAAAAGAAAAGAGGAAAATAAGACGTCTATTCGGATCCATTTACAAGGAGAAGACTAATTGAGGTAAATATGTTTTATGTTTGCTGTAAACTGTTCATTCATTCAATATTATTCAACATATTCCTTAGGACAATTTATTTTTTATATCTGTATTTGTCTCAAGTACCTTTTTTTCATTGCTCCGAAAATACAGTGTGATTACAATAACTGAAGTCATTGAAAGCAGCAATTGTTTTCAGCACTTCTTTCAGATCACTGTTTGATTAGTGCAAATGCACAGTTCAGTAGTAGCAAGTACATTTTTATTTGTACTGGAGTCATTCTGTATTCAGAGGCAATTAAAATGTTTGATAGTGTTAATGTCCCAGAGTCATTGATGTAAATAAAGCATTTTAATAGTGATAAAGACCATCTTTGATTAGTGCAAATACCCAATTTAATAGTTTCAAAACCAGACCAATTAAACTATATGTTAGTGGTAAAGTGCTTGATTAATTGCTGTAAATTATCTGTTTTTAATAGTGATAAACACTTTAGTGTATTTGGAAATTGTTTAATTATCGCAATTAAACTCTGTCAAGGTTCTAGTTTCATTTGAGGCAAGTGACTTGTGTCTTAGTCACGTATTTAGATGAACTTTTTGATTGCTACTATCAAAATTTTGAATGTGGTTATTAAACTTTTTTCTCGGTGTAGCCTATAGTATTCTCAATGGAAATTTAGTATTCCCATACAATATGCCAATATGCGTCATTCTGTCATTGTCATTCGTTAGATATGCGTGCTCCTCCCACTGAACTATATACATAACTGGAATGCTAATGCATATGAAAATTTTTACGCGTAATTGAACTTCGCGCAGGGTCGTTTCTGCTCATGCGCAGTGAGCATTCGTCAGAAATTAATAAGTGACATGTAAATACGATACAGATCCGGCTCAATGTAATTGAGAAATAGATTATTTTTCGGAAAAAATCTGTATACTTCAATTTCACTTTGTTTGAGGTAAGCTGAAGCCGTAGTTTCAATGGGCATTATTCATGGCGTAGTCCTATAATCATATGATAGATGAAAGATACTCAGCTTTCCAGCCATTTTACGATAACTGAATTTTGCAGAATATGCAACTAGATGTTTGAAGTCGTGTACTCGCAGTTGCCTACATTATAACACTTCTATTTGTCATGAAGATTTCGCGTTTTGTGATCTCGATTTTTTCCAAGAATTGCAAGCGCACAGTATCTGAGGCAAACGAAAAGAACTAACTCTGAAAAAAATTAGAGTTATATCTACAAAGTTATTTAATATTAGGTAATCATTTTTAAGCAACGTGATTAAGAAGTTGGGCAAGTATATTTAGTTGGAAGTTATTTTTAATAGTTTATGAACCATCCTATAAAGATGAGATCGAAAATTGCTTCCCTCTGAAATAAGATTTGATATTGATTTCGAGTATTTCTTAATAAAAAACCACAAAGGGCGACTTACAAAACTTCCACCTACCAAATTTCATTAAAATACAAGAAAAAGTATGCCCATAATATTACTTATTTGATAAAATGGGGCATGTATCTTTTGTACTAACAGATAATTTTGTAATACTCTGCATACCTCTTCTGATTTTACGAAACTTTGGAAAATGTTAAATTATATAGGGAAGTGTAAAGAAATATGTGCCTAGAATACACTATATACTGTCAGGTAGCTAACAGAAAAATATACCAGAAATGAGAATCAAGAAAAAACATATTTATTTACTTTATAAAACAGGAAACATGGGATATTTTAAAACGCCCGACAACTTAACGCAACAGCATATACAAAACTTAATCAGAACATCAAATTCAAAAAAATGAAAGAAATTAGATAGTATACAAAAAAATCTTACAATATTCTTCCAGATGCATGTAAAAAAGTATGATAATATTATTATATTATGATTATGTTAACATTGAATTGAACTGGCCGATACTTGAAAATCCATATTCAATACTAGTTTGTACAATTCTCACTACAAATAGGTCTACAAAACCGCAACACTTGTTTTGCTATAAAATCCGCTTTCTCAAGAAAAATAAATTAATCACTCATTTTCTATCAATAATGACGCTGGAAATCAATGAACAAATAATATACGAATTATAAAAATCAAAATAAGGGTAAAATAAGATACAGAGATATATACTTTTTGATAATAGAAATTTCGTCCGTTGTTATTTCTGCTTCAATTTTCTTTATGTTGCCAGATGTCGTTGTCAAAATAGATGTTTCATCTGAAATACAATTTCCATTTACAGCTTTTATATCATGTCTCAAAGCCAACCTTTTATATGTTGAGTGAAATTCATAGGCAGTTGGATTGTTATTCCATCCATTCTTGGACCTGAAAATTGTTTAGAATACTCTAAAAATAAATCTTTTCTTAGTAGTTTTCTGGGTTTCTTTTCCCAAAATGTGAAAAAATAGAAGTGCAGACTTTTATCTACCACGACAAGTTGTGTCAATTAAAAAACATCTTCTGGACAGAATAAAAATTAGTCAGCATAATATATATATGTATTTAAATTATAGGAGAAATTGTTGTATAGATTCCAATATTAATACTTTTTTTACAGATTGTGGTAGTTTAGAAACCCAGAAAACTATGAAGAAAAATTGATAAGAATGTTTTGGTATTGAGTTCTCTTCAAAATAAATAAAAAATGAAGTTTTCATATTACCTCACACAACAGAAGAATAATTCGATGTGATCTTGGCTGAACTTATATGTCAACAAATACTGTAAGGGGGAATTCTTCTTTTTCACATATTCTTCAAATAATCCCATAAGAGAAGTAATTGTTATACAGAAACCCTTGAACGGGGTTTTCCTCTTTGTCGAGTAAAGGTATCTTCCATCCTTAGTTTTCAAGGTTTTTGTATATTCAATGGCTTCATTTAAAAGAAACATCCAATATTCAGCATTTGCCTCTCGAAGAGGTGCTTTACTCCCTCTGGCCCAAGGATTTCTGGAATTACAGATGTCGAAGGCTCTATCAAAAACTCTGATGAATTCTATTGTTCCTGCAGCGTGCTGAAAATCAGGATGCCTTATGTCATTCATCAGAAACTCCAAAGCATCTGCGATGCTATTGCTAATTGTTTGTGCTGCTAAATTAATCTGAAAACACATAATTTTTATTTACAATAAGATACTTACAATTGATTGAACTCACTTTCATTTTCTGTTGTTGCCACTCTACATGTCTCCTTCCTAGTTTGGTGCCCATTGTGCATAATTCACTCTCTTGAATATTATGAAGTTTTCTGATAAGTCCATAGTCCACTTCTCTACCTTTGCTGTCTACAAATACTTCACAGGCACACCAATTATTTCGTAGGAGTTTTATCATATGACATGCATCAAATATGATGTAAACATTTCTTTTATCAACAGGATGGGGGAAAAATGTTTTCCATTTATGGATATTTGTCACATTTGCTCCTAATTTTGTGGCCATTGTGAAGTGAGCACTAGGTCCATCACAGGTGAGTGATGTTATTTTTACCCCTGTCTCTTCCAATTTCATCAGAGCTTGTTTCACTATATTTGCTTTTTCCTCTCCAGTTAGAGAATTTATTAAAAAATAAGCAATAGGAAGCTTCCAGTTTGAATTAACTGATACCACCAATAATACAAGAGCTTCAGTGGCACATTTCAGGTCATCGTCTTGTACCCCTGTTCCAATATCTTCATATCCCCATGATTTTTTTCCAATAAAATCAACCTGTTTTTTATGGCCATCTCATCCAGAATCAAGGAACAAATAGTGTCCTTATTTTGCCTTTTATCATCTGCTACAATATTCCGTAGTGATATAAATGAACATTCTGAATATCCAGGTTCACAGTTCACATTGCTCAACCAAGACCTGATAGTGCTGGGTGCTGGCAGAGCTAAATTGAATGTCTTACGCACATAATTGTAAGCTTTACTGGAGTAAAACTGAAGTGTCAGGGCAAAGCTTCTCAACTCTTCATGAAATGTGTCTCTTCCCTGCTTTTTGCCTTTCTTACTTCTTTTGGAATTTTGTATGAATCTTGTCATGAGTAATGAAGGAACCCCTGAAAAAGATTTCTTGCACACTTCCATAGCATCATCAGATATCATTGATTTCTTTTTCAGATGCATGAGAATGTCCTTAAGACTGGTAACTTTTCTCTTCAATCTTTTCATTTGCTCCTTTTTTATTTTCATCTTTTTCTGAAGGCTATATTTTGCAGTTCTTAGTTCTTGCAGGGATTTGGTAACTTTAGGAATAGATGTACTGAAATATTTAAAGATTATTCAAACTGGGTGAGAATCAATGTTTTGGTCATACTTTACCTATAATTATGAAACATTTTGACATCCCTCCTTATCTTCTTGGCAGGTCCTTTGAATCCCTCACCATCACTGGAAGACGTAGTCTCCAATTTCCTTTTCAAGAACGTGTCTGTGGGCACAGTAAATGAATCACAAGTGATTGTACTGCTTGATGATTTCTTCGATTTGGATGATTCCCTGTAACATAACAAGTCATTCTGAATAACTTCCATAATCAACTAATTTCATTTCATCAAAAATAATTTCCTAAAATAAAACAAGTGATTACCTGCTGACCCCAGAAGTATCTGATGAATTGTCAACATCTTCAGGGATATTTTCTTTACATTCAACTGACGAAATTTGATTAGAACCAGATGACGTGGTAGGCATAATTATATTCGATTTTTGGTGGTGGTATCTGAAACAAATATTCAGTTTACTTTCATTCATTCTGTATTTCATAACTCAACTAGTTTTCATTATTGAACGAGTTGCTTACGGTATCAAATTGGTCTGCGAGGTCAAAGGCTTTCGAGGTCCTACATTGAGAGATGGAATTGCATTGGGCTTGAGCCGTTTTTTTCCTTTTACATGAAGAAAATCATCATCAGTGAAATGTTTGCTGCTACATTTCTGGCACTCAATTGTTCGATGTTTACATCTCTTCCTAAGGCCGCCATCCAAGCAGTATACCTTTTCTTAGTTAAACTACAAAATGAAAATATATTACTATATATCTCTAGAATCATTCTACAACCGAATATATGTTGAATACTCACTAGAAAAAGGATACACCCTCCGTAATATCTCGACTCTTGCAGAAAAGAACCATGCACATCCTCATATTGCAGGCAATTAAATGTCCTGGTTTAATGTAAATCACTTTCAAATAACGATAACTACACGAACTGAAAACTTAAATCGATCACTATCCACTCAATCACAATCAAAGAATGAATTAATGAATGCACCAAAATCCAAATATATTTGTAGTCATATCCATAATCCATATATCCGACGTCCGAAAATGGCGAAAATATGAACGGCCGTACCTGTAAGAATTAAGCCCTCTCATCTAGCTCAGACGTACGTAATATTCTGAATACTAATCTATCAACGACCTACATTCTCCAGATGATCTCTAGTGCGTCTGCGCTCCATTAACAAACATTTGATGCACGTTGGACGTAAAATGTTTTCGCGCATCTTACGCGCATCCTAGCGCATTGGCATTCCACTTATGTATATAGTTCAGTGGCTCCTCCATGGAAAAAATAATTATATCAGCTTTTTTAATTTCCCGCATTTTGTTTCATCACAAATATTCGAATTTACCGCGTTTTTTCGGTATAGAAAGTGAAGCTTCCAATTTAGTAGCCAATGAAGAATGAAGTCAATTTTAGTACACTTGGCAACGGAGCCTAGCACAACACTGCTCCTGCTAGAACTCGTACGATACCGCCATCGAAGACAGTGTTGTGTGTCCGCCATCGGACCATCGAAGTCAGTTTCCTGCTAGAACTCATACGATATATACCGCTATAGAACGACAGTGTGATCAGACTGAAAAATGTAAGTACCTCTTTTTCCTTCGTGTTCGGGAGTGTTTTTTCGAAACGGCTCACATACAGGTTGAGAGCTATTCATGCGCAAGTGTTGATCTCGGCATATACAGCGTGTGTCGAAACTTTTTTCTGTCAAGTGTGTTGGCTCAGTGTGAATTTTTTCGAACTTATCGTCATATACAGCGTGTGTCGAAACTTTTTTCGTTGGCTCAGTGTGAGTTTTTTCGAACGGCATATACAGCGTATGTCTAAACTTTTTCTGTCAAGTGTGTTGGCTCAGTGTGATATTTTTCGAACGTATCGGCATATACAGCGTGTGTCGAAATTTTTTTTTTCTGTCAAAGTGAAGTGTCTGCCTGTTGTTGTTGGCTCATACAGGTTGAGTTTTTCCAAACGTATACAGTGTGCGTCATAATTTTTTCGTCAAGTGTGTCGGCTCATACAGGGTGAACCAACAGCAGCACAGTGTGCGTCAAAATTTTTTCGTCAAGTGTGTTGACTCATACAGCGTGAGCCATTTTTTCGAACGTATGTACAGGGTGTCCTAAAATTTTGATGTTTTTTGCTTCAGATGGACCTCCTTGCAGAGTTGAACACAATATGCAGCGCTTCTGGATACAAGCAGACCGTTCCTCTGAGCAGCTTGCAGAAAAACAAGCCCTATCCAATTCAGAAGTTTCGCCTGGTGAAAACCAAGTTCGGAGAGACCATCTAAGCCGATATCCAGCTGTACGAGGTATTCCTTCCGAGAAGAGTGTTTGCAATCCTCAGGGGACATATTGATCAATTCACTCCGGGGAAAGTACGCCCTGGTAGTCGAAGAAGGAGGGGTCGGAAAGACAAATACCTTCAAGTTCATCGAGAACTAGATAGGCAGCAACATGCAGGAAGTTTTCTCTCTCTGTGTCCACCCATATCCACATATTTTTTGAGAACTGTAACCTATAGGAAAATATATACTTGTATGTGAAATCGTTTTGACTTTGATTTGGAGAGAATGCGTGACAGAGTAACCATATGACAGACGCAAGACTTGACTGACAGACTTATGACTCCAATGACGTGAACGACAAATGACAGAGGAATATGGTATGATGCATATATATATTAATACCAATATGGATAATAAGGACAACTGCCGTGAATCCGAAAAAAAAAGACGATCGCCGGTTTCTTTATACCTATGCGCATGCGCGAGAAAAATACATTTCTTCAATGATACACATACTTCTAATTACCTGTTTCTTTCTAACATGCGTGAGTTTCTACCAAGCCCGATAGTGGGAATGAATTCCCTATTTCATATGATTGAAACCGGAACATAACCAAAGATTTTAGCGTCTGCGTCTGACAGTTGTTGAAAATATTCATCGAGCCAATTCTTTTTATTGAAGTATCTTCATCGTCTCCTCAATTATCAGTGTTTTATGCGATTAATGTGTTTGAGTTTGAGTTCTTATATTTTACCCATTCTTTTCAAAGTTGGGTTTTTTAGTAGTTGAGAGTTTTGTTAGTGTTCGTATATATTTTTTCAACTATGCCCCGACACCCTGCTTCCTGTGCAATAGCAAGAATTCGAGCTCCTGCCATCGGTAAATATGGAATTTAGATAAATTATTATCTTCATATCACACGACTAATATTTCAGGTTTCCAAAAGACCCGTCCTGAAATTGTTGTGGATGAATATTTGCAATTTGGAAAGTACCGATGACGTTTCCAGCATAAGAATATGTGCAAATAATTTCTCCGAGGACGATTTTTTTACTAAGCCTACAGAAATGGGTTTGAGAACACAGTTGAAACATTTTTGAAAAATATAACTTGCCCTCTGCTTTCACGTTATCCAACATATGCCCCTGCTGCAGTTTGTAAGTGACATAATGATTCTTTTAAAAACTAGTCAATTTCGAAACAAGCTATTTCTGACTAATGGAGGGTAAAGTTTCGTTTATTATTCGGCACCTCATATCTACTATCAACACATCTGATTATTTATGTGATTTTCAAACAGGCATACTGCACTGCAGCCTCATACTGCAACATTGTTCAGCGCATTCTCTAGCATTAGCATACACTCTTGGACAATTCTAGCCAAGTTCGTTGATTATTCATGCATCGAGTAGAGCGGGTAGAGACTGAGCCGAGATCAGCTGTCAGCTGATCACTGCGCATGGAGCTTTAAGGTCGGCGATCAGTGTCTTCCATGTTCATTTCCAATTGCATTTGATAACCATAAGTCATCTTGAGTTCAAATTTGGCACACTTATTGAAAAAATGTTGAATTTTGGAATGAATATAAAAAAATTAATCTTTTTTCAAAATTTCCAAAAAAAAAAATTGTATTTTCGAAATTAATTCGGAAACAAGGCATTTTTATTATTTCAACCGAAAGCCCTGTGAAAGTTACGTATATTCTGAAAAAATCAAACTGTTAGTACGCTTCCTTGCAAAATGCAATTAGAATTAGGAATTTGGCGGCATTTCCCACTATTTGAACCAGTTTCATGAAATACGTCGAAAATTACCGACATTTTTAGTTCAGCCCCTAACGGACAGATGGTGATGAGGCATGAGGTTTCGGAAAGCAGTTTCGATTACGGAAACACGCTGAAGGAAGGTCTAATTATTGCTTCCTTCCACATGGCTGGCTTATACATTGGCGTAGTTGTTTACAATGAGTGAAATTTGCACTTTATCGATAATGGGTATAATATGTAGGTATTGGTTCTTTTAGGAAAGAAACACATTTCTAGATATGATATCAAACATGATAGAAAAAAATAAACAATGATTCTGATGCCATTTAGTATAAAATAAAAATGAAACTGATCAATACATCGAAAAATGGAATGAAAAAAATTGTAATCAATACAATTTCTTAGGGCCGAAGCGTTTCTTTCGAGAAAATTTTCAGAGTAATTGAATTTGTGCATCAAATGAGTATTTTTTTTTCTCAGTTTTCTGGGTTTTTAAGCTGGTAGCATTTGAACATTCCGTGACAGTACGTACCTACTGAACAAATTGAATCGTAAAAAGTTCAATGGTTTTCTAACTGTATAGCGTGTCTCTCGGTCTCTTATGTCTTATTCGTTTATGGAAATCACAATGCTAAATTATTCAGTGAATTTCACATCAATCTGAAATATTTTTGACGCTGCGACGTAGGCACTTCTATCGAAAAAGTTCTAGCAAAAATTGAATAAAAATTAAATGCGCGGCATACCAACAAGTTTTTCATTAAAATATTTCTTGTTGACGATTCCATCTTCCTGTTCATCGGTTCTCGAAAAAATAATTTGGGTAAGATATGGTTCGAATTATAGCCCTATTTCGACTCGGTTGAAAAAGTTGTATTTTATAATTCGATACAGATTTTTTATTACGATACAGATTTTCAACCAAGAGAAACCCATTATTCTTTCAATCAAGCATAATGTGCATGCTCTGCATTTGACGTTTGTCAAGTCAAAATCGGAATAGGAATTGAATTTTTGAAGAATATATCCAAACTTCGATAGTCATAACAAAATGTCCGATACCAGCGATATGGGAGAATTACCTTCGACACCTTCACCGGCAGAAATACAGTTAGAATGGTTAAATTTCTCATTTGTCAAATGCATGATTCATTATTTTATTTTTTCAAACTTATTTCTGGAGAGGCGAGCGGTCTAAGGCGCTGAGATTATGTTAGCTAGTTGGAAGAGACATAAGGGTTCGATTCCGGTATCGAGTAATCTTTTTTCTTCAATTTTTGATCTTCTCTTCATTTCTCATTGTTTTATTTCTCGAAGTAATACCATTAATTGCAATTTTGTAGAATTTTGCAAAGAAATGCGTTTAATTAGTATTATTGTTTGCAATACAAATATAAATATGATATTTGTAGTTCTCCACTAGTTTTCAGGTGTAGATGAAATAGCGTATGCAACTCTCATGTAATTAAAAATTAGAAATTGATAGAGTCTATATTATAATGTGAAAAGGCATGTTTCTAATCCAATCCGAAAAGTTGCTGCGTTAAATGAAAATAGTTACTTGTAAATGAAACACTTCCTATCAGTCAACTTCTCATATAATGTGAATTTACCTTCCACGAAAATACAAGAACTAATCTATGCTACTATTATAAAGAGGTGATGTCTATTACATTTTTGTTTGAAGGGAGTAATCTTCGGAAATACGATCATGGAAATTCTCTTTCTACCTGAAAGCCACCCTATTAGAGATTAATATAGGCTATACTTCAGTACGATTGAACGAAAATTCAATAACTCAAATATTATATTATGTAAAACAAGTTGGAGAGTAGCATGCGAGATGTGAATCTCCACCGGCGTGCGCTGACTAACAGTTCGGTTCGACTTCTACACGGACAAAATCGGCGACAGAATCTAGTATAAAGTATATAAAAATACTTATCTTCGGTAAAATTACTTGAAAAAAAAAACATTGTTGTGCTTTCATTGCCTCTAATTTCGCACTACATAATAGTGTAGTACTTCATGCCCGTGAGGGGATATAGTTCATTTTATGGTTCGCACCTATCATAAAAAACACATTTTTTTTCGAAACTTAACGTTTCAGTTTTCGCAGTTTTTTTCTAGCAACCATAGTATGTAATCAAAATATAATGAAATTATCTCCCAAATCTTTATACTATTGGCGGGGGGTCTGCGAATAACCAGGCTGCTCCTGATGTTTGGCGTAGGGAGTAAGTAACAAGGCCTACCTGATGCTAAAAGACTTCGTATTAGACAACTCAGACCTAGACGCAAGGTCACTCAGTCTTGAAAATGGCTCCGAAATGGGAGCCGAAACGTAGACAAATCTTTCCAGATGCGGATCAACCGGAAGTTCCAGCCAGCACATTTCTAACCGCGGAAGCCTAGCCGATCATGTATATATATATATATATATATATATATATATATATATATATATATATATATATATATATATATATATATATATATATATATATATATATATATATATATATATATATATATATATGATGAATTGTGTTTTCATTCCGTGTTCTGTGGTTTTGATCCTCTGAAGGATAATTGTCACAACGTTTCGGCAAAGTCTCATCTGCCATCTTCTAGGTGATGATTGAGTTTCGACCTCCAGTCGATTTGTCTGAATGCCGCTATAATTTCATTCCATTATATATATATATATATATATATATATATATATATATATATATACATATATATTATTTTCCCTGTGACAACAGCTGAAGAGTGATGAATTGGAATTTCACAGTGAAGTCTTATCAACTTTTTGAAAATGGCTCCAAAATCGACGGAAGCGTCGATCCAGATGCGGTTCAACAACATACAACTGACCGCGGAAACCTATCTGATCACATATATTATGAACATCTACTTCATTCCCTTTATATATATGAATAACTACTTCATCACAATCAATCATAAATCCTTCCAATATAAATTCAGAATTTGCACAAAAGACAAGTTTCTCGCGAAAAACTGTTGCCCGCGAGTTTTTTTGTGGCATGGTCAGAAATTCAATCCTACCGTTTGATAGGAGCTTATATATTATGATCTTTTTTTCGTTTGTTTTTTTTTCTTATCAATAAAAGCAATATTATTATTATTATTATAATCTTATCAACTGAAATTTTTCTATATAGTTGGGACGACTATCTTGTTAACATTGCATAAACTCGTGCATGAATAAAAATGTGTTCGATCGGGTTTTTATTCTATCAACTAGGTATTACCTATTACCCATGATACTATAAAATATAGAGATATGCTCACTAGAAGAACGCAATTGAGACACGGCCGCGCATGACGTCACTCAGTGACAAATATGCGAATTTGGTCCTTATTGCACCGTCTGATTACATTAGCTTTTTTTAGTTTTGTGCAAGTAAATCCGTTTTCTCATTTACTGAGTACTATGAATAGACAAAATGTTCCATTTATGTGTACAATATATATACCTGCCCCCTTTACAGCTGGTATTTAGACTTTGAAAGGAGTAATTGAAGTTTGGTTGAGTGATATTCAAAATTTGTTGTGGGTGAAACAAACACTGAATATTGATTTGTTGGATCAGATGCTCTGTATAATTCATCTGAGACTGATAATGGTAATCAGTAAAAGCCACCGTCGGAGACAATGACCCAGCGGATAATTTTGGTGTTGAAAGGAAAGTATGGCTTTATCTGCACAGCATTTATTAGTGATGTATCCATGTCACAGAAGATGAAATCTCCAAGTCTAGATGCATAGAAACCCTCCAACTATATTAAGTATGAAGATGTGTTCAACAATGCAGACTTTGTGATAAAAGAACTTCCCACAGGAATCTCAAAGTAAATGTTCATTACGAATGTGAATTCTGCTGACAAGTTAAGAGAAAGCTAGGAAAACTTGTTCGGTACGCAGCATGCAGGAAGCATACTGCTCTTATAACACTTGTTCCAATATTTGGACAAAGTTTATCGTCATCATCTGGGAAAGAGTGTCCCTGAGGTTGTATTTTAAGCTTTAAATACAGGTAGCTATGTTGTACGTTTTTTGAATTTCATTATTGTTGTTTCCGACTATAAAAGTTTAATTAATGGTGATGGCAACCTTTAAAGACTCTTATTAATTGTTTTAATATGTACATTACAATTGTTAACTTATATTTTATAATATCTATGCACACAACTGCACAGACACTAATTCCCTGATGATGACAATAAACTTTGTCGAAATATTAGAACAAGTGTTATAAGATTATACTTTATTTTAACTTTGATAAATCTCTATATATATGAGGCAGTAGTATTTATCAGAACTTTTCATTAACTGTGAAAAGGATCACGTCTACAACACAAGAACAAAGAATGATCTTAGGAATGAAAAATGCAACTATACATACATACAGAGAAATGTCAAATATAGCGTTATAAACATTTACAATAAATTTCCACTCACTCTAAGAAATCTTCCAGTTTCAACAATGAAATGTCGTATAAAGAACTACCTCGTAGAAAAACCTTATTACGGCTTGCAGGAATTCTTAAGATAGTATGCTAACTATATGAATGTTATTATATATATATTCTTGTTGTTGTGTTAAAACTACTTGTGTGATAATGTTGATTGTGTATATAAAGCTTTTATTTATTTTTTATTACTGACATGTTCCACACTCCTCGGGAGTTTTATGTGTACATTATATGTAACCGGAGCAAATAAACAATCTATCTATCTACTTGCTGGATACCCAACAAGTTTTCCAAGCTTTATATATATATATATATATATATTTATATATATATATTTGAAAGTATAATGTTTGTATACTTGAATAGATGATATGTTGAAGAATACAGAATATAGCACTCTCACAACACACAATGATTATAACATTCCTGCTCACAGACTGTCCTAAGTTGAGAGGGGCGCTCTATACTATCCTGTCGAAATTTTTAAATTATATCCATTAAAGAAGCCACTCTTGATCTGGAGCCATATTCAATTGATGACTGTCTAAACTATCATACCCTATAGTTGGTATACGTTCTTGTAATTTGACTGGTTGTACATTCTGCAGGTAATAAGATTATAATGGGTATGTAGGGTACCAAATAATAATTTGTACTATCAAATATAATATAGTGAAAATAAAAACAATTCTAATTTTCTGTAGAGTTTTATTACATATACAATTGTTACTAGTGAAGATTTTGAATTCAGAGTGGGTGTATTCATGAAACTATTGTACAGGGCAAGTCAGAAATGAAAATCATTTGTAAATCTCAAATGGCATTCAGCACATTTTTAACTTCTAGTGTATTAAAATGAGTAATCAGACAAATTTTTTAACAATTCAATGTTCAATAAGGTGAAATAAAAAAATACAATATTAACTTCTTTATTTGCTTGATGGAAGATCACAATTACGAAGGCAGTACATTTCCAATAAAAAAAAAATTAAAAGTGCTTTCATACATCTAATAATAGCAATCAAAACCATCTCACAAATAGAACAGCATAAGTGAAAGCAGTACCATAAATATAGATTTCTCACAGTTCACTCAGGGCAACAATTCAAGCCCAAATAGCAAACTTTTATAGTTACAACATAATGCATCAAAAGGTACAAGACAAGCAACAAAATTGCAGAATTGAACTACTATTATTACTATTGTGAAGTTATTAATTGACTGTAACATATTTTGTATATCAGAACACTGTTTAAATGTTAGTGAAGAGAACATGTGCTACGTGGTGTTGGTTTATTAACAGGTAGGTATTCATATACAGTGAGTTTAAAAAAGCTTGCACCATATGGAAAACTTTTTTATTATCCATTTGTTAGAAAATTTTATTCTTGACAAAATTGGTGCATGGCAGGAAACTTGAATTTGAGTTGTCAAAATTCTGAATTTTTCAACGGTGTACACGGGAGAACAAAAAATAGAACTGTTGACCAAGAGTAAACTACCCTTAGTTTTGACATTATCAAAAAAGTTTATTCAGGAAAGTTGTTTAGATTCAAAAACAACATTTAAATTTGAAATTATATCCATGTACTCTAATTTTCTTCCATAAAATCATACTGATAGTTATTATGGACATACATACAGAGTGAAATATCAAATTTGCACCAAAAAAGTAGTAAAAATTGAAACAATTTTTAAAAAACGTCAATATTCTAGTACAAATAGTAAATTGTACCAAATTTTGCATTGAATTATCATAGGAATATGAAGGAGGCGCCTAAGGTATATAAGAGATACTAGTACTTTTTATCTCTTAATCTCAAAAACTTTTCTAAATAAACTTTTTTGATATAAGTCAAAAATAAGGGTAGTTGACTCTTGCTCAACATTCTCATTTCTTGCTCTAACCTCTATAGTATCATGCTCTAACCTGTACACCGTTTGGAAATTAAGAATTTTGATAACTCATATATTTTATTAAAGTTTCCAATAAAATGCAAACTTTTTTAAACTCACTGTATATTAACTATACTTTGATTATGTAGATATTTTTACCATTTTTCTTTTTTTTATTGTTGACAATTCCTTAATGTCTTGGTTCAGCAATCTAATCCTAAAATACATTTTGCATGTAAAAAAAAGTTTCTTAACAGCATCACTTAATGGTACAGTGCGAGCAGATTGTAAATGTTCTTGAATATAATTGTCTGTTATTTTTAAAGAATTTTCATTAATATTGTGAAATATAGCATCAAGCTGTTTACATTGCAATAGAAAATCTTCATTTGGTTTAAGTAGAAACCCCTCAGATAAGTGATTTGCCCATGTAAACGAGGGATCAGCGGCATCAGGAATATATCCTAGATTTTCTGTTTTTCTGAATTTGAAGGCAATGTATCCGGCCAAGTTTTCCAACCCATCCCATTCAATTTCAGATAAATCATCTGCTAACCTGCTATGTTCTGAAGTTTCAAGTAAAGTAGGGCTAAGAGACTCTGATAAATCGTTCAATAATTGAACAGTTATAATTTCTGCATCTTTTTTTTCAGCAGGGTCATTGTTATTTGTGTCAGTTTCATCTTTTTCCATATGCAAATCATCAGTTGTCGTTAAATTAGGTACATTGGTTTGATCTATATTTGCAGCATCTGAAATTACTGCATCATTTCTTCCTAAAATGTAATTTCTTAGGCGATATTTGAATTCTAAAGGAGAAGGATGATCATGCAGGCCACCAATTGATCTTATTATCGAAAAAAAACCTTCTAGAGGGTCTTGATTGAGACGGTACGTTAGTAAATATTTAATATTGAAATCGGCTTGCAGATCTGCAAATAGTAATTTTAAAGATTTGATACTAATTAATATCCCAATTTGAAATGGCAATTTGGTTTGTTTTGACTGAAGAGATTTTTTTGATTTGCTTTTTAATTCATGTTCATCTTTCAGCTTTCTAGATTTCAATGCCTGGCCTGTTCTTAAACTTTTGATCATATTTTCCATTTTAACCAAAATTTCGTTTTGCTCATCTAATGCTAGCCCATAAGCTTTAATGCGATTTCGTGAATCTTTTTGAGGTACTTTAGAATTGAAAACATCAAACCAATCATTAGTTATTTTAAAAACTTCAGAACATGTACTCCAATTATTATTATCATTGCGATATAAGCCCAGAGATCCCATACGGGAAATGGCTTTTGAAATTGTGTGTGAAAATAATTTTGTTGCTAATTTTACCTTTTGACGTTTTGCATTCTGAACCGTTAAATAGCTGGAATTTATTTTGTGAGCTATATTCAAATCAGACCTGCCCGTACAATTCAAAAGTTCAATTACTGGTTCTTTTGTTACCAGTGTACCATCTATTAAAAGTCCTGAGTCTAGATAATGGTTCCTTAAAAGTTTGATCATATGAGGTATATCTGCAAATACATACACTTTTTTGTTAGTTACCATATTCATAAACCACGTTTTGCTTTCTGAAATACCTAATGCTGACCATAAACCCCTATTTCCACCACCTAAATCGCTGTTAATGCCATATACTGAAAATCCTATTTTTTCAAGCCTTTCAATTACTTCATACAACAAATCTTTTGATAGTGTACAGTCATAATTGTAATATATTGGTTGTTTCCAATTTCCAAAAATGCCTCGTGCCATTATCACCTGGACGTAATTCGACGGACCCAAAGTTGAATCTGTCTTCTTGTCATAGTCATACATATTTTGTATTTTTATTTCATCAAAGAGAAGTATACAAGCTCGATCCATTGATGTCATATTACACTTCTTCATCATTTTCAAAACCACATTCAATATACCTAAAATAATTCATATCTTAAATTTACATATTTCAGTATTAAATACCTGTATTACCTGGTTGCACATTAATTTTCCCTGCCCACCTTCGTAAAGTAGATACACCTGGCAGTGGATATTTTCGTTTTCGAAGTAACCGATAAGCTCTGGGTCCAGCAGCATGCAAAGATATTGCACTTGCAATATCGTCTGCTGACCACCTGAGAAACCCCTTCTTGGTAGATTGGAGTTTTCGAATCTGTCCAGCTGTAAAAACGGTTCTCATGGACTCGTACTGTTTATGATTGATTGCTTCGAGTTTTTCATTTTTTTCCTTAAGTTTGAAATTCTCGGCTTCAAGCAATTGTAATTTTAATACCATGTCATCATCTCGAAATCTGAAGAAGTGTGTACTTCAGTCAATATTGAACTACATAATAAAAACATATCGGCAGAAGTGTATAAGTAGGTACCTTTCAGTTTGAGTTGATACACTAGATTTCCCTTGGTTTTCATCTACCTCCATAATTTCCATGGCATTTCTTTTTCCTAACTCTTCCTTTGAAACACTGGACTTCACTTGGTTTTCATCTATCCCCATAATTTCCATACTTTCCACATTTCTGAGATTTCTTTTATCGATCTCTTCCTTTGTTCGTTCTTTGTCAAACCTAAAAGTGAATAAATAATAAATCATTCAATACATGGATCAATCAAGTGAAGAAACTCACTCAACAATATTCTGCACAAGAATGCGTTTCTTAACCCTATCACTGCGGTGTTTTCCTGATGAACTACTACTACTGCTCGATGGTGTCTTCGGTAAATTTACGGAAGGTACAGCATCTGATTTCAATTTAGGTCGCCTTGCAGAAAAATCCATCAGCCTATGTTTTAAACTATAGTCCTCTTTTAGAAAATGCTCCGAGCAAATTCTGGCATTGGTGACATTGAATTTAAATCGCTGACCACACCTTTGCACCCATATTCCGCATAAAGTCGTATTTTTAGGAAACGAAAAATAGCTGCACTTGGTTTTGACCTTTAAATTGTTATTATTATTACAATTTACAACGGCGCACATAACCATTTTCGTTAAAAATGAGGCAAAAACACTTTGAAAACACACGTTACCCATAAGACAACATACAGCTGATCACTACTTTTGTCACTTACTGACGTCATCGATAGGAGGGGCGTCGAGGGAAGATGCGCGTGAGCATATCTAATTCGTTTGTAGTATCA